>OX578135.1:97173595-97773595 GCA_951213105.1 Amaurobius ferox
ATTTTTCTCATGGTTTATTTAAAGAATAATCTAAACATAAAATTATATCTATTGGCCAAATCTAAAATAACATTTAGTTAATTTATAAACAGAGTTCCATTAATACCACTTCTCCCCTACATGCACGTGACAACTTAGATAGCTTCCCTGAATGGTTAGATACGATACACATGGCCCACTACATCCAATCACAGCACGGTACATTCAATATCCAATTTTGAAAGTAAAACCTGAAAATCCTAAAAGCTTATCCAGTTATGATAATTTTAAACACAAGCAAAACTGAAAAAGTAACAGAGGAATTTCCAATGAACAATCTAGAACTGTAATTTCCATGGCTGAATCATCTTGAAAAGCAAAGACACATGTTCCGAAATAAATTTTTCATTATCTGCCATACTGTGGAGACTCATTTGCATCTATACCAGCTGAGCAGACGACCATGACTGCCGAAATTGACGTACGTCATTGAATGGCAATAAATCTACTGCATGTGTGCAGAAATACATGGCATATACTTGTATCATTTTCAGCATAGCTTTGATAATTGCTAGAAAACCATACTAACAGGATGAATATTGATTTTCACAATGAAAATTTTCTGTTTTAAAAATATTAAGACACATTATTCACTGTAGTATAAATGCCTGACCTAAAATATTTTGAAAGAAATTTACCAAAATTCCTATAAAATAACTGCCATACAATTGTAAACTGACTTGTACATTTGTACATATTAATGAAAAATCATAAAAGTTGGTATGGAGTATTCAAAATGGGGTTTAGAGGACATACCCCTCCCCTATTATCTGAACATATAATCATAGACCAAGAAAAATAATATCACTGACTTGAGAGAGTTCTGCATTATCATAGTACTCTTTAAAAGTAATACACTCAAAGGCAGTACACCAATTAAAATCTATTTTCTAAATATTAAAAACAAAAACTATGACTTTTACCTCATTGTTAATATCAAAAACACCTTCCTGGATCTTTTCATAGATTTCTTTTGCTGTATTGATGAAAGCCTAGTAAAACAAAATATTATTAATATGTTCCACAACAAAGCTGGACACAAAGGAAATTTATAACAGCATTACATAAGCATATATTGGATTGGGGGGGGGGGGGAGAGCAACAGCATGAATGTTTTTTATACTCAATACAGTCAATTATTTGTATGATAATTAGAAAAAACATGAAAAAAGTTTGAAATCTTGGTTAACTGAAAAGCATAGGACCGAAATATTTTTGGATGATTGAGGTTCCATAGGAATTTTCTAATAGGCAATTCCTAACACCGAAGTGTTCTTAAACATGTTCAAGTGGCTTTCCAGTATATCCGATGTTGAAGTCTGAGTTACCCAAACATTAATGAGGATTTATCTGATGCATAAATAATTGTTACAGTGAATAAAGGATATACTGCTGTTGAAGAAGAGCCAGATGATACAAAAAATAGCATTATGCACACTGAGGCTGTAAAGATCCTATACACAGCACTTTGATATTTTAAATTACAGACGGTGCAACAGTTTCCGATGTTGAAGGCCCAGACCGTCCGACTCATCCGAGGACATAGACATAGAGCAGCAATTTGGACGGCCAACAGTTTCTGATGTATTATTGTTTGAAAGGTAGTGTTGTAAGACAGCTTTGAAGCAATACCAAAGCAACAGAAGAAAATCACTGTACAATTTGTAAAGAAATAAAGTGATTGTGTATACACAATGGTCAAAGTGAGCATCCTCTGTCTATTTCTTTACTATACGGGGTGAATTGCACCTAATCTGCCAAACAAAAGAGGGGTGATAGAAGAGCCCATGTGCAGTATAAAACACCATAGCAACCTTGTCCTATCTCTAACCGTTTCCGAGTTATGGTGGATAGAAGGAAAGTGAGTCAAGTCTGAAAACCCCCAAATTTGTAAGGTTTCTGAAAGGTCTACATGCAAAATAAGCACATAATTGGAAAGAGCAGAAAAAATCCTATAAGATGACACCATTTCCATCAGGATATATGGATTTAACAGCAAGCTACAAGCGCTAAAACATTGGAAAAGTGCAAAATCAAAATGTTGCCAAAATCTTTAACAGGCTATATCGCAAAAACCCTTCTAGCTACAATCGGTTAAATTTACAAAAACTTTTTCATTTCACCAGCTTTCGAATGAGCTTACAATAAACCATATTGGTGTTTTATGGTGTTATTACACAGGGCAATTTTTATTGCCGAAGTTCGGCAATTCCGCACGTCAATCATACTTTAGGCTCCTCCTCTTTAACAGATCCCTTCTTTCTAATGTCGCCGATTTTATTTCAGAAAGCATTCTTTGGTGTGTTTTTCGTATAATTTGAATCTTTCATATCCTAAAGGTGTCTGTAATTTGTTAAAAGTTCTATTACTTTTTTTCCATCTCCAGACTTTAGAAATTCCTCCCGGCAATGATACTTTAGGCCCCGCCTTTCTCAAATGCCTCTCCTCTCTAATACCGCCGAGTTCATTCCAAGAAGCATTATTTAGTGGAGTTTTTTTCGTATAATTTGGATCTTTTATATACCACAGGTGTCTGTAATTTGGTGAAAGTTCTATGATTATTTTTACATCTCCAGACTTAGCAATTCCACCCGGCAATGATACTGTAAGCTCCTCCTCTCCTTTCTAACAGGCCCCTCCTGTTTAGTGCCGCCGATTTCAGGAAGCATTCTTTAGTGTGTTTTTTCGTATAATTTGGATATTTTATATCCCACAGGTATCTGTAATTTGGTAGAAGTTTTAATAATTTTTCCATCTCCAGATTCTAACGTAATTGAGTTGCTTCAACGTGTTTGCATTACAGTCGCTATCGCCATCTTGAATGCAAATGAGGAGAGGAAAAACGGAGCGTAGTGACGTCCAATTTTATCGTCCTCTGATTGGTTCGCTGCTCAGAAATTGAGCAATTTTTATTGCAGAGTACGAACGAATTGCGGCAATATTTCTTCCCATTGAAATGAATGGTGTTGCTGAAAAATTGCTGGAAGGAATTGCTCCGTGTAATAACACCATTAGTTCAGGAGAAATTTAGCTTTATATTTGTAATACATCACTGAAATCGGCATTCATCGAAGTAGACATTCGACGAACACACCTCACGAAACAGCAGGCTGAAGGCGGACAGGAAATTAAAATGAGGGTCGAGCATGGCACCTTGCGAGTGTTAGATCCAGATATCCTTATGGAAATGGTGTCATCTTATAAGATTTTTTCTGCTCTTTCCAATTATGTGCTTATTTTGCGTGTAGACCTTTCAGAAATCTCACAAATTCAGGGTTTTTCAGATTTGACACGCTTTCCTTCTATCCACCATAACTCGGAAATGGTTAGAGACAGGACAGGGTTGTTATGGTGTTTTATACTGCACATGGGCTCTTCTATCACTCCCTTTCGTTTGGCAGATTAGGTGCAATTCACCCTATATACTATATCTCAGATCTATACATACTAATTGCCAAGCGTCCGTTTGCCCATCTGTCTGTCTGTCCATCTGTCATGATTTTCTTGGGCACTTCCCGAATAGACAGAGACTTGTAATTTGGTACACAGGTCAATCGTTCGATAAAACCCTCTGAAAAAATTGTTCCAAAATGTTCGAAAAGTGAAATAATAGAAAAGCATGCTTTGCGATGAGACAGAAACTTCAAATTTGGTATATGCGTAAATCGTTCGAAAGGAAGAAATTGTGCAATTTCAGATTTCCAATATTTTCTACTTAAGGGGTATCACACACCAAAATGTTCTATTTTCTGAATAAATGAGAAACTGCTGCTTTAAAATTTGATAGAGGCTTGAAATTTGATATATGGGCTAATCATTTGATGAAAACATCCAAGACGAATATAGTTTCTCAAAAATTTTAGTTTAAGGATGTGCTCCAGAGAAAAACGTTCGAAAGGTGAATTGATAAAAAAAAACATGCTTCGGGATGAGATAAATATTTCAAATTTGATGTACGGGTAGATAGTTTGGAACGAAGAAAGTGTAGAATTTCAGTTTCCTATTACTTTCTGCCTTAGGGGATGACGCACACCAAAATGTTCGATTTTCGTAATAAAGGAGAAACGCCTCTTTTAAAACGTGATAAAGGCTTGATATTTGGTATATGGGCGAATCATCGGATCAAAAATCCAAGAAGAATAGAGTTTCTCAAAAATGTATATTTAAGAGGGCGGGTACTACACACAGAAACATTCAAAAGATGAAATGCTAGAAAACGCGTGCTTCACAAAGAGATAGACTTCAAATTTGGTGTACAGGTAAATAGTTGGAAAGGAGGAAAGTGCGCAATTTCAGTTTTCCAACATATGATATTGTAGCGGGTGCCGCTCGCTAAAATGTTCGATTTGATAAACAAATGAAAAACGTCTCCTTTACAATGTGATAGAGGCTTGAAATTTGTTATATGAGCTAATCATTTGATAAAAAAAACAAAGATAAATATGGTTTTTCAAAAATGTTCATTTAAGGAGGTACTCCACAAAAAAAGTTCGAAAGGAGAAATTATGAAAATGCATGTTCCGGATTAAGATAGACATTTCAAATTCGGAGTACGGATAGATAATTTGAAAGGAATAAATGTGATATTTCAGTTTTTCAATATTTTTTACTTTAGAGTGTACCGCACAACAAAATGTTTGGTTTGCCGATTAAATTAGAAATACCACCTTTAAGATGTGATAGAGATTTGATATTGATTGGGCCGGCCATTTAATAAAAAAATCAAAAAGAAAGGAGTTTTTATAAATGTGCATTTAAGGGGGGTGGTGGTGGGGGGGGTTCTCTACAGAAAAATGTTCGAGACTTTAATTTGGTGTACGGGTAGATAGTTTGAAAGGAAGAACTGCGCAATTTAAGTTTTCCAATATTTTATGTAGGGGGTTCTGCACACCAAAATATTTGATTTGTCGAATAAATGTGGAATGAGAATTATTCAAAAATTTACATTATTCAGGGGTTGCATATTGCGAGACTGTTGATTTTCAACGAATATTAGGCTAGTATTTTATTAAAATCCCTACCATATCAAATATTAATATATCTCACATTCAAAACAATTAGTTATTATCATCAATGCATGCCCAATAATATTTTCGATATTAATTAACTGGAGTGTGGCTTAACTAGACTTTCTCATCCCAGAATTCATTTTCATTCTTTTATTTTTCAAATTTTACTAGAAGACATTTGAAAACTCGTTATCGTAGGTCAATATGATTACAACTATAGCATGTTACCCTTTACTTTGAAGGACTTGAAAAAATCTTGCGATTGATACCATACTTTTTTTTTTAATTGGTCCTTGAAATTATTTTGATTTCCTTTGCATTGACATAAATATACATTTACATTATCAAGTCTTGATTGTCAATTCTGGAAAAAATTCCCTAATTTAAGAATTTATAAAATAATGACAATGTATCTTCTCTATTTCACACAAAGAAAAAAAAAACCTTAAAAACTAGGCTTCAAACATTAAGTTATCAAAAAATTTTAACAATCATCAATGTGCAAGACATGTATTCATTTATTGAGATATCAAAAAGTTGAATTATAAAACTTCAAGATACTTAGAGCTGACTGTACAAAGATTTGAAGATTATGCAGGGCATTAAGTGTAACATGTACATTTTGAAACATCTTAATTGCGTAATTGTCACCAGAACTTACATAATAAAAACCATGTCTGTCTATGTGTGTGTCATACATAGCAGAAAATCTAAGCTAAGAGCAGCTGCAAAATTCTGTTTGATATACCTTGGCAAGGTTTTTAAAATACACATTAATTCAATTTTGAATTATTTTCACACAACTTGGTTCTTCAGTTATCAAAAATATTATCATAGAGTTTCCATCCTAACAACATCAGACAAATCAAAGAATGATTCGACAAGTTTTAAATCAAATCCATATGGCAATTACATCATATGTATTTTTTAATACATCAAAATATGTATATTTTATGAAATTTCCTTTTATTTCGTCACATCAGAGAATTGAAGATTTGCACAATTCTAACATTTGACATGAATATCGAGTGATATCTTCACATTCTAATTACTTTAAATTTAATTACTTTATGAATTTTCTATGAAATTTTAATTGGGTCTAGAAAAGTTTATTTTACCATTTTCATGGTAAAAAGCACTTTTTTTCTCCACAAGACAGAGCATGTGGAACAGTTGCTATGCAACACACAAGAATTTTGGCCAGGCATTTTGTTCTTTTATCCACAAGATAGCACATGCATGGAGGTTGCTACTACAATTTAATCTGAATTGCTTTGACTATGCCACCTGCATGTATTTGTGTATCTATGCAGTGTTTGATTTTAAGAAGTTTTTATTAGCAAATTGTGATCGGATAATGAAGTACTTTGCAGCTTTGAATATGCCACCTAAATTTGTTAGTGTATCTATGCAGTGTTTCTTTATAAGAAGTTTTTATTAACAAATTGTGATTGAATTATAAGGTACTTTGCAGCTTATCTATCCAGATTTCTGCTTTAAAATGTTTTATTAAAGCTAATTTTGAAAGCATATGCTACTTTTTCTTTATAAAACTTGGTTGAACTCATACCAATTCCTTAATAACCTATTGTGTTTCTTTCGCTAATTTGATCATATCTCTGAATTATGCTAGAGCCTCATTTCAAAGACTAGATAGCTTGAGCTAAAGAAAGGCATGTACATGGATTGGATGTGTCCCACATGATTATTTAACTCTTTCGCGACGGCGACATTCCAGAACTGCCATGGCCTAAAGGACGGAGCGCTTCGCTTCTGTTATGCCGGGATTTTATGTTACCACTTAATTTAATAGTTCAAAATTTAGTTAATGGTTCTAAATTTATGTAATAGTTCAAAATTCATTATTTTCCCCCCTCCCTTCAAAATAAAGTAGAAATAAATAAAAGTAAATTTTAAATGGGAAGGGTTATCCCTTCACAACATGTGGTGCCGTTCACCTTTTTGGTTCTGCCTGGGTTGTCTGTCCACTGAATAAAATATAATAATATAATGGGTTGTCCACCATAATAATAATTATTTTTTTTAAAAGGTAATCAGTATTGGAAAATGTTTTTATTAAGATGTTATTATAATATGTTTCATATGTTTACTATGGAGAAGTGCACCAGAATAATTAAATATTTTAATAATTTAATTTGTTTTAGATGTGAAGTAAAATTTTAATAATTTTTTGAAGTCTTTATGGAATGAAATTAAGAAATAGTGAGATAGTTCATTTAATTCAAGAAATTTATTTTTTCATTGTTTTTGCTTCATTTCAAAATGTTGTTTAGGGTAGGCAAGTTTTGGGATTTTTTTTTATATGCTCTTGCCCGGTGCTGAATTTGTTTTTATTTAGGAGGTTTCTTTTTTTCAAGCCTTTAGTCAGTCGAAATTTTTCTTGCATTCTGTAGTAAGCTAATCATAGCGTGTTGTTTCTTAAGAAAGATTTCTTTTTGGTTGTAGAATTTTTAAAGTAAAACTTTGGAGTTTGACTCCGTGTAATTTTGGATTTTGAGTAGGATTTTTCTTTTTATTGTGAGAATTTTTTTTTTCTCACCTTAAGGATCTTTTGGCTATTTATTTTGCAGGAGGTGTGGTGGATAAGTCAGTTGTCTGTTATGTGGGGGGGTCTAGGATATTCAGGTTCAAAGGAGATCTTGCTTAGCTAAACCATTCCTTCTCAACTTTTTAAGTGGGTAAAATTTTTTCTCAGTCTGTCCATAATGGCTACTTCAGTGCTTTGATGCCACACAGTTTTGAGGTGTTCACTGGGGAATACACCTTTTTCCCTCGGGAAATAAATCACTTGCCCATGATGATATTTGTGTTAGGGGTTTTTTTTTTGGGGGGGGGGGGGGAGGATTCACAACCCCTGCCCACTGTCAGATTTTTTTTAGATTTTAGAGAAATGTTGCAACAGTCAATGAAAAATGGTTTGGATAGAAAGTTTTAGTGCTAAGTATAGCGAAGTTGTGTAATGGTAGTTTGAAATATTTTCTTTTAGTGTATTGTACTTTTAATGTGTTGTTGTTGAGACCCAGACCGTCCGACCTACCAGAAAGGTGTAAGGTAACAGTTTGGACGGCTGGGACGTGCCACACAATTTAGACCGGAACCCAGTGGGGGAGGCATCCACAGGGACTGTACCCTCCTCCCCCTACAATCAACCTCTCGGAAGGACTTACGGACCCACATGTTTAACGTGATCGTACTCCGCGTGAACACAGCGGCAGTTTTGGCAGCGGCTGGAATCGAACCCAGGCCTACCGAGTGCAACTCCAGCGCGCTAACCAAAGGGCTACCGCGCCCCAGTACTTTTAATGTGTGTAAAAGTTGCTAAATACGCCAAGAGATCTGTGTTAGTCTTGAATGTTAAGAATTTTTTTTTTTTTTTTTTGTTTTGTTAGGTAAATTTACTTCTCTTTTGGAATATAGTTTGGATTTGAGTTTCAGTTCAAATTTTGGTTTTAAAAATTTAAAAGGAGGAGAACAGTGATCAAAAGTTTTCTTTTGTTTTGTTTTGAGTAATTAGTCACAACTCTTGGCTTTAGGTGAAGTTAAAGGTATCGGCTAATGGGTTGGTTTTCATGGTCACCCGGGGGAATTTTGAGGTCTGGGAAACCTTGTTTTTACGGAAATTCTTCTTCACAGAAATGTGTTTGAAAAAGAAAATTTTTTTTTTATTAGGCCATGTTAACTGTCACTTTGGTGCTTTGAAGCCCCAGCTGAAGAAGGTGCTCAGCTGGGGAATGCACCTTTCCTTTTGGGAGAATTACTTGCCCGTTAAAAATTGTTTTTCTTGTGTGAACGATCCTTCAGCCAAGCGATCGACTTTGAGTAGTGTAAATTTTTGGTTAATTGTGCAAGTTCAGTCTCAGAATGTTTGTTTTGGGGGGAATGGAGATTGTTCTGTGAAATATTCCTGGAGAAATTTTTTTTTTATTATTTAAATTAGTTTTGTGAAATTTTTTTTTGTTTAAAAGTGTTTTGGCTCTTAAAAGTTTGTTGCTGGGTGATTGTGTATTTCTTCGAATGTGGGAGAGAAGATTTTGGAATTAGGTTTTCAGTTGTTTAGTTGTTTTGTTAATCTTGAAGCGCTTCTAAAAATTTTATGTTTCGACCCTTGAATTCTTCGGCTGGTCCAAAGTCTTCATCAAAACTTATGTTTTTTTGTAATGACAAGTAATTGGGAACTCTGTTTTGTTTTCTTCTTTCCGACTGCTTGGGTGATGCACTTTACAAAAGCAAATTTTTTTTTATTAGAAATTTTTTTTTTATTAGAAAATTTTTTTTGAAATTGAAATTTTTTTACTTGTGATAATTGGGAGTGTTAAGATGAAATTGATGGACTGGGACATTGAATTAAATTTTGCTTTTGTTTAAAATTGTTTTGAAAAATTTTTTTTTGTTTGTTTGTCAGAATTTGAATTCTCTGGGGAGGTTGAGTTAAAACTTTGGTTTGCTTGAAATTTATATTTTCAGGATTCCTTTTTTTTTTGTTGAAATTTGTACTTCGGATTTGGTGCAGCAATTTGAATTTTTAAAATTTTACCATTGGTGGGAGTTCTTCGAATTTGTTAAATTTTTGTGGACCTTTGAGTTAGTGAAATTTTAGTGGAAGTACACTTGTTTATAAAAGTCACTGCTGCAGTGAAAATGTTTTTTTTGGGGGGAGAATTTCTCGTTCGACAGGATTTGCTTTAGGGAATTTAATGGAAAACGCAGGGTTGTGTACTACATTGGGCCAACAATAGTTTTTTTTTAGGGATCTCGATTGCTCAACTCCTTCAAGTTCAAGTTAATTTTCTTCTCATACCTGTATTGGAAGTACATAGCTCTGGCAGTTCTGTTTACAAAATTTTTATTCTAAATTGTGTTTTTCAAAATTTGTATTAAATTCATTCATTATGAAATTTTTGGTCGATTTATTAAATTTAAGTCTTTAGAGGGAGTTGGTACCAATTCTCTCCTGTCGGAAACACTTTTTTTTTTTTTTTTGCCATTGGCCCTTTGGGACTGTGGTGAAAACTGGAGATTTTTGTTTTTAGGGAAGTCTGGCAGGGTTCAGTTCTATATCACTTATGATACCAGAGGTGTGTAGAACTGTGGTTTGACAGTCTGTTTTAAGTGTTATGAGATTTCTTTCACCTGGGCGCAGTGCAGTTTAAATTCTAAATTTTGGTGACCATTTGCTTTTAAGTGAGTAGTGCATGGCAGAGCTGAGGGTGGTGTAAGCATGAAGCCAAGAGGGTACATGCTGTATAAATAGGAAAGGAGGCAGACCCAAAAGCGAGGAATGCTTGGGGTCACCATGAGAAAAGAGGATTTTTTTGGGAAAATAGAAAAAAAAATCCACCCGGCCAGGATCATTGTTTTTATATGTCACACTGCCCAAGTTCTGCTACACACTACTGGGGTTGTTTGGCTTTTATTTTGATTGGGAGGGATTTTGATTTTTTTTTGTTTGTTTTACGAGTATTGTATTTCTTCCTTGTTTGAGATTCAACCTTTTTATCAAATTTTGTGAAAATTCAGATGATTTTTTTTACTTCTTGAGGTTCAGTTCAAGTTTTTGAAAATTTTAAATTTTTAGAGTTGTAATGAATGTTTTCTTTTTTTGGAGGTTTTTCTCCTCTCTTAAAGGGGAGATACAAAAATTTTTTTATGAAAGTCTAGGAGAAGTGCAAGTTTTAAATTTTATGGTCATGATCAGTGTGTCTTCCCTGTATGTAAAATATATATTTATTGTAAACATTTTTCAGACGTGTAATCCCAGGAGTTGCTACACGAAGCGAGTGTTCTCGTGTGTTTACAATTTCTCTGCCACCAGGTTGGTGTTCACTTTTGGTCATTTTCGGCTCTTTGTTTTGAAAAATTTTATTCCAAAATTTTTTTTTCCGGTGGTCGAGAGGAATTATGTTATGCCGGGATTTTATGTTATCACTTAATTTAACAGTTCAAAATTTAGTTAATGGTTCTAAATTTATGTAATAGTTCAAAATTCATTATTTTCCCCCCTTCCCTTCAAAATTCAAAATTTATTTGTGGTTTTTGAATATTTCGGCGATTTATTCCCCCTCTTAACGTAATTTGTTATCCCTTTTCTTTGTTTTACTATTCAAAATTATGTGCAATGCATCTTAAAATGTTAAAATATCCTTTGTTAATCTTTCGGCTTCCCGCTCCCAGGTTTTAACTTCACTTCATTCACGAGTTTGCAGAAAAGATGCATTTTTTAAGAGAAAAGTGGACTTCTTACTAATTTTCCCCCTCACAGCTGTGAAGAGGGTGCCGAACATCCGGTGGGGTTGCTGTGCGCTTGACGGTGTGTTTGGCAGCGTAATTTTACTTTCGTACCCGCATCGCAGTTCTTGGCATAACAACGTTTTTATTCCGCAGTATATGCGTGAGCGCTCGGTGCGAAGCGCAGGTTTTCGCCTGCGCCAAATTTGGCGTCTCCTGGGAAGCAAGCGTGTTGCTTGGGGATTCGATTCCTGTCTGGCATTGGAGAAGGTGGTCATTTTTTTTGCTCTTAAAAACAGCAGTCCGGACCCCGAGCAAGGGACCTGTGACTCGCGGTCGCTGAAAACATGATTTAAATTATTCCTCTGTTCAAGAATAGTAGAGGTGACACACAGTTTCTGACACCCTACAAGTGCCCTCTTTGTGTGTTCCCGTTTTCATCAAGTTTCGTAACCGACAGGTGTGCTACCCAAGAGTGGTTCTCTCAGCCAGTTTTATTATGTCTGCATTGTGCATGGTACAACCTGCATCTACACAATTTTTAAATGTGCTCTCCTTCAATGTTGTGAGATCGCCACTGGTCTTCCTCGGCCATCACTGTCTTGTGCACCGCATAAGCCTTTGTTGCCGATTCACCTATTTTTGTATCCAGTGCTGACATCTATTTCGCCAATGAAAGTGTCAAGTGCCATCAATTGTTTCGCAAAGGAATTCATCCCCGTGTGCCGTGGCGGTTCTGCTTTGTCTCGAATTTGGGAGGTGTGGTTTCACAATCTACTCATCAATAACTTCTAAAGTGCATTATCAGCAAGTGTTAGTGTTGCGTTCATCAGTTTCTCCAAAGTGCGTTTTTAGTTTTCGTGCTTTACTTGTGATCTTCATAATCACCTTTGTTCAGTGGTACTGCCATCTATGAGCACCCTCTTAGATTGAAATTCAAATAAGGAAAATTAATTTTACTTAACACCTTCTTTGGTTTACATATATGGAATTTATTACTTGAAATTTTAGTGGTGTTTGTTTTTCGTTATTTTTAAGTTTACCATTTACATTTTTGTTGGTGGACAGTCAGCTCAGGCAGACCAAACTCTGGTCTTCAGACCAGAGTGGATTCTGATTCCTGGGTTTTAAATTTAAATGATTTAATTAAAACGTAATGTACTAACCTTAATTTTTACCACTTTACACTAAATTGAAGCCTGAATTAATCAGATGTTTTTTAATTGTAGTCAATAAAGAAAATTTTAATTTAACATTAATAAGAGTTTTGTTTTTCTTGTGGTTGGCTGTGCTAATTATTTATAATGAAAACTTTTTAAAGGTAAGTGGAGTAAATGTAAGATGTTGAAATGTTTTTAAAAAAAAAAATGTAAAAGTCGAGCACAGACCAAGCTGTAGGTATTAGAAAAAGGCAAAAAGGAAACAAATAATAATTATAAAAGAAACTTTATTTAAATCTATATGATCTCAGGCCAAATTGGAAATATATAAATAAATCAATAAATAACTTAAGTATAGTAATTTTGGAAAAATAAGATAAAGTAAATATAAATAAAGTAGAAATAAATAAAAGTAAATTTTAAATGGGAAGGGTTATCCCTTCACAACACTTCCGAACTGTTCCCAAAGGACGGCAAATTTTTTGGCTAAGCCTAACTCTCGAAAAACAATTCACTAAAAATCACCTATTCAACACAGATATCTACTTTTTTCAGGAATAAAAGAAATATTTATTTTCTATTTGATGTATATTTTTCATATAAATCTGAATACAAAATACTCATCAGTTGCTCCCATTCTTTTATCCGAAATAAACGAATAATTTCACTGCAGCACATTCCTCTAAAACCCAAACAAAAAAAAAATACTCTCTTTTATTCCTATGATTCACCAACGAAATCACTAAGCTGAAATCAAAACGAAAACCGGAACTCAATTATAAAATAGCTGATGCTACGAGAAGTGCTCTATTTGTTTATATTACAAAACCATGTTTCACCACTCCAAATGCAGAAATGATTAATTGGATCCTTCCTATGCCAAGGTCAAGTATCTGCAAAATACATTGGAGTTGTTCATACGGACATTTAACACCATCTAGTAGACAAATAAAAACGTTCAACATAAAAACGCGCGTACGTGGCACCCATCTTTTAGGGTACAGTTTTCTCCACCACGAATGCGTGGCGGCCGTCCTTGAATGCAAGTTCGCAGCCGATGCACGGGCGTGGAAACTGTCGCGAAAGGGTTAAGGAACATTACATCAACACAGTGGGTGAAGAATGTTCAGACATTTATTTTAGGTGCATTAGGTCTGTGCAACAATTTATTTATTTTTTGTTCTAAATATCGTTTTAAAGTGTTTGGTTTTGGGGAATTTGCTGTATTTTGCAGTGTAATTTTAATATAATCAAACGCTTGCATCTTAAATTTCAGACAATGCCAGTTATTAACCATAGTTCAGTATAAATGTTTCAAAATTTGGTGCAGAAGACATTTTACAAGCACACTGGAATATGCACAATTAGGAAAATCATAATTTTGAGTTCAAATTTTTAAATTTGATCTCAATTTAATTAAATTGAGATCAAATTTAAATTAGCATTTCATAGTATAAATATTGAATGTAAATTGAATTTATAAAAGCATATTTACATTGTGCATAACAAACTCATGCACATTTTAATTGTTTCGGCTAATCTTTTTTATTTCAAAATTATAGAAAATGTGTTTTAAAATGTAAATATTTTTAAAATGCAAGATGAATGTTAGAAATAATATAATACTAATTCTAGTAGTTATATATTTGTTTATCAAACCAGAAATTAGGAATCAATCATGAACCTACTTCTTCTACATTTGCTGCAGTCTTTGCTGATGTTTCCATAAATATTAGGCCATGTTCACGAGCAAATGCTTCACCTTCTTCCTTTTTCACTTCTCGGCGGGATTCTAAATCACTTTAAGAACATATCAATTAATTAACTGTTTAATTTGACGTTATTTTCAATTGTATTTAAATTAATACATGAAATCATTTACAATTATAAAACTTAAATAACATAATATTATGCTCAAGATATAAATCACAAAGGATATATTTTTTTAAATTATCACATATAAACTGTTATTTGTTAAAACGGCTGATCTTCATAAATACAGGGTGTAGGACTAAATCCAGTTTAAAAAAATTTCCTGACTTTTCGGATAAATATTAATATATTTCCAGTCACTAAATTCTAGTAAACTACACATTATAGCTCATTAAAATGTGTATTATTGAAGCAAGTTTCATATAAAACATCTATAATTTGATTACAGGCAGGGCTTGAAAAACTTTGAAAATTTTACCCGTCCTCAAGCACGGCTTATCTAAAAATATACCCGTCCTCCTTCGAAAATAAGCCATCGGGCTCTTATTAATGCTATAACTATGTATAACTCTCTCTACATATGTATAATTATATATGGATAGATAATAAATACATTTCTGCTTTCACAGCAATTGAATTAAATTTTAATATTATCAAATTACAACGTTTGGATTTATTTCTTATTCCAGAAACAGCTGAAAATGGTATTTGGTATTTGAGTTGCCACCCAGTTAAATCAAAAACTGTAATTTACAATATAATATACAGAAATTATAAAAAATTATTTAGTCAATTAGATGAAATATCGCGTTTGCCAGGTCCATGGTCAAGCCAATGATTTATAGAGGCTTCTGCATTAAACTGTGAAAGGGGTTTCCCATTTAAATGGATATTCATAATCGAATTTAAGGTTTTTTGTTGAAGGGCAGTGCGTAATGTGTTTTTTTTAATGTTCATTATTGAAAATCCTCTTTCAACAACTGCAGTACTCCCGGAAAGAGAAAACATCAATTCCACTATGCAAAGTATGTTGCTGTATTGTGGGTCATTTTGTTGCATTATGTTTTTGTAACTATTTTGAGTGGCTGATGTTTTTTGGTGTTTCAATATATTATATATCTTAAGTTTTAAGGCTATCCATTCTTGACAGATTATTTCTTTATCCACTCCTGCAAAAAAGTAACTAAAACTTTCCAGTAACATTTGTATATTTTGATTGCCAAAAGATATTAAAGTCTGGTTGTCATATGGCCACTCAGTAAAATCAAACACACGAAAGTATGACATAGGAGATTCTTGCAGCGGTTTGAATCTAGTTGTTAAAAATTCAATGGTATTGTTAATAAAATTGGCTGCAAAAATGGAATTGATATCCTTATCACAGTCATCTATTAAACTTCGATGTTCCCTTTGGAACAGTCCCGGTTGACATTTCAGTTCGACTAACTGTAGAAGTGTCAGTTCAAGTTTCCTGGTTGCTTCAAATATTACCAAATTTTCAGCCTGATACCTCTTGGACAAAATGCCAATAATAGATAAAAAATCTAAAAGAAACAATAGGGTTTTTTTAAATTTATCTGACCTCATAGTCTTTAATAGACTTTTTGCAGTTGCTGATTCTTTTTTGTCACATTGAGCAATGTCTTCTAAATGAAGTAAAGTGGCTTCAAAGTCCAAAACCAAGGATTTTAGTGCTCTAGCTTGACTAGCAACCCATCTTATATTTCGTACTCCCCCATATTTTTGCAAGCTTACTTGCAGCATTTCAGCAATCTTTACTAGTTCTCTCTGCCGTTTTGGAGACCAGTGGTAAAAGCTGAATATCTGTTTTATTGTGCTCTCAAATGTAACCATATAAGGCTCATTTTTCTTTGAATCAAGCACCCCTAGCTCTAACGTATGGTTTATACAGTGCACAACTATTAGATGTGGGTACTTTACTTTCATTATTGCTTGAACTCCATTGTAAATTCCCATATTTGTGGCAGCTCCATCTAAATTTAACCCAACCAGTTTTTTTTCTAAAATTGATTCTGAGATACCAATGTCCAAGAGTCCTTTCAAAATGCAGTTATGTATTCCGCTGCTGTTAGCATCATCCAGTGACAAATCCTGCCAATTTTATCACTGAAACACCATTTTGGACATTTCTCACATAAATAGCTTCTTGTTCCAAAGCACTTCGATCTGTAGATCCATCTGCTAGAATTGTTATGAAATTTGATTCACCAATTTCAGCAGTTAACTCACTTCGCAATGTGTAAGCAATAGAAAGAACAAAATTCTTGCATGCATGATCATTGAGATAATTGATTCCTAGGTCTAAAGTGTTTTTAATCTGAAGTTCACACAGACTTTGAAATTTTGAAAAAGCCAAGTTTTCTTTTACAATGTAGTAGGCCGTATTAAACAAATATTTCATTTTCTCAAAATTCGCAGCATTCAATTTTCTAACAGCTATAGCCATAGCTGATTTTGTAGGATTTGCTTTAGCAATGACAGCTTCTGAGCACTTTTTGTGAGACTTGCTGACATCGTGAGTTTGCAATGTTTCTTTACGAAAACCTTGTGCAGTTCCACCAACTCCATTGAAGAAAGGGCTTTTCTTATCAGCTAAATTAGGGAATTCTAGGCACCATTTACAAAACATTTTTTGCTGTTCTTCACGGAACTCAACCCACAGAAATTCTTTTTTCCAGATCTCCAGAAATGTTCGTTTTCTTTTTTCCCTATCGTAAGTTTGATGACAATTTTCAGTTTTTTCTGAACACGTTTTCGCTCTGTTTTCTGAAGGGCCACCGTTGTCTTTATTTACCATTTTCGCTTTCTTATTGCTATCATTTCCACTAACAAAAAAATTAAGGTTTTGCTGCCGTTTCATCTCTTTGCACGAAATTAGAAATTTTCAATTGATATGAGAATAATGCACATATGGACGCTTTATTAGGTGCAATCATGGGCACAATGAAATATGTCGAGAACGGTAATATATTTAGTAACCGTCATTCCTGATACATATTTAATTATTGTTAATATGAATAAAAATTTAAAAATAAGATGTCTTCTGTTAGAACATAAAAGCAAGTTTTGCATAATGTGCATTTTGTTTTTCTGTGTTAGTCTTGAATTCCATACAGAGCAAAAATAAATCCAAATGTCATTTTCATCACAGTCATTTCTGACACATGAACAGAATTATTTACATCACACGGAATGATGTATGGATAAAACAACTTTGAAATTATGGTAGGATTTTACTTTTCTTTTAATGATTCCTCTGTAGTTTTCAAGGAAAGGATCATTGCAAATTGAAATTTCTGTGAAATTTTAAGAAAAATTGTTAATACAGAATGAAATATTTTAATTAAAATATCTTCTTAATAAAACAGTTACATCTCAAATCAAAATTTCTGCAAAATTAAAAACATTGTTAATACAGAATGAAATATTTTATTAAAACATTCACATTACGAATTGGAATTTCTGTGAAATTTAAGGAAAATTGTAAATACAGAATGAAATATTTAAATTAATGCATCTTTTTAATAAAACATTTACATCACAAATTTTTAATAAAATATTTACATTGCACAGTCTGCGTAACATTATTATATGAAACAGGGTTATCTTTATTGTATACAAGGTGTGCCAAAAAGATTGAAACACGCTTTAATTCTTTACCTGTTGGAGATAAATGGGCAATGTAAATAGCAAAAATGTTGAAAGTAAGGTAGGAAATAAGACTACGTTAATAAAATAGTTCTCCCATTAATTTTCAAAAAGCTACACTTTTTAAATTTTTATATAACCCCCTTAGACAAATTTGGTCAATCAGAAAAATTTTATTTTTAATGCAACAAGATCATTAAAAAAACCTGCATATCTATATCTTTAAAATCAACTGAATTATGATAAAGGAAAAAAATCTGACTTATGCCAGTTTTTCGTACCATGTGAAAGGCTACTTCATCAGTGAAAATAGGGATCATAAACAAATTGACAATGGAAATTGTTTAGATAAAAAAAAGTACTTAAAGTACTTAATTATTGAAAAAGTACCTAGTTATTGAAAAGTACTTAAGAATCTGTGATTGTATCGTGAGCCTACGGGGAATTTGCAAAAATGTCTCCTACGTATTATCATCCAGTTTTATCTCTTTTGTGATATGTCACAAATTTACATTTCTAATTTGATAGATGGTCCCCATTCACAATGTTCAATTAAATATAACTTGCTCAATTTAAAAGATACAGATATGCGGGGTTTTTTTTACTGATCTTGTTGTATTAAAAATAAAAATTTTCTGATTGACCAAATTTGTCTAAGGGGTCATATAAAAATAAAAAAAGTGTAACTTTTTGAAAATTAATGGGAGGACTATTTCATTAACATAGTCTTATTTCCTACCTTACTTTAAACATTTTTGCAATTTACACTGCCCATTTATCTCCAACAGGTACAGAATTAAAGCATGTTTCAATCTTTTTGGGACAGCCTGTATATAATAAAATGTAACAAAAATTAGTGTTGGGGAAGGATGTTTTATTTAAAACAGAGAAAAAATTGGAATAATTTTTTATTTCTTACACTGTATACTTATAAATGGGTTATTTTATTAACATACAAAAATTAGCAATTCCATAATTAGTATGACCCCTAGATCATCAGAAAAGGGTTTTGAATAATGTGTACTAAAAGAAGACTATACTCTGCTATGCTCTAATTAATCACAAATGCAAATATATTTGACTACATATAAATATTTTAAGTAACATTAAACAATTTTTTCATAAAATTTAACAAAAAACTTAAATAGCAAATACCTTTTATTTCCAATAAGCATGATGACCATATTTGAATTGGAATGTTGTCGAGCATCTTCCAGCCATGTTGTGAGGTGGTTAAAAGTATCTCTTCTATAAATGACAATTTCAAAATTTAAATATTAAATAAGTTAATAATTTAAATGTAAAAGATATATTAAAACATTAGTAAAATTTTTTAAGAATAAGTTTGACATAACACTTCAAGACTGGGTATTTTGTATTGTATTTCTCCCATAGGACTGGGATTTGGGCGGCTCTTTTCTTTATTTTTTTAAAATATACTTATTCTTTAAATAGCATAACATTTTTTTTAGTCCGAAAATTCATTTCTTTCTATTTGCAAATATGTAAGTAATTAAATAGTATTTGTATCAGAATTTTTATGACAAAAATAATAATATAGCAAGTTTTAATATTGAAAAAAAGTTGAGCATAAGAAAGAACTCTATTACAGAATCAAATTTTATATATTTTCCACTCAGAATTTATTCATAACACATATATAAATACATAAACTTATTATATACATCATTTAGAAAAATCTGCTTAGATATAATAAATTCATGTTACACAGACTGAATTAGCTTGCTATGCATTCTAAGAAAAATTAGACAAAAACTGCAAAAAGTAGAGATATGAGCTGAAAATGTTCTTAAAAAATTATTTTCCAAGAATGAGAATAATCTCCAAAAATTAAATGTGGAAAATATTCAAGAATTTTCTATTTAAGACTTCATTTTTCAGGAAATTACAACTTATTTCATTTATTGATTGCAGAAATGAATAGAATTCACACTATATATATGAGCCAGAAAGGCCCCCATGTGTAATTTTTTTTTTTTTGTTTGAAACTTTTCATCTTATACACTATTCATGCATTTACACCATGTATGTTTATGTAGGGAACAAGGGGATTAGTACCTTAAGTACCTGTATTACATGTATGATTTATAACACCTAAAATAAATATTAATCTTAGGGTGTAGTTAAGGGATTATATTCATCAATCTTTCACCACATGTAATTCCTTTTATAATTGCTTACCTTATATATGGAACAGGAAAAGAGGGGTATTTCGTACCTATTTAGTACCTGTTTTATTTATAACTAGATACCTTCAGCGACCGGACTGTTCGCTACCCTTGAAAATTCTGACCGTGGCAAACTCGCTGGCGTGATAACCCCATGGATTTGTTGGTAAGGTAACTATTTGGACGGCCAAGAAGTGCCACCCAATTCGGACCGGAACCCAGTGGTGGAGGCATCCACAGGGACCGTACCCTCCTTCCCCTACCACCAACCTCTCGGAAGAACTTACGGACCCCAGACCCACATGTTTAATGTGATTGTACTCCGCGTGAACAAGGCGTCAGATTTTGCAGTGGCGGAAATCGAACCCGGGCCTACCAAGTGCAATTCCGCACGCTAACCACTGAGCTACAGTACCCTCAACCCCGTGGAGTTTACAAAGTTTGGTTTAGTTTAATGACGTTAAAACTAATAATGAAATTTTAAGGCACCGCGACAATCTCTATACCAATTTAGACCGCAACCCAGTGAGGGAGGCATCCACAGGAACTGTACACTCCTTTCCCTACCACCAACTTCTTGGAAGGACTTCCAACCTACCAGAAAGATGTAAGGCAACTATTTGGACAGCCAGGAAGTGCCTCCCAATTTAGACCGGAACCCAGTGGGGGAGGCATCCACAGGGACCATACTCTCCTTCCTTTACCGCCAACCTCTCGGAAAAATTTACGGATCCACATGTTTAAAGTGATCGCACTCCGAGCGAACACAGCGGCAGTTTTGGCAGTGGGGGGTATCGAACCCGGGCCTACTGAGTGCAATTCCTGTGCACTAACCACTGGGCTACCGCACCCTCAACCCCGTGGAGTCAACAAAGTTCTATTTAGTTTAATAACGTTAAAACTAATAATGAAATTTTATGATGAAAAATAATGTTCTAGTGGGGATTCTTGAAAATTGATTTGTAAAGTGAATTTATTCTAATGTTTGCAAACTGTGATAACCCCGAAGAGTTAACAAAGTTTGTTTTAGTTTAATGACGTTAAAACCATAATTCAATCATTTAAATTTTATAATGACCATATGCTAAGCTCTTAATTCCATCATTTAAAATATAACGTAATTTTCTAATAAATATAATAATTTCATATGACCATATGCTAAGCTCTTAATTCCATCATTTAAAATATGTCTAACCCGATGCACAATCTCCGAACTTTCTTTTTATTTACTTTTTTCTCCATGGAAACACCGTGACATTCCCTCCACCTCCCATGCATCTACACGTGCATGTGGGAGAAGAATTGGATCTTTGCAGTGAAGTGGTCGAGAAATTTAAAATCATTACTTCTTTAAAATCAGGATCGGGCTGCTAATAATTATTTCTTGACCAGACTGGGCTTGTAAGAAAGCCTGATATTTAAGCTTTTTAAAAATGTAAATTATTAGTCAAAATTCTCGATACTTTTTCGGATGCGAGGATTTAAAAACGAGCGAGGATTTAAAAACGAAAGTTCATTGTTTTTAGCCCAAAGTGACTTTTGTTTTAAAATCTTTAAAAAATATTAGAATTTGTCCCTGAGATTTCAAATGGATATATTTTTACTCGCAATTGTCTGTTCTTTCCGGTTGTGTGATTTGTTTTTTTCTACGACATCTGGATGGTGGAGAAAAAAGGGCAAAAATGGGAAAAAACGGTTGAAATTGCATAAAACATTAAATAACAAAAAAATAATTAAAATTTAAAAAATCGGTTTTAACGTGTCCCCTATATTAAATTCTATCCCATGCTATTAATATTAACAAAGAATGCACATATTTCTTCTTTCCCTCTGCAGCAGCATATTTGACCACTAATCCTAATCACTACATAAGCATTCTTATTTGAAACTACATCCCCATCACAGTTTTGAAGTATGGAAACCACAAAGATAGTATGTTTCTCATGCTGTCATCAGATTCCACCCTCAACCTAAATGTAATTTGTGTGAAACCACATCAGACTGTGAGATTTCTTGTGAAAACCCAGGCCGTCCGACTCATCCAGAGGACTTGAGAAACTGAGATTTCTTGTGAGATGGACATCGATTGAAAATTGATTTGTAAAGTGAATTTATTCTAATGTTTGCGAACTGTGATAACCCCGAAGAGTTAACTAAATTTGTTTTAGTTTAATGACGTTAAAACCATAATTCAATCATTTAAATTTTATAATGACCATATGCTAAGCTCTTAATTCCATCATTTAAAATATAACGTAATTTTCTTATAAATATAATAATTTCATAGAACCATATGCTAAGCTCTTAATTCCATCATTTAAAATATAATGTCTAACCCGATGCACAATCTCCGAACTTTCTTTTTATTTACTTTTTTCTCCATGGAAACACCGTGACATCCCCTCCACCTCCCATGCATCTACACCCGCATGTGGGAGAAGAATCGGATCTTCACAGTGAAGTGGTCGAGAAATTTAAAATCATTACTTCTTTAAAATCAGGATCGGGCTGCTAATAATTATTTCTTGATCAGATTGGGCTTGTAAGAAAGCCTGATATTTGAGCTTTCTAAAAATGTAAATTATTAGTCAAAATTCTCAATACTTTTTCGGATGCGAGGATTTAAAAACGAAAGTTCATTTTTTTTTTAGCCCAAAGTGACTTTTGTTTTAAAATCTTTAAAAAATATTAGAATTTGTCCCTGAGATTTCAAATGGACATATTTTTACTCGCAATTGTCTGCTCTTTCCTGTCGTGTGATTTGTTTTTTTCTACGACATCTGGATGGTGGAGAAAAAAGGGCAAAAATGGAAAAAAAAAACGGTCGAAATTGCATAAAACATTAAATAACAAAAAAAATAATTAAAATTTTAAAAATCGGTTTTGACGTGTCCCCTATATTAAATTCTATCCCATGCTATTCATATTAACAAAGAATGCACATATTTCTTCTTTCCCTCTACAGCAGCATATTTGACCACTACATAAGCACTACACTAATCACTACATAAGCACTACACTAATCACTACATAAGCATTCTTATCTGAAACTACATCCCCATCACAGTTTTGAAGTATGGAAACCACAAGGATAGTATGTTTCCCATGCTGTCATCAGATTCCCCCCTCAACCTAAATGTAATTTGTGTGAAACCACATCAGACTGTGAGATTTCTTGTGAGATGGACATCGATGGAAAGCCTATCTAATATAAAAAGTTATGTTGTAAGATTATGAAAGTAATATATTAGATTTTATGTGATCAACAGTCAACTGTATCAACTCTTCTATGACACACACACACACACACATATATATATATATATATATATAAAATATTAATAGTAAATCCAATGGTAGATTGAATATATATATATATATATGCCCTCTTTTGAATTTCTATTTTTCCCAGTTTTACAACTTTTCATGAGTGTGCTTCAAGCCTGTATATAGTACAACCTCTCTTTTTCCTTGGATTTTCAATAAAAGGGCCATCTGCCTTAAACAGAGATTAATAACTGCTTTAATACAAAAATAATAAGCGAAGGCTCCAGTTCATAGGAGCCAAAATGGTTTAGCATGAATAGTCTTGTAAAATGACACTTCAATAAAATTCAATAAGTTTATTTGCTAATTTTAGTCTCATTTATTTTGTTTGCAACACATAATATGGGCTTATAGTAACTAAAAGTAAGATACATAATGAAAATGACTTAATAGTTACAAAAGAATAGCTAATTTATACAAATTTGACCACACATAGTACAGGATTTGATGCAAGTTATGTCGAAAACTAAGAATCCGATTCCAAATTCAATTATATATCTTTGCAGGGCATTGAAAAAGTTACACATTACTTGCTTACTGTTTATAGCTATTTTTAATTTTCAAGATATAAGCATTATAAACTTAGAGAATAAAGATATAAGCATCACACAAAAAATGTTCAATTGTCAAATTAACAAGATAATTACTCAAAAATTGAAAAAGCTTTGTATAAACAAATTATTACTCTAGAAACTGAATTCCCTACTAAACATTTTTGTCACTTACTATTTATATATACCTGTATAGTTTAGATATAGTTTAGATTTAGAAGAAATTTTGATTAAAAGTAATCTAAGTGAAGCTAAAACTCGCTTGGCCACCCCCCCCCCCCCCACCCCCCAAAATATAGAAAATTAGTTCAAATATAAAAACATTGATATTGTTTTTGTATTTTCATAAATGATACCATATTTTTGACAAAACAAATATAAATTGCTTACATTTTATCAATTAGGTTTGAGAATATAAGTGTACAAAGTGTTTATATTTATTGTAACGCTATGATTTTAGCCAGATACCCTTGACCATAGACGTTATTTACATCAAAAATTTAATATGTCATATTATCTATCATATAAAAAAGCTTGCCTCGTAATATCATATACTAGAAGAGCTCCAGCAGCACCTCTATAGTAGGATCGTGTGATGGAGCGAAAAGCTTCTTGTCCAGCCTAGGAAGAAATGCAAACATTATTACACACATTAATTTACTCAAATGCAAACAAAAATAATCTTGAAAAATAATAGGCAATGTATAATGCTACACATGACTATAAGATAATTCCTTAAAACATATTTTACCTTAGATTATTACATACTCAAGCACTACTCAAAAGGAACTGAAATCTGACACATTTAAGCTTGAATAAGGTAATAAAATTAAGATAACCCCAATGTTCATCAACTTTAATATAACTTTGTAACAGAAAACCCTGTCATTAGATTTTTTTTTACTCAAAAAATAAAAATAAGATGATAACTACTGTTAAAAGAACTAACAAAACTACTGTTTTTAATGGTTGAAAAGTTTTTGTTAATGGCAGAAGAGGTCATTAAACCATAAAATACCAAATACTATCAGTGGCGCAGCCAGAAATTCGATCTGGGGGGGGGGGGGGGTCAAACCCCATTGTATATTATTACGCATGTCAAATGACAATATATTGAAATAAATCAATTTATCACCAAATAGATTTATTTATTTAACATTACGTTTACTAAATAAGAACAGTACTGATAATTTCTATGAATGAAAGTATATAATATTCAAAGTTTAATATCAAGTCGTCTAGGCTTCTTAGCTATTTCATTTAAAACCTTTTCAGGGTTTACTTCAATGCCCTTGTGGATATATCCCTTTCGCGACGATCGGAACGCTCACGTGCATGCCAACTGCGAACTTGCATTCAAGGACAAACGGCACGCACTCGTGACGGAGGAAACTTTACCGTAAGCGGAGAGCGGCACTTATACGTGCCACCACGTGGAACGTTTTAATTTGTCTACTAGATGGCGTTATATGTCCATGGAACTAACTTCAATGTATTTTGCAGAGGCAGGACCTTGGCAGAAGAGGATCGAATGAATTATTTCTCCATTTGGAGAGGTAAACATCATTTTGTAATATAAACAGACAAGGCAATTCTCGTAGCATCAACAATTTTATAATTGAGTTTCGGTTTTTATTTTTATTTCAGCGATATGATTTCGTTTGTGAATCATAGGAATATAAGAGAGTATTTCTTTTTGTTTGGGTTTTAGAGGCAGTGAAATTATTCGTTTATTTCGGATAAAAGAATGGGAGCAACTAACGAGTATTTTGTATTCAGATTTGTATGAAAAATATACATCAAATACAAATTAAATATTTCTTTTATTCCTGAAAAAAGTAGATTTCTGTGTGGAATAGGTGATTTTTAGTGAATTTTTTTTCGAGAGTTAGGCTTAGCGCAAAAAATGTGCCGTCCTTTGCGACCAGTTCGGAAGCGAAGAGCTCCGTCTTTTGGGCCGCGACAACTCCGGAATGCCGCCGTCGCGAAAGGGATATAACATAAACAGTCCATTTAATCTGTGCTCACCTGTTGAATTTCTTAAATATCGTAAGGTGGAGAAAGATCTCTCAGCGCTACACGTTGTGACTGGAAGTGTAATCATTATCTGCAGAAGTTTTCGTATACTTGGAAACATAATTTCATCACATTCATGAAAAGCTTCCAAAGCATTATCTGGATATTCTGAAGTCGGATATTCTGGAATCTGGATATTCTGGATTCTGAAGTCGTTCGAGTTTGCTGTGCCATATTTTTAACTCACCATACAAATTTTCACATGTGATATGACCAATATCTTCTGAATACCGGGAACATAGCGTCTTCACTGCTTCACTGTTTTCTTTTGTAAGGTCTTGGCCTTGAGCTGTTTTGCTCGGCAATAGGATTCGAAAAGAAGCTAATATATTTTTATATTTCACAAATCTTTCATCGAGCTGTATTAGAAAAAGATCTATAAAAGGTATAAAAGCAGCTCTCCTATAATATACCTCAGGAGTATCATAGTCAACGTTAATTCGTGTAGCTTGATATTTTACAGTTCTTGGTACTGATATGGGGATTTCATAATTTTCACAAAATGTTTCAACATCTTTAAAAATTACGAAGAACTCTTTTCAGAATTGTTCCTTAAACTTTGTATAATTGCTCGTGTATCTTCAGCATAACCAATGGCTTTGGAAAGATAAATTTTTTTCAGATTGTAAATATTTCAACAAAGGTAAACTATACGAAAATAGTTTTTTAACAATATGTAGGGAAATAACGAATTCACACTTGTTAACTGCATTGTACAAAATGCTTACGAGTAGGGTCCGGATTTCTATGCACTTGCATATTTCTGCATATTTTCGTGCATATTGTGTAATAATTTTGAGCATATTTGCATATTATTTGAGCTAAATTTCATGCATGAAAATCCGAGCCTTGTAAATTATATTTATGATCTATTATGACAACTATATAAAAACAGCCCTTACCCTTTTTCCTACAAATAATCCAATATCATTGGGATTCACGTCGATTTCAGATGGTGTAAATAATGATATCTCAACGTCTATTGGATCTTTTCTTTCTGAACTGTCATCTTCAGAGCATTCAACATTTTTCAACTTATTTTCATTACATTCACCATCTTCTTTTTTTTTTCTCTTTTAAAGAAATTGTATATGCTACTCTCAAATAACTTACCTTTGCTTCTATTCATTATACAATTGCTAATATAAAAGAACAGATTAAAGATCCCTAAAACGTATAGGTTTTATTTTTTAAAGCTTCAACACGTGCTTCCAAAACAAGACCAGACATATGACAGCAGGAAATTCTTTTCGAAAGGAAATTTCCCTATCCGAAGGATTTTTCCCTTTCTGAAGGATTTTTCCGTTCCGAAGGGAATTTTCCTTAAACCAAAAATGAAGTGTCGAGTAAAAACAAAATTTTAGGGGAATTAAATTTGTTTGAATGAAGTACGAGAAAAAGTAAAAATATAAATACCAAAAATGAGAAAAAAAAGTAGTTATTTTTATTGCAATCAATACTTTTTTGTTTTTAATTTAAGGCTCTGGGGGGGGGGGGGGGGTCCCCAGGATCTAGAAAGAATGTATATTACTATTACAAAGGAAAGGGACCAAGATTAAGGTCATTAAAAGAAGTAAAAAGTTATTGTGAGAAAAAGAAAATAAAATTTGTAGGAAAGTTTTTCAATTTCAAGGGAGATCAAGGAATCAGCCAGAAGCAAACATTGCAGAGATCCAAATCCCTAGGAACTACAAAGAAGCGGCTAATTCACCCCAATCCAAAGAATGGAATATAGTGGCCATGGCAGACAAATTAAGTGTCATGAAGAAAAGAGGTGTCTGGGACTTAGTGCCTGCACCTATTTCCGACAAAGTAATAGGTTGCCGTTGGGCTTATACAGTCAAAAGAGACGAAAGGGGGTGAAATTAGCAGGTATAAGGCTAGACTAGTAACACAGGGGTTTAATCAGGAAAAGGGGCAAACTTATGAAGAGGTGTTTAGCCTGGTGATTAACTTTACAATTGTTAGAATGTTGTATACTATTTTTGTATGTTTATTAGGATGGTTCCATATACAACTTGATATCAAATATGCATATTTATATGCCAATCTACAGTCTGTTACAAAAGTATAAGACCACGAGACTTTTTGTTATTTAGGTAATTAATGAAATATTTTTTTATTCAAAATCAAAACTACTCCATGTCCGTACAAGTCTTAAATAAAATTTAGTCACTTGCATGTACGAAATTCATTTAGAAAAAATATAATAGCAATATCACAAAAAAGTGGCACAAATACCTGTTACAAAATTATAAGACCACATGTAGAAAAAGAAAGTTTTAGCAAATTTAGTAAGTTGTTGCTTCACCATTTTTCTGAATAACTTGAAACACACGATTTGGCATCGATTTAATTAAATTTTTAAGGGCGGATTCCAGAATATTGCCCCATTTCCCCATAATAGCGACTTCCAATTCATAGGCTGAACGATATTGTTTGTTGTTTTCGTATACTTGGCGAGACAAATAACTCCACAGGTTTTCTATGGGGTTTAGGTCAGGGTTAAGGCTCGGGCAAGATATAACATCAATCTTTTCTCTTTTGAACCATGCTTTTGTTGATTTAGATGCATGACTGGCAGCATTATCTTGTTGGAACTTCCACTTCGGCCCTCCTAAAAGTGGCCCGAAGGATATGAAACTTCCGTATAAAATCTGTTGATAACTGTCCAAGATCCTTGTGCCATCAACTCTTTGCAGATCGCATTTTCCTGCATATGAGAAAGCGCCCCACACCATAACAGAACTGCCTCCCATCTGCCTACTGAAGAACTCATGAGATTCTTGCCTTAAGTCACGTCAGTAGTAATTATTGCCGTCTGAACCATCTAAGTTAAATTTTTTCTCGTCCGAAAATATTATATTTTCCCATGTAGAGTTCCAGGACATGACATTCTTTGCCCACTTCAGACGTGCTTCTTTATGATGTTTAAGAAGTCGTGGTTTGCTTCTTAGTTTCCGAAGTTTGACATCAACATTCGACTTCAAACTTCACCACACAGTTACATGAGACACTTGTTTACTTGTCTGCTGTGCTATTTTATAAGTGGACTGGTAGTTTTTCGTTACAAGCTGGAAAATTTATCTTATTATCACGAGCTGATAACTGCTTTTTGCGGCCAGATCTTTTCTGTTTTCTATACAATTCTTTTTTACTCAAAATAGCCATTTTAGAACGATTAAGAGTCTTACTTATTTCACATTCCGACTTTCCTTTTCCATTGAGGGCGCGGTAGCCCATTGGTTAGCGCGCTGGAGTTGCACTCGGTAGGCCCGGGTTCGATTCCAGCCACTGCCAAAACTGCCGCCGTGTTCATGCAGAGTACGATCACGTTAAACATGTGGGTCCGAAAGTCCTTCCGAGAGGTTGGTGGTAGGGGAAGGAGGGTACGGTCCCTGTGGATACCTCCCCCACTGGGTTCCGGTCTAAATTGGGTGGCACTTCCCGACCGTCCAAACAGTTACCTTACACCTTTCTGGTAGGTCGGACGGTCTGGGTTTCAACAAAAACAACAACACTTCTACTTCAGATAAATTATTTCCACGAGGCATTTTAATAATCTAAAGAATCAAGCAGTTCAATTCTGAATTTCTGCCTTTTTATTTCTTTCTAACCTTTTCAGATGGTTGAGGTTACAGTTAAACTCCGAAGTTAAACAAAAATCGTCTGCATTATTAGAAAAACTAAAGTGGTCTTATATTTATGTAACACCGTGATTTCGAAAAATTGTTTGGCACGAAAATAATATTCGATCTGTTTTTTTTTCTAAGCTAAATCAACACTGCAAAATTGTTTCGTTTTATACACCTTCTTTGAAATTCACATTCAATGTTGTCTTTGTTGAGAAAGCATGAAATTTTGAGTGGTCTTATAATTTTGAAACAGACTATAAGTGAAAAATATTCATGAGTCAACCCCCAGGATTTTTTGACAAAAACAAAAGTAAATATGTATGTCATTTGAATAAGGCAATTTATGGCCTGCACCAAAGCGGCAGAGAATGGTATCTTGAGTTAGACCAGGTTCTCAGAAAACTAAATTTCATAAAGTTTAGGTGGTGCAAGTGTGCATATAATTTTAGCAATAAACTTTATTAATTGTTTATGTAGATGACATAATATTATTTGCCAAAAATCAAAATGATCTAAATTCTATAACTTCTCTTCTAAAGTCTAAATTTGATATTAAAGTATTAGGTAAAACAAAAATGTTACTTGGTATTGAATTTGAGATAAAACATTTTATACATCAAAATCAATACATTACTAAAATTTGTGATAAATTTTCAAAATTTAAATATCCTGTTTCAAGTTTACCCATAGCTAAAGGTGTAGTTTTAAGCAAAGCAGATTGCTGTGCAAATCATTCTGAAACTGAACAAATGAAAAATATACCTTACAGAAACTTATTAGATTGTTTATCATTTCTTGCCAGTAGAACTAGACTCGACATAAGCTATGCTGTAAATATCTTATCCCAATTTCAGGAAAATCCAGGCATTAAACACTGGGATATTCTACTTAAACTTCTGGGGTATGTAAATAAAACAAGGGGTTTTAAATTAAACTTATCTAATATTCAAACTGTAAACTTAAATTGTTATACTGATTCTGACTTTGCAGCAAATAGGGATGATAGAGTGTCAATGGGAGGAATGATATTTTTGTAGATAGGGTACCTATTTCATGGCGGACATTTAAGCAGAAATGTGTGAGTTTATCTACAATGGAAGCTGAATATATTTCAGTGACTGAATCTGCAAAGGAAATGGTGTGGATACAAAACATACTACTGGAATGTAATAAGCTTGCCGTTTTGAGAATCATAGAACAAAATACATTGATGTTAAATATCATTTTTTGAGAAATCTAATTGAAAAGAAACTTTTTGAGATTAAATTTGTAAACAGCAAAAATAACAAAGCTGATGGTTTTACAAAACCAATTACTAAGGAAGCAATTTTTAAATTCTGTGAAATCTTTAAAACTTCTTAAAAATTTTAAATTGTAATTTAAAATCAAAATTTAACTTGTCTAAATTGTATAGTTGTATTTTCAAATTAACTTCAACCCTTTTTTTCAAAACCCACATTATGTAGTTTAGTTACCAATGTGTTTATACTGTGTGGTGAAGATTTTTAAGGTTTTTGATATACACTAAATTGACTTATATCATTTTTTCAATCCCTCATTTAGTAGTTTAGATACTAATGAGTTTAAACTGTGTGGTGAAGGTTTAAAAGTTTAAAATTTTTTCAATGTGATATACAAACTTTTTGACATTCCCTCAACATGTAGTTTAGGTACTGTTGAGTTTATACTGTATGACGATGGTTTAAGAGTTTTTGAATTTAAAAATGGTATCTCCTGTTTTTAACACAGAGATATTTTAACTTTATATTTCCATGTAAAATGTATCATGATGTGTTTATACTTTTTAAAACATTGTCTTGAAACTGATACACTAAAATTTAAACATGATATTTGAAACTCTATAAAGCAGTGTTTGTTCAACATGAGTATGAATTTAAATTTGACTATAAACTTGTATTTTGTGGTTAAGCAACGCAATCTGCAAGAGGGGGCCCGATTGTTAGAAAACTTAATATAAACAAACAATACGTACATCGGTCAACGTACGGTCAAAATTCCAAAAGTTGAATGAATGAATGAATGACATGAAGGTGGGTGAAGCTCCAGAAGAGCCCAGCACATCGACCAGAGGTCTATTGTACTACCCCAACAAGCGAAGGTCCTTAAGAAAAGAGACCAGTAGCCGAAGCAAAAATAAGCAGGCACTTGACAGGAATGTCATACAACTCCCAAGGTTCAATCACATGTCGACCTATATGTTCAAACCTGTGGGCGGAGAGGAGAACACCTCACATTCATAGAGAATGTGTGCGGCAGTTTCTTCGCTATAGTTGCAGCCGCTGCAAAGCGAACCTTTCGTGACACCCATAATATTAAGGTGTCTTTTAAGGGTGCAGTGTCCAGTAAGGAGCCCAACAGCCCTTCTGATGCTAGTTCTACTGAGCCTGAATAATTCCTTCTGACGTATGCTAGGGAAATTGCAGTTGAGAATTTTCGCCTGCCTTTGGCCCTTAGTATTACGCCAGTTCCTGCACTGAAGCTTTCTGAAGATATCACACAGTTCTTCTAGTAAGTTCATTGGGAACACCCAAAGCTGACTCAGGACCAACAAAAGGAGTACTTGAGCCTTTTCCAGCCAATTCATCAGCCAGCTCATTTCCTGGAATGCCTGAATGTCCAGGCACTCAATAGAGTATGACTTTACTGTTGCTAGCAATTTTACAAAGTGCAGTATAGCACTCCCAGACGAGGGAAGACATCATAGTAGACTTCCCTAAGGCCATAAGAACAGCTTGACTATCGGAACAGATAAGTATCTGGTTGCTCCTGCAATTTCTGTCATAGCAAATTCTACAACACATTAGAATGGCAAAGACCTCAGCCTGAAAAACAGTAGCATGAGGTCCACCGAGAGGGTAAGACATTTTAGTGCCATCGTCCGGACAGCAAACACCAGCACCAGTGCTGGTGCCAATCTTCGAGCCATCTGTATACCATACAATACAATTTTGTTTATTGTACGTAGGAGTCCTCTTCCAGTCATCCCGTGAAGAGACCTGAATTACATAAGGCTTGTCAAATGTATATCAGACCTGTATACCATCAGATGGCATATGGAAATAAGGATGATCTATAGCATTACTGTTGAGACCACTTCAAGATAAATACTTTGAGTAGTCCTTCCAGTGTTTTAGAAATTTAAGTCTATTCATGCAGATGAGAGCCTCAGCTTCAATGTGCATATAGAGAGGGTGCAATCCAAGCAAAAGTTCAAGCGTTGCAGTGGGAGTGGTTTTCATGCATCCAGAAATCGCAGTACACACCATCCTTTGGAGCTTAATTAACCCTTTCGCGACGGTTGGCACGCCAGCATGTCGCCTGCGAACTTGCAGGCATGCACTCGTGACGGAGAGAACTTTACCCTAAACGGCGAGTGGCACGTATCAGTGTTTCTATGTGAAACGTTTTTATTTGAATTTCTTTGTCTACTAAATGGCGTTAAATGCCCATGGAAACAACTTCAATGTATTTTGCAGATGCTTGACCTTGGCATAAGGAGGATCCAATGAATTATTTCTTCATTTGGAGCGGTGAAACATGATTCTGTAAAATAAAGAGACAGAGCACTTCTCGCAGCATCAACAATTTTATAACTGAGTTTCGGGTCTCGTTTTGATTTTAGCTTTTAATGATTTCGTTGGTGAATTACAGGAATATAAAAGAGTATTTTTTTTTTGGGGGGGGGGGGGGGGGGAAGTAAAAGAATGTGCAGCAGTGAAATGATTAGGTTATTTCGGATAAAAGTATGGCTGGTCTGAGACGTTTCATTTCTGTGGAAGAATATACGCGTATGGTAAACGAACAAGACAATCATGAAAGCAATGCAGATAGTGAAGATTCGTGGAACAGTGTTATTTCTGATGATGAATCTGAAAATGCAATTGATTCTTCAGATTCTGAGCGTACTATTATTACAACGCCGCCAGCTTCAGTTGCTGTTTTTCAAATGATGTTTGGACAAGTGATTTGAAAGATCTGAATTCTTTGGGGTTTTTGAACATACCAGGAATAAATCACAATATCATGCCACCTAATTAAGATAAGGAACTTGATTTTTTTAGCATATTTTTTGATGATGAACTAGTAGAATTTATCGTAAAAGCAACTAATGAGTTTGCAAAGAAAAAATGGGAGAAAAATCTCCTCTCTCCTTCCACATCGAAGACTCCACCTGTTTCAAATGTATTTACACCTGTGACAGGAAACAAATTTCGTGTGTTTCTCGCACTAGTAGTTTTGACGAGCATTGTCAAAAAACCAAATCTTAAAATATATTTTTCTAAGAATCCAATTATTAGTACTCCTTTTTTCAATTCAGTTATGAGTCGCGATCAATTTATAGGAATATTACGTTACCTTCATTTTACTCTTGATAGTAATGCCCAAAAACTAGATAAATTGAAACCTGTGTTAGATGCATTAGTTTCAAAATTTAAATCTATATACACTCCTGGAAGAAATGTGTGCATTGATGAATCTTTGTTTTCATGGAAAGGAAGGCTGGGATTTCGTCAATATATCCCCTCGAAAAGGTCCAGATATGGAATAAAAATATATAAATTGTTAGAATCGGAATCAGGATATATATGGAATTTCCTTGTGTATACTGGAAAGGACACGGAATTATCAAGTTCTGATGATGGGTATGGAGAACGTGTTGTGAAAACACTTCTAAGTGAACTTTTAGGAAAAGGATATACTTTGTATTCGGATAGATTTTTTACCTCTCCTGTACTCGCAAAGTATTTGTTGTCTAACAATATGCATGTATGTGGTACAGTTTTAAAAAATCGGAAGGACATGACAAAGAATTTTCCATCTATATCTCTACGCAAAGGAGAAATTGCAGCAGTGCAAAAGGATGGTGTGAATGTAATTTTATTCAAAGATAAAAAGAAGGATGTCTTAATTTTAACAACTCTTCATACTGACAAAATGCAAAATTCTGGAAAGAAAGAACGGAAAACATCAGAAAACATTTTAAAACCAAATTATATTTTGAAATATAACAAATATATGGGGGGGTGGATATTGGAGATGCGTCTCTAACGCATTATCCAGCTTATAGAAAAACTATCAAATGGTACAGAAAATTATTTCTTGGCTTTCTAGATATTGCAATATTGAATGCTCATAGTCTTTTTGACAATAAGGGAAAAAATCCCCAATCTTGCAGTTTCATCTTCATCTCATATAAAGCAACTTATTGAAATGTTCTTTACCCCTGAACAGTCCAGTAGAAGTAGTTATCTCATCCCCTCTCCTCTTCGTCTAACTGGAAAACATTTTCCAAAATTGTGCTCTAATACAGGTAAAAGAGACCTCCGAAGAAGATGTATAGTTTGCTCGCAAACTACAAAAGGCAAAAGAAAGCGCATAACAACTTATTATGAATGCAAAGATTGCAATGTTGGTCTGTGCGTGGGTACTTGCTTTGAAATATACCATAAGCAAAAGGTGTATTAATTAATGAAAATGGCTATGCTATTTTCTTGTATATATATGTACATAATTTCTATTAGCTATATAAATATTTCATCACCATCATTTCAATATTTTTTCTGATTAACTGATAACTATTTTAATCAAGGTAAGTAATCATTTTTAATACACCAAAATTTTTAATATTTTGATAAAAGAAAATTTGTATGAAAAATATACATCAAATAGAAAATAAGAATTTCCTTTATTCCTGAAAATAATAGAATACTGTGTTGAACGGGTGATTTTTAGTGAATTTTTTTCGAGAGTTAGGCTTAGCGCAAAAAATTAGCCGTCTTTTGGGAACAGTTCGAAAACGAAGCGCTCTGTCCTTTGGGTCACGGTAGTTTCGGAATGCCTCCATCGCGAAAGGGTTAAATCTAATTTAACAGTTTCACATCTGATTCTAGACCACCAAATAATGAAGCCATAGGAAATGATGGGACAGATTACCATAGAGTAAATCCAATGGATAGCCTTGGGATTCAAACCCCAGGTTCTCCCAATAGCATTCCTACAAGACCAGAAGATTCTTCTGGCTTTAGATATGCAGTATTCCAGGTGTCTCTTCCAGTTGAGACCCATCCCAAAAGTTACTTTGTTCTGATTGGCTAATCACTTTCGGATAGCTTGTCAATAAGTTTTAACTCCATGTTCCGTATTCTTGCAAACTGAGACGTTAGCATCCGGAATATGCTAATTTCTACTTCATCCAATTAGAGATTGGCATACTCAGGAAACATTAACTTCTACTTCTATGACGCAGTACTATTTAAACTTGTGGATGTGTCAGTTGAGTATCTTTAATGATCATAATCTTTATTGAGTATCATCTTTATCGATCATTGTAATGTGATTCTACGATGTTTATACGATGTTAAAATGTGTATATTAGAGTTGCTGCTATTGCTATTTTCGGCATCGTATTAGAGCTATGCATAATGTTATGTAAGCCTTTTTTTGTATGTTTGTCGGTAAGCGTCAAAATACGTGGCCAGTTTTGTTTAGGCCTAACTTCTGTCTGACAGTAAATTTTCAAGACAATGTTGTTTCAAACTTTATGCAAATACCATATCAAAGATTTGGATATAAGTATTATTTGTGTTATCTTCAATGTTACTTTCATGAAAATAAAATAAGTTATTTCACGTAAAGTCTATTTTTTTCAAGAAGTCACGCCATAAGAATCCACACCCTGCTTCATCAACAAACGGCTTATGTGCAATATATTTAGATTTTAAATTACTTTTAAATTTTCGTAAGCCAACACTTTCAAATTCCCTGTAAACTCCTGGTTTCCCCAATTTTCAGAGTGGGCACGAATCCTGTGAACTATACTTTTAATTTATAAGTAGTACTTTTTTTCAAACATTTATGATTTCATATCAGGCAATAATGGCTTTGGAAATTTCTTTAAAAAAGAGTATATCGTGAAAATAAGTGTGTTAAATAAAATAAAAATTAATTAATTTGTTATAAATTTTCCCCAATTACGAAATTTTATAAACTATAATTGTAAACATAGAATTTTAAATCACTAATTCATACAAGTAGCATTGATGCCATCTATGTGTGAGTAATGTAAACAAATCATTACTTAATAAAATTATTCAGTCTAATTTCAATAAAAAAAAAATGAAAAATTTAATTTTGAGATTTTTTCATAAAATTACAGAGAAATTGAGGCCCTATATACAGAGTCTCAGGGAACTTCAAGAAATCTTGAGAGTTGTTTCAAAACATATCTCTTAATATTAGTAAGGAAAAAAGATTTCTATTGGGATAATTTTTACACGTTAATATATATTTTTTTTTTTTGCATGACCTCAAACATTATAGTTTTTTTAGCTCAGAGAAAAAAAAGAGTAAACACAATTTTTGAGAAAAACAGTCAGAATTAAATACACTAAATTCACATAAATAAAATTTCAAATACATTTGTAGTCAATTAAAAATGCATAAATAAAGTAGTCAAAGATGCAAATCATGCATGAGTCACAAGGTCAGTGAAAAAATGTGAAAAGGAATCCTGACATTACACAAAGTTACAATCATTCTGATAGGTCAGTTACAGTCAAGAAATTGTACAATCTTTGCAATTGCAAAGGTTCATTCAAAAAGTTGTATGTAAAAAGTTTGCATTCACCTTCCATTTTACATCATGATGAAAGTTTGCACAATGAATTGGCACTTCAATTTATTGATTCAACTTATTGCACCGTGTACAGGGTCCTTTAAAGTAGATTGTTCAGTAGCTATGGTAAATTTCTATTTTACTTTAGCTTAGGTAGCTAATTTCCACCTTTTCCATTATGCCGTGTAAAGAACTAGTTTCTTGTAGAAAATTACCAATATTATTTTTGAAAGATTTCATTATTTTTATAAACAAATACTACATCAAATTTAAAAAAGCTATTTTGTTAACTTACAGTATCCCAAATTTGCAATTTAATCTGCTTGCTATCAATCGTTATCATGCGAGCTCCAAACTCGACACCTATAAAATATGAAAAACGAATATGTTTAGTAACATGGAAAATAGCACCTTCGATTCACAAGTGGCTATAATAATATGAAGGAATCTTTAATGAGTTGTTTCAAAATACATCTTTTTTGATATTAGTAAGGAGAAAAGGAAGTCTATTGGGACAATTTTTACACATCGATGTTTTTTGCATGGCCTCAAATGTTAGTTTATTTAGCATAGTTTGAACTCTATGGAACAAAATTACATTGTATACAGTATTGACCACTTAAAATTAAAAATTAATTTCAAAATTTTTGAAATATTTTAGTGTCCCAATTCACCAAGTACCTTAAGAGTGAAAATATTTTATGAAATTTCAGGTTATTTTTATTTCTTAAAAATATATTTCATTATTAAATGCTAATAAGTAGTATTTTTTAATTTTTTTTAATAAATGAAAACCTCCTATAACAGACATCTCTGACCAGGGTTTGAAATTAGTAGTCGTTAGTTGTACTTTGTACTATAAATTTTGTTTTGAGAAAACCAAGATGTTTAACCTGGTCATCATTTTTTATGTCTAATGCTTTTTTCACATGTATAACACAAATTCCGACTAATCACCCATTTATTCTCCCTTCTAACAATCTAACCAATACACATCATGGATTGCATAGTACACCTGCGCAATGGGTTAACGGTGGGGCTGCTAATAAAAGGTGATTTATTTTGTGAGCCATATAATGTAAATAAAATACATAATTTCAAAATTGCACTTAAGTAGAGCATTTTGGAAACTGAGGAAAATAATTAGGTGCCATTGATGCCTAACTTTCTGCTCCTAATTTCTAACCTAGCCTCTGAATAACATTCCCTTCTAAATAACAGCCATCCGAATAGAATGTTTTCACAAGGATAATAGCATTAATCAAATCTTCAGGGGAATAGTTACATTGTATAATAGTTAATAACCAGAGAAAAATTCTCCAATGGTCACTGCCTACTGCAAATCTCTTTCTGAATAATTTTCTGTTTTTTTATTTTTGAGGAAGCAAATTTATCATAAGGAAAACACACATAAAGATGAAATTGTTCAGGAGGAAATGCAGAATAATATTATCTGAGTTGATAAAATTGAATGGTATAACTCTCACTCTCTATGAGGACACATTAAAAATTCTTAAAATATTTACTGAAGAACTATTTTCAAATATTTCTAAAATAACTGAAGCTAGGATTATAAATGATAATTAACTAAATTAAAATGCAAGTGAAAGTAAAATAATAGAAATAACCAGTACAGATATTTTACAATAAATGTACCATGCATGGAATTTTAAAAACTGTTTATATGCTATAACTTTTGGAACAAAAGTGTTTCAAACTATGGCAACTAAGCAGACTATTATCACAGTGTAGTGTGTTTAATTAGTATTGATCTGAATCTGAAGTACAGTTATATAAACATACTTGTTTTGTACACACTTCACATTTACCTCACTCACAGTGTTTCTTTCAGGCATACCTCAGGGAGGGGCGATGCCCCCCAGGAGACAAGTATTCGCCCCTCTGGAGACATTTTATGTTAACCTAGTTTCTATTTATATAACACCGCATATAGATATAGCTATATAGGACAAATAGAAAATTTGCACACACACACCCCTTGGCCAAAAAGTCCTGAAAAAACACTGCTCACTCATACACCTCTAAACAATGGTGACATCCGAACAATCAAGAATGAGCGGTCAGATCAGTGTCACTTGTTTGGAGATTTTACAGTATGAAGTATAAAAATACTAAATGAATGATGTCAATTAGGTCTTGAGCTAATTGGATTTTTTACAAATTGGTGCAAACCTGGACATTGAGCTTTATTAATAGATTCTTACACTTTTTATAATAATCTTCATTTTATATGTCAAATATCGAAACATTTAATTTTGAAGATCGTCATAAGCAAAAATTGAATGGAAAATGTAATTATGTTTAAAGTAAAATTAGTTCTGGTAGAAAATTAAGAGTTTTGCAAGGTTTACAAAGGAGTAATCATGCTCCAAGGCAGTCATATGATAAAAAATCTGATGTGGGCACCACATAACTTTCTTTATATAATGTAATGAATTTACTACTTTTACAGTAAAAAAAAATAGGTTTTTATAGTCGATACTAATATTTATACTAATATTTTTTTTTATATAGTCGATACTAATATTTTTAGTTGATACTAATATTTTTAATATTTTTACCTAATATTTTTCGACAATTAGTCGTCATTTTTATTGATTTAGCGTCATTTTTATCAATTTGGCGAGATTTTCGTTAATTTGGCAACATTTCAAAAAGTCGCCAAGTTGGCGACATTCCGCCAAATTCGTCGCCAAAATCTCGCCAAGCGTTATGGACAAAGAAATAAGTTAGTCTTACTGCAGATAAATGACTATTGGCGTTCAAATACAAAAGTATTACTCAAAGTATCTTTTTCATGAATGGAACGAGCTAGATCCACGAGAATGATGTCATCCAATTTATCGCATGGTATTACATATGAAAAGTGAACATGTTTCTCAATAGGAAATATTTTTTTTTTAATTTCATATGACTTTTTGATAATTTTTATGAAAAATGTGCAATATCTCGAAAACGGTTCATGTTAGCGTTCTAAAATTTATGTCAATCGTTTTCTAATGAAACATTACATAAGAAATGTCTATTTGCGTAACTTTATTCGTGGTTTTGATTTTTTAACGATTTATTCAAAATTTTATTCGAAAATTTAGGGGGGTTCCGAACATTCGATTGCGTATGAAAACAATAGGCTTCCAGTGTTTACGGTTTGGGATTTTTGTACCAAATTTGGTTTAAATCGGTCCATTCGTTCGTCAGTTATCGTCTCCACAGACTCACTGACACACACACACACATACACACATACTTTCACACACACACACACACACAGACATCACTCCAAAAATGTTTGATTCGTGATCAGGGATGCTTGAAACGTGCTCTCCCGTCGAAAACTCGAATGTATATAAGGAAAGTAATAATAAGAATACATCAATAAGTAAAATACACTTTGTGTAAAGGATAAGGGATAACTTGAACAATGTATATATTGTTAATTGTGCTTATATAGGTACATTATTTAAGTTTTCCTTAATAAGAATGCACGCTTATGCAAATTCTTGGGAAGTTTTAAAAATCCAGCTTTTTTTTACTGACTACCATTTTACCCCTTTGTAAACTGCACTGTTTTGGTGTAAACTTAATATTAAATACATTTTGCAAGAATATTAATAATTAGGATTTATATAATCAATTAAGATTAATATCAATGTAGATAATTAAAAAAATATATAAAACAAAAGCATAGTTACCTATGGTCAAATCATGAACAGGTTGAAACCTTTTATCTGTAAATTGTAATAACAGGCAGGATTTTCCAACACCTAATAATGGAAATAAACATTAACATTTTCTGGGGAGAATTACAAATGCATTAATTATGATCACAATGGCTGAAACTTAATATACACTTCAAATACTTTTTTTTTTTGTATGTTGGATAAGCTAAGTGGTTGTTTCTGGATATGGTTTATATGCCATAGAATAAACTTCCACAAAAACAAAAAAAAATATATGTGACAACTTTTTTAATAAATTTTCTTTATTGAATTTTAATGCTTATTTTTCACAAAGATTTTTTATTTAGATTTTGCAAAATTTATGGTCTCAATTTTAAATGCTCTGAATAACGTAAAAGGCTGTATACATCTAATCAACAGTAGTAAACCCTCCTGATCTCTGATGATAAACCAACAGTATTAAAACTGAAGAGGCTGCAAAGTGAAATCAGAAATTCAGCTACGCTTTACATAAAACATAATGACTGACAATACGAGTAATAATAACTAGTAGCATTTATTTTTGATGCAATATTTATCTTAACAGTTTTATTTTTGTATCATATATTTTCAACCTTTATTCTGTAGCCTTTATTCTAGAAATTGAAGTATTTTCATAAATACAAAAGTATTGCAGCTCCAATCACCATCCTAGGATCAAAATCTCATGTCTTGCTTACAGTAGAAAAGAATCTGATGTGGGCAGCACATGACTTTCCTTATATAATTCAATGAATTAACTTCTTTAAAGGTGAAAATGTGATGAAAAAATTTACAGCACAGTGTTTATAATGTTAAATTGTACATTTTGTGCTTTTCCGGATGACAGCATGTAAAACTATTTCGTACCTAATTAACTTATATTTTACGCAACTCTAAATTAAAAATTATCAATATTGATACCATCCTCAATAAGCAATATAGTCCATATATTTAAATATTTTAATAATAAATTCATTAATTAGGCGTCATTTTTACAATTTTGAAGATATCTTCATCAATGTGAGAATAAATATCGCCAAGTTGACGATATTTATAAGAGCATTAGTGTCACCCGGGGTAATTCCTGATCACTGAGTTTCCGGGGTAATTCTTGATCACATTCCTTTTTTTAATCAAAATAATTATTCATTAATCTGTAAAGAAACATAAAGACACTTTGAACCCTTTACTTTCCAATGTATGACTCAATTATTTATTAAGTTGGCATTTATTATGAAAAAAAAAAATCCAACCTGCTAGTTAAATTTCTGTAAAACAACACCGGCTATTTTAGATCTAACAAACTATTATAGATCCTTCCAAAAAAAAAAAAAGCAGTGGGAGAAAGGGGAAAAAATTGGCTACTGTCACAGCAACACCTGGTAGAGAATCTGGTACAGTAATGGCATGTGTTTCTGTTTCTGGTGAGAGACACCCAACACTTATTGTATTTACTGGCAAGAAGCTTCAGAGTACCTGGAAAGCTAACGTTAATAAAAATTTAACATTAGCTATACGTGAAAGTGGATGGATGATGACAGAAATTTTTGATACTTGGTTTGATCTCTTTTGCAAACAAGTGTCTAAACATCCCTTGCGCATATCTATGATGGGCACAAAACACATGTCTATGAATGTACTCAGCAAAGCTCGAGTACAATTTTCAAAATTCTCCTTCAAAAAATTTTCCTATTGTTTCTGTCTCTTCGAATCAATATACAACAGACCAGTAGCAAGAGTCTATCCAGAGGAAATTTGGGGCCGTTTTGCGGCCCCTTCACAAAATTTAAATCACTAAAAATGGCCCCTTCACAAAATTCAAACCACTAAAAATGGCCCTTTCACAAAATTCAAATTGATAAAAATGGTCCCTTCACAAAATTTCGATAGATGAAAATGATCCCTTTGCAAAAGACCCGAAAGCACAATTGCACTTTGCAGTACGATCTTAGTTTAAAATCGTAAGCAATCGCAAAGTTACGAAAAAACAGAAAGATGATGCATAGTAAATGGTAAACAAAATCATGATAAAAAAACTGATGCTAGTTCCCTGAACTACGGCCTACTGGGGTAATTTTGTGTGTCTCCAAGCGGTGATAATGGTAGAACTGATACTAACTAGGGCAGAAATACGGATATTTTGTGCAAATATTTATTTCTTAAAATTTATATTGCTATTTTTAAAGAATTCAGTAAAACTTTTTGAAGCTACAATAATTTCATCACCTACCCTGAATTTCGGTAAAGCACAGCAAAAATGCTAATTTTGTGCAAGCAATTAGACAAAAACTGCAATTTCAATTCACGATAGTACAGCCCACCAAAATATTCCATTAAAAACAGTCTCAGAATTTGCGTTTTTATTTATTTATTTTTTTTTTTTGCATGTTTTATACTTTCTAATGAATGTTTCGGTGAAATATTTCTTATTTTTAGTTTATTGTGACTTAACACTTAAGTAATGTAATTTTTAAATCAACTGACACAGAGATACCAACTTTTATGGATTTTCCGTAGTTTGTATGGATATTTACTTCATTTTACAGACATTACTCCCAAAACTACAGAAAATCCTGTGAAATTCATGCATCCCACCTTTCAATTCATATCCCCTGCTTTGCTGAGAGCCCAAAATTATCAGTTTGCATCCATTTTCTTCTTCTAATGATTTCATATCAGAACAATTGACCTGATTTATTTTTATAGTGCGATTAAAAATAAAGAAATATTTTACTAAGCAAATTATATTCGGCTTAAATTATAAGATTGCCTAATTCAGTCTTTCTTTTCGGGTTTCGCTAAGAGTACACAATTGCCTTTTTCTATCCATCTCCTTATTATTGCACATCAACTTGACTAAACTAGCTTATTTTCATATTTGGGTTGATTATAAAAGTTAATTTTTTAATTATTTTCATATAAATATTACAATCGTGAAATTCAGTTTTTTTTTCGAAGGCATTGCCAAGGGTACACAATTATCCTTTTCCATGGATCGCAATCTCCCTATTGTTACACATTAACTTGACTAGGGGCGCGGTAGCCCATTGGTTAGCGCGCTGGAGTTGCACTCGGTAGGCCCGGGTTCGATTCCAGCCACTGCCAAAACTGCCGCCGTGTTCATGCGGAGTACGATCACGTTAAACATGTGGGTCCGAAAGTCCTTCCGAGAGGTTGGTGGTAGGGGAAGGAGGGTACGGTCCCTGTGGATGCCTTCCCCACTGGGTTCCGGTCTAAATTGGATGGCACTTCCCGACCGTCCAAACAGTTACCTTACACCTTTCTGGTAGGTCGGACGGTCTGGGTTTCAACAACAACATTAACTTGACTAAACTAACTTATTTTCATGTATTTTCATATTTTGATTGATAATAAAGGTTAATTTTTTAATTATTTTCACATAAATAGTACGATCATGGAATTCAGGTTTTTTTTTGGGGGGGGGGGGGATTCGCGGACGTTGCCTAGAGTACATAATTATCCTTTGCCATCCATCTCCATCTACCTATTGTTGCACATTAACTTGTCTAAACTCACTTATTTTCATATTTTGGTTAATTATAAAGGTTAATTTCTTAATTATTTTCATGTAGATAGTGCAATTCAGTTTTAATTAACTCAGTTAAGTTGGCAAAACTACATTTTGAAAATATATATTTTCAATATACATAAAATCTTACTGATGGTCGATGCGGTAACTCCTGATTTTTCTACTGATGACCCATTCTGCTGGCACCCGTTGCTTAGTACTTTAAATTTTTGTTACTTTTGGTTTACAGCTTGAGTATCCAAGCATTTTCTCAGCAATTTTCATTATTCAAGTAGATTAGCCCGAAACAATTTTAAGCACAAAAAGTGTCTTTTATTTTAGTAAGTAGGTTACTGAAGTTGTACATAAATATAAGCCTAATATAAGGTAAAAAATTGTTATATATATTTGTGTGTTTTTCAAGACGAGATCTAGTGCCCCCTGTCCAAGCATATGCAGTCTCTACTTTCACCAATGAACATTGCCATTTCTATTGTATTTCTTTAGTTATAGCACCAGTCAATTTTTAACCTTGGCAGTCATTGGGGTACGATTTGGTATTTTTCACAAAAATAATTTACAATAAAAAAAATTTTACAAAAAAGAAACCCTGATTAAAAAACCTGGATGGACTCCTGAGTAGTTAACTTGAACCATGCTAGCTTTCAAACATCGGATTCTGAAGAGCAAGGACTGTCCAATAATGCATCAGTTTCAACTTCAATTATTTCTTTAAAGTGTATTATTTTTTAGGGTGTAAGTAAGAGCAATCTTTTGCATGTGAAATAAATTTGTTTTTTACACCCAAAATATTATCTCTGTGCTGCTTTTTAGTATTTATAAGATGAAAAAAACCTTTGCATAATTTAGTCTAATTGTTTTAACACGTTGCTATAAATAATAAATTAATATTTTACTGTATTCACATCAAAAAGGAAGCTGACCAATAATTACCCCAGAAGTGACCAGGAATTACCCCAATTCCAGGGTAATTCCTGGTCACTTAAAAATTATAATTATTAAAATTACAAGTGCATTTATATTGAAATAAAAATTTTATTACATAACCATCAAAGAGTCCTTACTCCATGCCAAAATTGGGAACATTAGCTTCAATAGTTTTTATAATAATTGGATGTTGTTGATTTTTGACCGAGAATTACTCCAAGTGACACTACTTATTCAGGGTGAGTCAGAACTCTTGGGCTAAACTTTAAGGGGTGATAAATCACATCTAAACAAGCAATTTTTGTCATGCAAAGCAGGGTCATAACGCAAGAGGTGAACCACTAGACGTAGCTGACATTGAATGCAGTGACGATTGTCAGAACTAGTCAGGGTTTAAGCTGATCGCCTGATCTCTCCTGTTTCGACTTTTTCTTATGGGGCCATATTAAAAGTCTCATCTATGATAGCCCCATTGACTCCAACGAGAACCTTGTTGCCAGGATTGCTGTTGCTGCCGGCATTGTCCAAGATATGTCGGGTGTTTTTGCTAATGTGCGCCGCTTGCTATTTTTGTCATACAAAGCAGGGTCATAACGCAAGAGGTGAAATGCTAGGTGATAGCTCATGAAATGAGGAAATGATGATGCTCTAGTGAAAACAGGAAACACAAAAATGACAGAGTAGGCACGTAGTACGTTTTACTGACAGAAATTACAGAATGCATGGACAAAGTTACAGAAACTGCTCAAAAGTGCGATCACCAGCAGTAATTCAGGCTTCACACCTGCGACGTAGCGAACGGCGTAAGTTAGCAAAAACACTCAGCATATCTTGGACAATGCCAGCAGCAACAGCAATCCTAGCAACAAGGTCCTCATCGGAGTCTATGGGGCAATCGTAGATCAGACTTTTCATATGGCCCCATAAGAAAAAGTCGAGACAGGAGAGATCAGCTTAAACCATGGCTAGTTCTGAAGCAATCATCACTGCATTCAAAGTCAGTGACATCTAGCGGTTCACCTCTTGACTATACCATCCTGCTTTGTATGTCAAAAATTGCTTGTTTAGATGTGATTTATCACCCCTTAAAGTTTGGCCCAAGAATTCTGACTCACACTGTATAATAAAATGTATGCCCATCATATGACGAAATTAAAATTTTGCAAAACATTGCATCTCATTCGGCATCATTTTTATCAATTTGGACACATTTTTATTAATTCGATAAAAAAATTTTCAATTTGACAACAATTAAAAAGTCGCCAAGTTGGCAATATGCCGCCAAAATTCCGCTAAGCATTACAGATGAAGAAATAGGGTATTCTTATGTTCTTTCCAAAATATTGAATTTTCATCAATTAGTTGTCATTTTCATTATTTAGCATCATTCTAATCAATTTGGTGACATTTTTTATTAATTTGACGACAGTTTCATCAATTTGGCAACATTTTTTATTAATTTGGTGACATTTTCATCAATTTGACGACATTTAAAAAACTTGCCAAGTTGGTGATATTCTGCCAAATTTGTTGCCAAAATTTCGCCTAGCATTATGATCAGAGAAATAGGTTATTCTTACAGTAGATGGCGTCCAAATACAAAACTATTACCCGAAGTATCTTCTCTTGTAGTCGATTCTTATATTCTTTAAAAGGTATTGAATTTTCATCAATTAGTCTTCATTTTCATTGATTTTGCATCATTGTTATCAATTTGGTGACATTTTTATCAATATGGCCCTATTTTTATCAATTTGGCAACATTTAAAAAACTTGGCCAAGTTGGCGATATTCATTTTAATTAATTTGGCGACATTTACATCAATTTGACAACATTTAAAAAACTCGACAAATTGGCAATATTCTGCCAAATTTGTTGTTAACATTTCGTCAAGCATTATGATCAGAGAAATCGGTTATTCTTAAAGTAGATGGCATCCAAATACAAAACTATTACCCGAAATCTCTTCTCTTGTAGTCGATTCTTATATTCCTTAAAAGGTATTGAATTTTCATCAATTTGTCTTCATTTTCATTAATTTAGCATCATTGTTATTAATTTGGTGACATTTTTATCAATATGGCACTATTTTTGTCAATTTGGCAACATTTAAAAAACTCCGTCAAGTTGGCGATATTCATTTTTATTAATTTGGCTACATTTCCATCAATTTGATGACATTTAAAAACTCGCCAAATTAGCGATATTCTGCCAAATTTGTTGCTAAAATTTCATCAAGCATTATGATCGGAGAAATAGGTTATTCTTAAAGTAGATGGCGTCCAAATACAAAACTATTACCCGAAGTATCTTCTCTTGTAGTCGATTCTTATATTCTTTAAAAGGTATTGAATTTTCATCAATTAGTCTTCATTTTCATTGATTTACTATCTTTGTTATCAATATGGTGATATTTTTATCAATATGGCACTATTTTCGTCAATTTGGCAACATTAAAAAAACTCAGCCAAGTTGGCGATATTTAGCCAAATTCATCGCCGAAGTTTCGCCAAACATTGTGGATGCAGAAATAGGTTACTCTTATAGTAGATAAACGACTAATAGCATCAAATTATAATGCTATTACCTAAAGTGTCTTCTCTCATGAATGAAACAAACTAGATCTAAAAGAATGTTGATAATACATTTATCGCATAATATTACATATGAAAAATAACAAATTTCCCAATATTTAATACTTTTTATGAATTTTATATGAATTTTGATATATTTATTTGAAAAATGTGCAATTTATCGAGAGCTGTTCATGCTATCGTTCTAAAGTTTGTGTCAATCATTTTCTAATAGAAAATTACATAAAAAATGATTATTTACATAACTATATTGAAAGTTTTAAATTTTTAATGATTTTTTCAAAATGTCATTTCAAAATTTAAGTGGGTTTTGAACATTCGATTGCATGTAAAAACAATAGGCTTCCAGTATTCACTGATTGTGATTTTTGTACAAAATTTTATTCGAATCGCTTTATTCGTTCGTGAGTTATTGTCTCCACAGACCCACTGACACACACACAGACATCACCTCAAAAATGTCTGATTCGTGTTCAGAGATGCTTGAAACGTGCTCTCCCGTCGAAAACTTGAATTTGAATTTTTGACTCCTGTCACAATACTTTCCTTATACATTATATGTATAGAAGGAAAGTAATACTCGAAATATAGCATCATAATAGTCAATACATAGCATATAAAAGTTAAAAATAGTATCAACAAGTTTCAAAGGCAAATAAAAAGTCTTCGTCAATATGATTTAGACAGCAGTATAAAAAACAAGAACAAATCTGTCATACGGCCAGACAGGTTTTTGCCCTTCTTGGTACTGGTACTCTGTCTGATTTATCCTGACAAAGACTCTAGAAAAGTTGAAATCTGTTGATACCTTATTCAACTTTTATATGCTGTTGCCTGACGAAGTAGTATTTGATACTTTTAGTAATCAGAAGGAGAAAAAACACATAATCAACTCTCGGGAAATATGATTTTTTTTTTTTTGTTGTTGTTCTATACAGAAACACAACAGCCAACTTTACAGGTAAACCTTTCATTTCAAGGCCAAATGTGATATACGTATAAGGCATTTTGTTATCAGAGCACTAGGTATGGTTTTGTTAATAATTGCTAATCAAAAATGATTAACTGTTTCTTATATGTAGATTTCGCCTTTGATGAAAATTTAAAACATAAATATAATTTATCATCAATTAAGCATCGACTCATAAGAGTTTGTTAAATTGATTATTTTTTTTCTGTAACATGTATAACAGCCGGACCCCGTTAACAGAGAAGTACCGAACTACGTTAACGCTCATTCTTTTTTAATTTAAAACGATTACTCAGAATATGTCGAATACAATGTGACTGATCAAATAAAACAGGATTAAATTTAAATATAAAACTCTCTTTAAAGAAATTACAGTTACATTCAAGAAAACACTTGATAGCAAAGGGCTATTAAAGATTAATATTTGTTTGAGTAAATAAAAGTATTTTCATAACTAATAAAATATAATCTTTAAGGGGAAAAACATTTACTTGTCTGACACGCATGACGCACCTTATTAGTCATCAGTTTGAACACATATGTCAGATCAGTCAAAAAATAAATTAATCAATACACTTAAATACTAAAGTATATAAACTAGTACCTGTATCACCAATGATGATGTATTTAAATAAATAAGAATACGACATATTTAACTATAAATGTCAGAAAACAATTTAATTCGAAACACCAACACTAATCCAATCTCAGCCTCAAACACAATTTAACACTGTGTTGCCAAACTGCGTTCAAAATCTCAAATAGAAATACCAAAAAAATTTATGACATTGCTTTATATTTGAGAAACTGCAAGAAAATTAATATATTAAGAATAAAATAAAGTTATTGTTTAATTTATTTTTATATTATGCTCTAACGATAACGTTTATAATGCGTTAAAAATTTTTGAAGCATTTCGAACTCTAAACGGACTTCAACTTTTCGTGGACCTTTAAAGATATTTGTAAACAAACGTGACATAAACTTTTGTGGGGAATTTTTAGATGAAACCATTACAGATTCTTTGCCATTACACTTCATGGATGAAATATAGTGAGCAGTCGAATTAAGAGCTACTGCATGATAAACCGTTAAAAAATTCCTTAAAAGTGAACACGCTTCGTTGTCAAGTTATGATTAACGCCCAATTTAAAAATTTTGATTAAATGAGTTTGAAGAAATAAGAATTTTAGCAAAAGTTAATATTAAAAAAATTACTATATATTAGCTTTCATATTGAGAATACATGCATTTTTCTTCAGATGTTATTGTGGGCGTCATGCACAAAACAAATTATAATTCCGATTTTCTTAAGTATAATATGTATCATTTACTACGAAAGCTTAAATCATGGCAATTTTTATTTTCTTAGCTTGATCCAAAAGATAAATTTTAAAAGCAAAAATATAAAAGAACTGTACTCATCTGTTTCTTGCCGTGGAAATAATCACACTAATAGGTTCTGCTCGTTTAAAAATTTATGTTTTGAACCAGCTTCCGAATCCTTCATATTCTTTCATAATATTAAATCTGTAATCATAGGCGTACCAGAAGACAGGTTTTCTCCAGCCCTAATTGATTTTTCATCTGTTTATGATCATAATACTCAATATTTTAATTTTATTGACCTACCTGATTCTGCTTTTTTGAACTTCAGTACTAGTTTTGTCAGCGGTACATCAGTGCTTTTCAAAAGATTTAATCCTGAGAATTTGATGCATGTATTTCATGATGATCTTATTCCTGCCTTTGTTACTCTGAATGAATTTTTTCTTTTAAATGAAAGGGAAAATGTACATTTTGTATTAGCTGATGGGAGAGAGCCTGGACCTTATGCTCATTTGTATAATTTATTTTTAGATACCAAGCCTTTGTATCTTAATTCCATATCCTCAAATTTAATTTGTTTTGAGAAAGTACTTGTGGGATTAAATAAACATTCTTTATGGTATCAGTATGGATTTAAAAAACCACAAGCGCCTTTGAATAAAGATCTATCAACTGTCTTTCCAATCTTGATACATTTTCGTGAATATTTTAAGAAAAGGTTTACATTAAGTGAAGTGACTGAAAGAAATATAGCATTGTTACTCACAAGAGGATATAATCGTAAAATTCTAAATGCTGATGCTGTGGCAAAAACGATAGAATCAAGGACTAATCTTAAAACTCATATAATAAATCTTGAAAATTATTCAGTCATTGATGTTATTGAAAAAATAATGATGAGTAAACTTATAGTTGGTATGCATGGATCGATATTAATACTTTCAATATTTATGTTGCCCAATTCACATATTATTGAACTTTTTCCTTATGCAATAAGTCCAGATATCTGTACGCCATATAGGACACTTGCTAAAATACCAGGTTTAGGCCTTTCCTATCATTTTTGGGAAAACAAAATTCAGAGAAATTCGTTTCCACATCCTGAATATCCTACAGAACTTGGTGGAATTTTTCATTTCCCTAAATATAAACAAGAAGCCATAAAAAATTCTATTGTAAAGCCTTTTCTATGTTGTTATAACCCTGAATGGTTATATAGAATATATCAAGACACTATAGTGGACTTGCAATCATTCTCAGATACTGTTACACATGCTTTGCAGAACAGTTTTTCCTCAAGTACAACCAATTACTATTTCAACAGGTTATATCCTTCAGAGGTGCAAAACATAACATGCAAACTATCTATGGATATTTTGAACATAACATGGGAAAAACCATGGAATGTTTATTTTATGAATACTACAACTGTAGAATATGAATTATGGTTTCAAGATAATGAAGAAAATGATGTGAAAGCATTTATAATGAAAAAAACTTACTTTGTTTTTCCTGAAAATATATCAACAAATATATATGTTTGGATAAGATGTCATATTGATGGAAGAATAGGTCCTTTTAATTCTGATCCTTTAATTTGCCAAAATAAACTTCATTCATAAAAAGAAATTACTAACTTATTTGGTATTTCTCAAATTTTACTGTAAGCATATGTGGTTTTCTCTTGATTATCCAAAACAGACAGAAGGATACACGAAATCAGAAATTGAACTTATTGGCCCTGGCATTTTTATTATGTCAGTAAAAAAGCAATTTTTTTTTTTTAATTTTTAATCTCGTCCTTAGTCAGCTTGGTGACTACACCATATAATTCTGTAGCCAATCCCAAGGAACATTTTTGTGCTCAGGATTTCCATTTTGAACCATCACTTTTCCTTCTTGCTCTAATTCCAAATAATCTAGAGAATGGATTCATAAAAATTGATTTGGTTATAATGGAAAGTTGACAAAGTGCATTTTCTATTAATTTAAAATAACTGATAAAGGAAATTTTATTTTAATAGATTTTACCATGTGTAATTTGAAAAAACCAGAAATATTTCAGTGAATCAATCTACTTGTAACCAACCCTTAACATTTTTCAAAATCTAAGTACTGGTTGTCAAATGTTGTGAAAAATTATACTCACAGAATTCCTCTAAAGTGGGTATTCCTAAAGTTAGGATCACATTCCTATTGCAGATATCAGCAAGCGAGCACTATAATTCTATAGTAAGAAGTGCTTTAAATCCATAAAACTTTTAATATAAAATGCCAAATATTTAACATGAATATTGAAGACAGTTATACATCTGTGCATTATGTCTACCCATCAATTTACAACATTACATGAACGATGAATTATGATAGTTTGTTAAAGCATTACTGGTTGCTTAAGTTTAGTATCATAGCAGTTAAAATTTTAGTATCTCACCAGTGCTTGTAACACAATATTTTAAGAGTAAAGCATTAGTTGCAGAATGCCTTGAACAAAGCAATTAAGATATTTATTTTGAGAGAGAAATTTTTATTAGGCAAGGGCTAGACATTGCCATGCTGCTAAAGGTAGAATACCGCTTCATAGAGAATTTTCTTAGGAAACTAGCATCTATTTATATTACATACTATATAATAAAAGAACTATGAAATTTGAGCATTTCCATTTCAATACTATCTGAGCTGAGTATTGAATCCTCATTTCAATTATATTTAACTCCAAGTTTCGGTGGCTGTTGACTATGTAGAAAGTGAACAGCAGTGAATCCTACATTTTATAAAAACTTTATTAAGAAATAGTGTATAGCAGAAGATGAATTTGTTTAAATTAATTAAGCACTGATGTTGAATTAAAGAAGTTCAGTATGAAAATCTACTTTAAAGAATTTTTCATACCTTTAAAAATGTCTCTTAAAAACTAATTTTCATAGTTAGAACACTGTTCATGTTTTTCTAGCATGAAGGTTAACAAGGAGTCTTTCTATATATATGTAATTTCAATTTGATATAACTGCTGTTTAAAAATGTAACATATTTTTTCCTATAGAAGTAAATATACTCATTCAAAACAAGCAAAAATGCTTAGTCTTGCAAATAAAATTTCAGCTTTTAAAATTATTATATTTCATAGAAAGTTGTCATTTTTATTTAAAAGAACTAAATAAATGCAGATATTTAAATATTTAAAAATATTGATCTGAAACACTGTAATGTTATTAGAAAAAACATTAATTCTCAATTCTTTTTATAAATTTGTATGAATAAATACAAAATTCAATTTTTGAATATTCATTTAAATTGAGTTTAATAGAGAAATCAAAAAGTAATGCACATATATCATACAACATCAATAATTAAGAGCTGATATTGTACTTGATTCTATATCATATGAATAATTAGTGTTGAAACTTCATTTATCCTTTGAAACATCCAAATATCGAAGAAATTAGTAAACATTGCCAATCATGTTTCCCATTAAATACTTTTGCGAATGTATTCACAATGTATTTTTGTAATGAACTCTATAAATATAGTTAGATGATTTTATTAAATTATGTTTAGATTTTAAATCTTCTATTGTATTTCTAGTCAACTATTTTATTTCAGGGACAACTACTCCCCACACTCCATGTCAATATGTGTTTTCCAAAAAATAATTTTGTAGGTATATATTGTACATTGGGCTTTTCATAGTGAGGATACCACAAAATTCTTTGTTTTGTTTTAGTTACATCCAAGTAAAATAATTCATAAACCATTGATCTATATTGAATTTAATTTTATGATTAGCATAAATTTTCAGATGTTTTACATCTTTTGACTGAGATATGTAAAACTAGGTTATAGCAATATCTCATTACAATTTAAAAACCAGATCTAATGCAGAAATAATATTTCATTAAGATATAATAATTTAACTTAACCTTGTATTATTTTTTTCATTACTGTTAAACAGCAATAGCCAATATCTTATATATTGATCTTGTAATACTTATATTAGTGAAAGGATTAAATTACAATTATGAAAATAATTTAGAAATTTTGTTCTTTTTCAATAAGCAATATTCAGTGTTATATGGTCTTGTTTATATTTTATTTTTATGCAATATCAATATATATATATATATATATATATATATAATAATAGAAGTTTGAAAATCCAATGAATATATATATATATATATATATATATATAGTCATGTTCATGAAATGAATAATTAAATAAAAAGATTAACAACTCTACCTTTCTAATTGTATAGTATATCAAAAGATAACTAACTTTTCTATGCTGAAATCATATTTTTCTTTTTATAGATAAAGAGCACTAGTGAAAAAGCATTTAATTTGACAAATAGCATAGTATAAGAGTATTTATAATAATAATAGGATCCAAATTAAATGCTTTTATTAATTTTTAAGTATCATTACACTGCCACTGTATAAAAAGAAATAGATTTTTATTTAAACATCTGCGTTAACTCACTTTAAATATTTGTATTGTGCTTCAATAGTATTTATATGGAAATGACTTAAATTATTTAAATAAACAGAAAATTTGCCTGAAAATTATTTTTTTAATTATGCATGTTAGTTTTTGCATATATTAACATTTTCAGAAATCATTGTGGATTTGGATCAAATCTAAATGTTGACATTCAATTGAGAGGCAAAGTTATAGAAATAATAGAGATTAAATAATATGTACACAGAAAACTTTAGTAACCAGGTTTAAATGTTCTGTAACTTATTATTCCACCTTTGTATACACATGGGGAAAGCAAAAAGGCCAATGCAACCAATTCAACAAAACTCTTAGATAGCAGGATATAAGGATAACACAGTAGATACCAAATTTCCTTAAAACAAGAGTACCAGTCCTATGCAAATGTTGCCCAATACTGTGCAATGTTTAAATTTTAGATTGGTTAAACACACTTCATAGTCTGTTGCACTGAATCAGATTCGATGTTAAAGATTTGTTATTTCTAGTAATACTTTTAGAGTGATTCTATATACATACTTTCTATTCTTGAAAAGAAACACTTTTGAGTTTCATGCATTACACTTGTTACATTGCATAATTGAATATTTATTTGTTAGAAAGACATCAGTCAAGAGCAGTGATCTTTTAAGAGTCCACAATACTTCATGAAAGATATTTTTCATCCATTATAGACCCTTTTCAGAAGATCGGCACTCTTGGCTGATATTTTAATAAATTATTTAATTCTGTGCAACTGTAATGCTGCTAAACTGTGGGAAATTTCCTACAAAATAGAATTTTAGTATGAAAACATTATTACTATAGTGGAAAAGGGAGAAAAATTGATATCTATCATAATCTATATTATATATCGCAAAAGGGATAAAATACTTAATGAGGAAAAAATGTGCTGAAAGCACTTATATAATTTTTAGTAGAGTAAACCTGATACCACTTGATAGATCCTGGTACTGCATGCCTGTAGTCTAAAGTGGTGTATATGAAAAGTTGGAGGTTCATTTCAAAGCAAAATTACAGACATGATGAGTATAATAAAGAATTTATCAGACATGACACAAGACCTAATTTTGGGTGCACAAAGTATTTATAAATTCACTTTGGAAACTAATAATTGATAAATTTGCTGCAAAAGGCAGCAAAAGTTAACTCCAGAGGTGAAGGGCTGCATCATATTGCCAATCAACATCACACAATTTCACATTTGATGGCTTAAGGGCATGGTAGCCCAGTCAGTGGTTAGAGCTTAGGAATTGAACTCAGTAGGCCCAGGTTCGATTCTCTCCGCTACCAAAACTGCTGCCGTGTTCACACGGAGTATGATCACATTAAACATGTGGGCCCATAAGTCCTTCCGAGAGGTTGATGGTAGGGGAATGAGGGTACGGTCCCTATGGATGCCTCCCCCACTGGGTTTCGGTCTAAATTAGGTGGCTCTTCCCGGCCATCCAAACAGTTACCTTACACCTTTCTGGTAGGTCAGACAGTTTGGGTCTCAACAACAACATTTGATGGCTCAATACAATATGAGGGTGAGGCAACTTGAAGCAATATTCCACAAGATAGGACACTTGAAATATCTTGCATAATCATCTGATCGACATATTCTTTTTGTAAAGGGATTTACTTGGCTAGCTATAAATTGTTTTAACACAGCCTTCCTATCACCACTATATTGATACAAAATTGAACTTCCGCAGCTAAAACATGTTGCTTTTAGACCATTGATCAAATGTACACATTGAATTCCTTTATAAATAAAAGTTCGGAGATTTTGCCCATATTTTGCACTTTGAAGTTCAGATATCAATGTTAATTTGTCAGAGGATATTTTTAGCTATAACTTGTTTAAACTTAACCAATGAGGTCTATTCAATGTGTCACTTCTGAAGGTATTTATAGTAGTACAATAAAATGACACAAAACAAAATTTTGCACAAAATTAATTTACTGGGCTTTGTTTTAAAAATTACTATCAAAATATTTAACTATTCATGTTTTATTTAATAAATTAACTGATTAAAATACTTCAAAATGGCCAAGCATGTGGGCATATTTAGAACTAAATACCCATTGTGACATCATGTGAATAGATGTGAATTTAGAAAATATTCTCTGTCTGCATCACAATAATCAGCATTTGTATAAGATCCTTGTTATATATCATTTTACTGTAAAAACATTTTAAATTTTTGCAATCTACTTGCATTAACTACGATTTTTATAAATTACTCTTCAAACATGTAATTAATGAAATGAAGGGATATTTTCTAGAAATATGCCTTTAAACAACAATTAAATACTTGAAATACAGGGATTTTAACAGGATAATACTCGCATCTATAAATATGGTGTGATAATTTTAATTAAAATTAATAATTGTTATTATCTTTAGTAAAAACTTGTGTTCTATCAAGCCTAAATCAACTGCTTTCATATTTTGACCTTTTTACATCATTTTTTCTTATCCACTTGATCTGAATTTAATTTGTACATACAATATATTTATTAATCTATCATTTTTTTAATTAAGTATACTTTTTCATATAGTTTGCAAAATAAAATTTTAATACATTTATGCTTAAAGATTGAATTATGATTTTCTAAAATAACATTTTAGAACATTTCAGTAGATTTTAGAAAAGTGTTCTAAATTACAGAAAAAGTTCTTATCTAGAAAGTCAAATGTCCCAAGCATTCTGGATAATAGATCTCATACTGTAATTTTTTTTTTTTTTTTTTTATGTTACAAAACCACAATATGTATCAATTTTTTTATTATTTCCTCACAGGATTACTACAATATGTATAATAATATGTTTAATAGATTATATTGTTTGCAGTATATTTAATAACACTTATAATAGATAAAATTATCAATAAATCACTTAAAACAAGAGAAATAAATATTTTATAATAATTTATTTATACAAATGAGAATCTAATATAATTTATGTATTTTGTACTTCATCTACATTCTGATGCTCCTTTTTCTGAAAGAAAAAAAGAAAAAGTATTCAACTTGTTATTTTATCAAAGTATAAAATGAACATAAAATTTGAAAACTAAATGAAAAAATCTATTTGACTAAAATTTATTTAAGCTTGAATAAGAAGCATATTTAAATGCCAGTTTAAAAGTATAAAATAATGCAATATTCATTTTCTAATTTAAAAAAATATATATTCTAAATAATACATTTATTTTTTATATTTAAAACATGGTATATGACAATAAAGTTGAATATATATTAAATAAGGCGAATCAACACAATTATGGAAAAATCACGTTCAGCAATTCTCAGATTTAAGTTTAGTTGATTCATCTAGGAAAAAAATCACTTCCAATGACAATAGGAAGTTCTCTTATGAGCCTAAATAACTCTGTACAATGCTAGCCTCAAATTTCAATGCTTCGTCTTAGCTTTGAGTCTTTCTTCAAACAAAACTATATAATATGGCTGAAGTATTCAATGTTAATGGAGTGAATACTGGCCTCAAATGAGTTATAGTAAAAATTTACTTCATGAATTTTTATCTTTTAAAAAATCCCTAAACTTAGAACACAAAAATGCAGTTTTTATTTTATTAATAATAATTCAATTGTAAAGAGGACAAGTTTTCAATGTACTGGAATCTTACCAAAGATTTGAAAATACATCAAATAACATAACACTATTTTTAACATGAATATCATTTTTAAAATATGGACATATTTTGTCTTGAATTATATTCATAATGTGAGCAAATAACCAAAGTGATTGATCAGAATTCTTGTTTTCTTTGTTTAGCCAAACACTATTGTTTTTAGCACTGGTTTGCATTGATACCATGCACCAATTGTACACACACTTTAATAATCCAACAAAAGTCGCCCATTTTCATACAAATGTTGTGTTTGAAAGAGATAGAGTAAAACCTGCTGTGTTTAAAAGAGATAAAGGAAGACATAATAATTAGTTTAAAGAAAATTAGTTTATTAAATTGTAACTTCAAATTAATTCCAATTAACAAATATAAAAACTCTGCTCACAGGCAGGCAACTCAGGAAGAATTAACATTAGAATCTTAGACATTAGAATTTTAGACAGACATTAGAATTTTAGAATTTTTTCAACTTGGTTAGAATTAAGGAGTTAGCATAAAAACTTTGCTCAAAACAATCTATTTTAAATGCCATCAGAAAATCATTAACAAAAATATTAAATTTAAAGAATTTTAGAATTTACCCAGGCTCTTATAAATTTATGAAGGTTTAGAAATTTGCTCTCAGGATGACATTTTAGAATTTTAAATTTACAGTATAAAATTTAAATCATACATTTAAAAAAATATTGAGAAATCATATTCAGAATTATAGAAATTAAGAGTTTAAATAAAACATTTGTATTCACCCGGCTGGGCCATCAGACAGGGGGGGAAAGTTCCAATAATAGAGCTGAACAGGGATGACAGGAATTTACTATACTGGTTTTCTAAACCGGATTTCTTGGGATCAGGAGAAACTTCATCAACAGAGGCCTAACAACTACTTCTGGAATGCCAAGATCTTCTAAAACTACCATATGAACTTTCTTGAGACACTTCTTCCTCGTAGCACACGTAATAAATTTTCGCAACACATCTTTCCGTGAGTCACTTCATGAATTATGCGACAAAAGTTCGAAAAACCATCATTTAAATTAAAACAACAAATGTTAAAAACAAAAATACGCGAGGAACTTAACGTTCCATAGAAAATCTCGCGTGGAACATAAGTTCCAATGAAAAAACAAGGATGCGCTTCACGCGTTGACACACGACGAGGGATTTCAACAAAAAACTAAAACCGAAAAATTCTACGCACGTATTTATACGTGCGGGAAAAAGGGCAGAGTTTAGACAAACGGCAGCAATTAAAATTCGCTTACCGAAATTAGAATTGCCAAAATAAAACTCATAATTCCGAGAGCAGACGATCCGTAAAAACGCGAACCAATTAAAATAATTCACGAATTCCAAAGAGGAGCGAAAACCGCTTAGGTGGCGCATTAATTGCAGTAAAAAGCTCGCAAAACAGAATTCCGAAAATGGCCGCAACTGAAATTTTTTAAATCACTGAAACATGGAAATAACTTGAAACTGTAGAACAAATGGAATTTTTAACTAAAATGGGAAAATGAGGCATCAAATTAAAGGGAATTTTAAGGGGAATCAAATAAATAATTTTTAAAATTTACAAATCAAAAGTAATATTAATTTAGGGAATGGAACATTTTTAATTAAGAATATTATAAAGAAAATTAATTTAGAAGATTAAAAACATTCTAATTAAAGAATAAATGAAAAAGCCAATAAATATTATTTAAATATTACCAAATTGAGAATATTGAGCCAGGGAAAAAGAAATAAAAGTAAATTTTTAAATCCCCAAATTACCTAAATTCTAAAGCAACCCAACACAAAACAATTTTAACACATAGTTACAAATTTCCAAAATGTGATTAATATACCTCATTCCATGTTTTGTCGAGAATTTGAATTCTTAAAATTAAAAGCATCTCATGCTACAGTTCGAGAAATACATTGTACTTATATAAAATTAACTAAATTGCTAAAACAAAATCCAAAAATTTTTAAATACCTAATATTTTATTTTTATAAAACAAATATGTTATTTAATTATATATATATATATATATATATATATATATATATATATATATATATATATATTATTTCTAAATGAGTCTAAGAATAAAAAGGGAAATTATTGCTGGTTTGACTTCTATAAATTAACACTAAGCCAATTTCATTTTAAATTTCTATTTATTTTTAAATTAATAGTTATTAAATAACCTTCATAATTTTGTAGAAAACACTAGCATGACATTTCAGATTTATAAAATGATATGTTATCCACAAAAAAATTGTGAATCTAAATTCAATATTTAGGAAACAAAGGTGAAATACTAATCTAAATGTTTTACTTACAGAGCTATCTGAAGATTCTAAATTTATTGTAACAGGGCCATCATTCTGTATATTTATTTGCATGTAAGCTCCAAATTTCCCATCTATAAGAAAAATACATCAAACACATATATTTGAAAATAATTATTATTTCAAAACAACTAGATACAAAAATCTAAGCCATATTTTGTATTTCTCAACTTTGAATAATGATGTGTTTTAAATATACAGCAGATTAGATTTCAAACTATGCATATAAGTTAAAGCAATGTAATTTTTTTTTCTCCTATCAATGTAGGTAATGCACTGCAATCGTTATATATGTATGAAGCGGCACTAGGTCATCAATTTAATGCACAGCTAATGTAAATAAAATATGTATAAGTAAATGAAAGACTGTAGGCTTTATTTGTGTGTATTATTACATAACTTACTAATTCGGCTTAGTATCCAATGCAAATGACAGATAAAAGTGAAAAAAAAACCTTACAACTTTTCTTGTGACCTTTCATCAGTCATTTTTAATATGTTATTTTCAACTTAAGTACAAGAAATCACTGACATAAAAGTTATACATCATTTAACAACATCAAATTGGGCCTAGTCTGCTTGCTGACAATAACAATGTATGTAACAGACTTAATACTTTTGTCTTAAATTCTATGTGCTATTATTAAGTTATTATTTTAATCACAAGAAGGCACTAAAATGAAAGTTATAAACACTTTAATATCAATTTGATCACAAGGAGAAAGAGCCAAACACAAAGAGATGTAAAGCAAACCATCTTTGAAAACATTCTAATAAAATGTACATATGTAATAGTAATGCACTGCTCAGAAGGCACATATGCAAAGTATATGTAATTCGGAAGCAAACACTATAACTTCAAGAAATGGTTTCAATGCTAATTATATGTAAGTGCAAGTGTAAGTCGAGGCTATGTAAGTTTGAGATATGTTTGTAATAAAAGTCTGTTATTGGACTTTAAATAAAATAAAAATTTATTAGTATGTATATATTATGTTATATACTAATCATTTAAACTAATCACATGCAACTTTTCTAGATTGTTGTATAATTTACTAACTGAACTCTGTAGCTACACTGTGCCGACTTGGTTCTTAAAAATTTGATTCACACACACACACATAAATAAAAAGCTGTGTATCAATCTCAAAGCCATACAGATAGAGAGGAGGAAAATGAAAATTTCCCACATGGAGATTAAAAATACAAAAATAAATAAAACCAAGAAATGATTTGTTTTGCTTTGGGTCATATTATTATACATCAGTGATAACGTGAAATAAAATAAAAGAGAAATATTTTCAGTCAGACCTCAGTCTGATCAATTTGAACATGGCACCAAACAATTCTATAACCAATCCATCCATGGCCCTGGTATATACTAATACACTGTGCTACTGATCTCACAATCCTAACAAAAGTCCAAAAAATTTCATAATAAAATAGGTTTAATTAAAGCAGATATAAAATAAAGAAAATTATATAAATAAATTTTAAAGCAATAAAAAACAAATTTCCTATGAAATGGTGAATCATTAGATTTTAAACAAAAGTAAAATAGCTAAGTTTTACTTTCTAACAGAAATAAAACACTATTTTGCTTTTAATTTTATGATAAACATCTAGCCCATAGGCATCAAGAATGGACGATGAGGGTACAACACATAAAAAAAAAAAAAAACAGAATATTTTCTCATTGCAAATGAGATAGATATTCACCTCAGATTTGATATTAAAAATATATAAATTATTATTCTGCAACTGGTACCTAAAATTTGTAAATATCGTATTTATATATTACAAAATTAAAAAAAAACAAAAAAAACTCAAATGGCTCCCAGGCTTAATTTTGGCTATGTATCTATACAAAATTAATATATAGAACAAAGAAGAATGCAAAATAACAAAAAAGTTCATAAAACAAATGTAAAACATTATTACAAATTTAGAAAGAAATATAGTTTTATTGTACAATGGCAAAATAGAACAGCTGACAACAATGGTACAGATTACATGAATTATTTCTATAATTTTATTTTGCATTGCAACCAATAAAATATAAACTGAAAACGCCAAAGTTTAGTTATTGCATATTTAAATGAAACAGAAGACATAGATGGTAAATGCTATCAATAATCCCTACAATTTCATTCTACTATATTGCAATAACTGGTGATACACAATCCAAAAAAATGACATCTCACATTTTCATCAATTAAAATAGGTGAAATTATATAATTATTTTTTGCTATATCACAGGAAAATACTGAATTAAACATTTACTGAATTAAACCTTAATTAAACATTTCTTACAGAATAAAAATTATTTGTTTTTGTTTCTTAACAACACAATGTTATTTTTTATAAAAAAATATATGTGTATGCCTAATATTTTTTATGGAAAGATGTTATTAATATTATTATCTTAACAACCCCTGTCTGCAAAAATTCAAAATCTAGACAAATTTATCTGCAATAAATCAGAAAATAATATTACAAAATTTAAAAACATATAGAATTGTATATAAGACAAAAGTTCAATAGTATATGAGAAAAGCCCTTCTCTCTGTCTGGTCCACTTGGTGACAAATTTGGTGCAACTATCGTCAACTTGGCAACTTATGGAAAAATATTGTTACATTGACAATCATTAAATAACTCGAAAAATTAAGATTACTTTTCATTCAAAATATAGCAAGTTTCACTGTTCGTGGAATAGGTACATTTTACTAGGGAGTTTTACATTAATTGTGATTTTTAATGAATGGTATGATAATGTTAATATAGTTTGTTAGGGAGTCATATAGTAATTAATATAATATTGATTGGGTGCATGGTCTGTATGTGTCCAGGGATATTAAGGTGCACAATGACTGCAGGCAGGTGAATGCGAGGAAATCTTTTGCATAGCTTTATGCACCTCATCATATGATAGCTTAACATCTATTTTTATGAATTAAAATATAAAATGTTCAGTTTCACATAAAAGTTTTAATAAATGCAAAAATATATTATAATGACATGCCTTTTACATGTTCCTCAGAATAAGCTTGCTTCAAAGCTGCAATAAAATCTGTATAGAACTGTTCAGAAGTATCAGGACCCATGGACAATCGGAAATCAGGTTTGTTTCCCTTGAGTGTGCTGTAAAGTGTAAACTGAAAAAATATATTATACTAACACACCTGTCAAATATTATTAATAAAAATTATTATGAATGAATGAAAAATGAATAAAATATTTAATTTTGCAGTGCTAAATATGAAAAGTGAAGAACAAAGTTGCTAAATAGTTATGATGTTTTATAGGCTACTTTTCTGTGATCATGGTTGTAATATATCTCAAATTATTAAAAAATATATAAAGATTAGTTACAAATTACTAACTATTAGTATAAAGTAATATGCCTAATTAATTTATTTAGTAGATTGAACTTGCAAAAAAGTACTGTGTTACTAAAGACTAACATATAAAGAACTAATCAGTTAAATGCCATTTCATGGTTATATTTGCTCATGCAGAATTTGCTCATGTAGATGCTCATGTTTCTATTCCAGGATCATCTAATTGGGCTACAAAGGAATCCAATATTTTAATATCAAAGCTAAATGAAAGTTACATAAACATTCCACAGCTGGAAACAGGAATCTAATATAAAATAAATTATTGGCCTGAAAATAAATATATAGCCAATGGTATATATCCAATAGGGATGGCACTATTTAAATTAATTTGTGCATTGGGCTGTGTTAGACCCAGCTCTTTGTTGTCTTAGTCATAACTATTAAAATAGCAAGAAAACATCTACATTCTTTAAATTATCCTAAACATCTAGACAAGGACAGATTTAGGGGAAAGTCAAAGGATCAGCTGACGCTCCTGTCGTCTTTGACACTTACTTTAAAATATAGACAATTTGAAAATATGAAAACTGATGAGTTCGATGTTGGAAATAGCATTTAAATGAAAACAATGTCTAATCAACTAAAACAGCATATCTTAGACCATACTTAAATTCCACAGCCTTCATATGCACTTTTGTGTGTAACATAGTCAGCAAGTAAAATAAGTTTTCAAACAGCAAGGGTAAATTAATTCACTTTGAGTGAGTTACAATGCTCTTTGTCTGTTGTGTCCTTTGGAGCAAACTAAACAAAATAATGATATTGGATGTATCTGAAACATATTGAAATTACATTCCAGGGACCATTTCAGAACTATGAGGGAAAATAGACTTATGGCAGCAGCAAAGGAAAAATACATCAGAAAACAAACTCCCCTGCAATGCGATTGAAAGTGCGTTATATGCTACAAAAGTTTATGTAAACATCAAAACTCTCCTTCATGTTTTACGTGTTTTTCTTGCCACTATGTGTATCCCTTTTCATCATCGGTATAGAAAAAACTTACTTCAGATCAAATATAAAAGAAAAAAGGCTATAGCTATGCTTTGCATTCATTGTGATCAGGAAATTCATTCAAAAGATGTATTGAACAAATTTGCATTGAAATGTAATGGGAAGCTACAGCTAAAATATTTGTAAAGTAAAATAGCAACTTTTTATAGTGATTGAAAAGTTTTTAACTAAAATAAATATTAACTTGTATAAAGTTATTTAATCAAGTTGTGTATTATCACACATGTAATACACAACTGTATTATTCTGAAAAACTTGAATGAATACTCATGAATGAATACACTCACTTGAATGAATACTCTACGTTGTCCGGAATTAAAAATGCGAACCTCTGATAAAAATTAAGCAGGAAAACATAGCGAATTTTCAAAAAGCAAAGATGCTTTAACAAAAATATTAAAGCAAAGATACTTTAATACTTTAATAACATGCCAAACAAAAAATAAACCCACTATGTGACATCTTGACTTCTGAGATGTTATTCCCCCTTTACATATGTCATGTGAAACCTATCTCAACACATAACAATGGACAAGATTTAAGTTCTGGCATCAACAGGGGAGAACTTCATTCGGATAAGATAGAGAGAATATGCATACTTAAAATCGTAACTGTTATAGATTCAATTAAAAATTCATAGAAAATACAAAAAATGAGTAATTAAAAAAAATATTAGAATGCAAAAATAGCTCTTCATATTCATGCCAAAAATTAGAATCATATGAATCTTTAATTCATGGATGTGCAAAAGTAAAAATAAAATTGCATAAATTACACATATTTTGAGAAATTTTCATTTTTTTTTAAATATGAAAAAATTGTTGTGGTTTAAAGTTTATTGAAAAGATCTTTCCAATAATGTCAAGATAGGAACTGTAAAAATACTTTCAATAGCTAAGGAACCGATTTGTATGAAAATTGCTCATAAGTGAGCTTCAACATAAAATAACTAAAAATCTAATTAGAATTTTTTAAAATAGCTCTGATGTGTCTTGGGAACTACAACTGTACCGAATTTTGTAGCTGTGGGTTGCTCAGATTTTCTACAACATGACCAAAAGACATACAAACAGACATCTTGTTTTATTAAGTAAGATTACTAATTTTAAATGAATATGCCATTTTGAAAATATATATATATATATATATATATATATAGAGAGAGAGAGAGAGAGAGAGAGATATATATATATAACAGTTCAATCATATGATCTTGATCCTCATGTCAAAATTTTCTGGATCCACTCTTGTCTATAGTGTCTATGAATATATTTTATCATGAATGCATTTTTTTTATTAAAAAAAAAACACCAGTCGAAATAGGCAAACTTTTCGTACTGATATAGGTGGTTGTAATAAAAAAATAAAAATAAGGTCCACTCAAATCTACCTCAATATGAAATTGAAACAGAAAATTTAAATATTTAAACTAAAAATTACTTCTTACTTGGCTTACACATAAAATTTCAAACTGTTTATCTTTCACACTATGAGACCATCTTTTACCATTTTCATCTTCAAATACTCTTACATTAAGAAGTTTCCTTACCCTTTAAAATAAGATTTTATTATATTTTAGCTAGTATGAGTACAGATATAGAAGATAAAATTATAATAAATGTTTATCAAAAATTAAAAAAATTAAATATGAGACAGAGAATTTCACTAGAAAAGACACATATATATATATCATAATATTCAGTAGAAAATCCATAACATTCCAAAAGTTTAAAAGTTCAACTTTTTGTGGCTTTTGTGCAACCATATGATGAAATGCTTATATGATGAAATTACATTTCCCCTCCTACCGTTACTGTAACAATCAAAACAATCTTAACTGAATGTTGTTACTTTTAGATACCAATCTTAAAGTCTCAATTAGTGAAGAGGATTGAAATTTTCAAGCATGAATTCACATAGTGATGTATCTGCTAAAAGCCAGGTGGTTTACTAAACTTGTTAATTCTAAAATGTGGTTATAAAAATAACAAAAACTAAAATGAGATAAAACTGATGTTTTTAATTTAAGAGAAAATATGTTTCTTCCTTTGATGCTTTATTTGAACAGCTCATTTTAAAATAATTCTTACTGGGGCCATTTTTAAAATAGTAACTATTTGAAACTTTAAATGTTTATTCTCAAATCTTAAATGTGACAGGAACAGTAAACAAACATTTTTGTCCTTCCAAAATAGAAGCTGATATATGAAAATTAGGTGACAAATTGGCAGTCACCTAATTTTCATATGCCTTGACTCTATCAAGGAAGAATAAAAGATTTGTATTCCCACAAACAACAGTTATATACATTGTAAAACATACAAACAAAAAAAAATATGACTAAGGTGTTTTGCTTCTAGAACATCATCTATCACTTATTAAAATGAAAATTTTTCAATCTTTCTGGTGGTGTTAAGGTGAACATGCTTTGATAATATTTTAGAACTAAAGAATTGATTTTTGTGAAAATAGTTCAAAATTCCACTTCAACATTAATTAATCAAAAACTAATTTAACTTTTTAAAAAATCACTGAAGTACATTGTTGCCCTAGCTCAGGTATCCCCATACTAAATTTTGTAACTATGGGTCACTTAAATTCTCTGTCACATTGCCAGTAGATGCACACATGGTCAGACATCTTTTATATTTATAGAATATTTATTTAATTACTGGACAAATGCAAAATTGCTGGCTGGTTAGGATTTTCTGGTTATGAACATACCAAAATATTTTTGCTAAACAGGTAAAGCTTTAGGAACAATGGCAAAACCTTATCTCTATTCAAATAATATCATGTTTAAAGTTTAGAGGCATTGCAGGGAAATTATCCATAAAGAGCTGTTGCCAACCAAATAATAAACAAGGTTTCTGATAAAGCTCTAATAGTAAACAAGATTATTTTACATAAGAGACAGAAATAAAACAATTTTTGATTTAAAAAAATATTACTTTTTTTTCATTTATATAACAAAATCACAATAAAGCTATATCCATTTTTTCATATAATATATAAAATCAATTCATAAAAAAGAATATTAATATTTTTAACCCCTTCGCGATGATACATTGCTGTCTGGGATGCGGAAGGCCAGAAAGTATACTAAGCCAGAAAGCCTTCTTTCAAATCAGACGCCAAACTTCGTTTTATCGCCAGCGTGATAGACGAAGGAGCGCTCTCTCTCAAGGTTACTATAGCAGCCACATCAAGAGAAAGGACTCTCGCAATTTGGTTTATCTTTTTATAGGATATATAACTTACAATTTAGCAATAGAGACACGTTTTAAATGGATTGTCTCTTAGATTGGAATTAAATTAATTCAATATTGATTAGATTAAAGAAGCCGATATATAACTTACAATTAAGCAATATGGGCTTATCGCCGATATATAACTTACAATTAAGCAATATAGACACTTTTTAAATGCATTATCTCTTAAATTAGAATTAAATTAATTCAGTATTGACTCAATTAAAGAATCATTTTATTATTTTCTAATGCTATTGTATAGAGAAAGTTCACGGATAATCACGACATTTAGACGAAAAAATACACTTAAAGACACCATGAACACATTTCGAACATTTTGAGAAATATTTCCATCAGTGTGTGTGTGTGTGTATCTGTGGGGTGCGAATGCACGTACCACTATGACAATTTATATGTAGATGCATTCTGTAGAAAATTAGAAACAGGTAGAATATTTTGTAATAAATGGGATTAAAACATTATTCGAAATTAGAGATTTTAAATTAGAGAGAGTACGTACAGCCACGAAATTCTATATGTAGCTACATTCTGAAAAAATTAGAATTAGGTAGATCATCATGTAATTAACGTGATTAAAATATGGGTGAAAAGGAGGGAGGGAGACAGAGAGCGAGAGAGAAAGAGTGTGGTTGTGTGTGTCAAAATATAGTACGATCAAAATATAGTGTGGTAACTGCCGGAGAGGTCGACCTTGTTTCGAACGAGTAGGATTCAAAGGTGCCCATAAAAGTTATTCCTAAGATAGCCAAACTCAAGGATGGGAGGTAAATATCTATTAACTTAATACCTACATTTCTGACCTTAAACGTTCAAGGGAGTGAAAGTGCCCCCTCGCGCTCCCCTATGGGCACCCATAGAACATTTTCCAGAGGGTAAACTCATGGGTGAGAAGTACAATATTGACTAACTTGATACCTACATTTGTGACTTTGAACACCCCTATGGGCACCCATGGCTATAAGTGTTGAAGACCCAGACCATTTGACTAGCCCTATAGGGCTTATAGCAGCTGTTTGAGTGGCCGGGAGAGATGGCTATAAGCACAGACTAATATAGTATTCTGTGGCTATAAGTGTTGCAGACCCAAACCACTCGGCTGACCCAGAGGGCTTACAGCAGCTATTTGAGTGGCTGGGTGGCTATAAGTGTCGAAAGCCCAGACCACCCGACTCGTCCACGGACTTAGAGCAGCTATTTGGATGGCCGGGGGGGTGGCTATAAGTGTTGTTGTTGTTGAAACACAAACCGTCCGACCTACCAGAAAGGTGTAAGGTAACTGTTTGGACGGTCGGGAAGTGCCACCCAATTTAGACCGGAACCCAGTGGGGGAGGCATCCACAGGGACCGTACCCTCCTTCCCCTACCACCAACCTCTCGGAAGGACTTTCGGACCCACATGTTTAACGTGATCGTACTCCGCGTGGCTATAAGTGTGTAAAGCTTTAGACTTCACGGAAACTTTTGTGGGGTCTGGAAAGACTCCATTTTTCCACCCCTGGGGAAATCGAAACTCAACTCCGTTAGGTTCTGTCTTGAGGTTACTAGTATAAGCAGGGAGTTTTTTCAATGAGCGCCCATAGGGGAGGGAAAGGAGGCACTTCCGCTCCCCTGGACATTGTGTCCCAAATGTGGGGATCAATGTAGTCGATATTGTACATATCATTGAGTTTAACTTCTAAAAAAGTGCTATGGGCGCCCATGCTTATAGTATCGACAACAGGACAGAACCTAACGGAGCTTAATATTTTTGTTTCTCACTCAAGGGCGAATAAAATGGGTGGGAGTGTCAAAAAGACTTTATCAATCAATGACTTTGTGTCCTTCACAGCTTAACCGAATTAACTTTTATTTTGTTTAAATATTGTATTTGAAACGATTATAACCTCGAAACTCAACATATCTTAAATCAAGAATATTAATTTCCCCAAAGGGACAGGAATTATCAAATAAATTAAACTTCATTTCACAAGATAGTGACTATCATCAATTTGACATCATTTTTATTTAGTGTCATTTTTGCCAATTTGGAAACATTTTAAATAAAATGTCAAGTTGACGATATTTTGTTAATTTATCGACAAGCATTACAGACATACAGACAAACTAATAAATTACATTTGACAAATTGTTTGATGTCAAAATACAAAACTATTGTAAAACAGTGTCTCGTGAATAAAACCTACCAGAATGATGCTAACACCGTTGTCACATAATATTGTACATGGAATGGAAACATATTACGGTAGTTAGCACTGTTTTAATATCATGTATTTTTTAAAATTTATTTGAAAAACGTACAATATATCAAAAATGGTTCAGGCTATTATCCCAAAGTTTATGTTATTCATTTTCTAATAAAAAATTAAATAAAAAATGATATTTTATGTAACAATATTAAAGGTTCTTATTTTTTATGATTTTTTTCAAAATTTCATTTGAAAATTTGGAGCTGGTTTCCAAATATTCGATTGCTTATAAAATCAATAGACTTCCAGTATTCACTGATTGTAATAATCGAATTTTTTTTTTTTGTTTGAAACGTTCCATCCGTTCGTTAGATATCGCATCCACTGACTCAAGGACACACACACTAATATACATACACACACACTAATACACATATACACACTAATATACACGCACATACTACATACATTAATATACATGCACACACACACACAGATATCACTTTAAAAACATTCGATTCGATTTCAGGAATGTTTGAAACAAGCTCTATCGTCGAAAACACTAAGTAGAATTTGAGTTTTCAACCTCGTCATAATACTTTCCCTATACATTATATCAATGTTTTTCAAATTTATTTTCTCATGAAACCCTTTTGAAATTTAATTTGATGGTAGAACCCCAAAATAAGAAATATCCCCATTTGTCCAAATTATGCATCAAAATTTTACACGTTTTTAAATTTAAGACAATTTGCATGAAACTATCACGTCGCGGAATCCCAAGGGTTCCGAAAACCTTGAAAAGTCCACCTTGAAAAACGATGCATTATTCTAGGTATGTCAGAAAAGTAACATTTATTGCTCCCACAAACCGAAAATGTCAAGCAAATTTCCTTAAAATGTCACAAATTTTGCATTTTTAAAATGACAAATATTCCTTCCTTTCAAATAATCTTCAATTTTTGTCACTGATTGTTGTACTATATAAGTATTGAACAACATACGGATCCTACACATATATTTACTCCAAAATCTCGCATATAAACGTTTCATTCAAATAATAAATTCAAATAATGTGGGTGGAACATTTCTTACACTCATTGCAAAGAATCTGTGTGCAGTACAAAAAGGTCTTAAATAGATGTATTTTCATAGTATTACTTTAAAACCAAAATGTACATAAAACATAATTTAAATAATGGGAAACAAATGTAATCTGTCTTCATGAACAATATTGCAGATTAAAAACAATCGTCTTTCTCTCCGCTTTTGCAGGAGTTGCAAAAATAGTGTACCAGAACTGGCGATAAAACGACGTTTGGCGTGTGATGTGAGAGAAGCTTTCTGAATTGGTATACCTTTGGGCTTATCGCGTCTGGGATGCTTGCTCAGGATGGAGAGGGGTCAAAATATACTGATCACAGGGGATGGGGCTTTTTGCATAGCTAATCCTAACTTTTGGTAAAACATTGAATGAAAAAAACTTTAGATTCAACTGTAATAACCGTAACTGAATATTGAAGTAATCATGTACATAAATATCATAGTTTTTAAGTTATATTCTCTTTTGAAAATTACACAAAGATCATAAGAAATTGACTTATTTGATTTAACATTTAGGGGAAAAAAATAAAAAATGGTACTTCCTTATTATAGCGGCCCCCAAGAATGAATCGCCAAGCAACCGAGATGTATCAGCAATGTAGGTTGTAAAATTTTGCCAAATGTTTGCAGTCTTAAAGAAACAGTATGTGTTTATATTATTGTCATATTACTTTTTTGTTAACATTCCAGATTTTGCTATGGACCTTAGCATAATCATAATTGCGAGGGCAGTTATAGTAAGGAAGTACCTAAAAAATTTAGGAATTTTAATCAATACAATAATCAATGAAAACAAATATTAGCAGCAAATATGCAGCAAAGATTATTTATAATAAAATGAAAAAATATTTAAACATTAGATTTTGTATGATAATCTTTAAAACAGGGATACACTCAAAGTGTACATTGCTAACACAATACATTGCACAAAAGTATCATTTTATGACTCTTTGAGAAAGAAAAGATTTGTCACTATCATCTGAAAAACTCAAAGGCTGATTGACAATATAAATGATTTCTTCTTTGAATAAAAAACGCTTTTATTAGCCTTTGAAAACCACTAATTTCTTCTTCAAATGTTCCACAAAATATTTCTCTATATTCTGCGAAAAATAAAAAACAGCTGAATACCAAAACTACAGAAATACTCCCATCTCTCTAAAAAATAAAAGTATTCAGGAGTGCTGGAAACACGAGAATGTCTATACTTTGTGCTACATTTAAAGAGCAAATTTAGTTTGTTTGCATTATTCACAATTCTGGCTTTGATGTCGAACCAAAATATCAAAAATACAAACCACTTAAATAAATCAAAGTTCAACATTCTAGACTCCTGATAAATTCAACTGTAGTGGACATAAAGCTCAATTTAATGACCTTAAAAAATACTAAAATTAACAAGTATTATTTAAAATTCATATATGAGACACCTGTCTTAAGATGCAATTCATAAGCGACTCACCTATGAGCCATCTGGTTGAGAGTAACATTCACTACTGGTGCACTGGTAAAACACCCGTCTCAAAAGGGGTAATACCTATTCATAAAAACTATAAAAAATTTCACTTACATATAATCCATATCTTTTTTGGTATCATTTCTAGATATTCCAATAAAGACACATATACCTCGTCCAATAGAACTAATCACATCATTATCAACTGAAAAAAAAAATAGATTATGGCAAAGTTCAAAACACCCAAACATTCCATTTTGTTTTATCCACACACAATACTTCAACAAATTTATCTATATTTTATACAAAATAGCAAATTTATTGGTTTATGTTCAGCAGAAAGCAAACTGACCTATTACCTACTAATTCATTATCATCTCTGAACCTACAGATAGTATTAAATACATGACTAAATTTTATAAAACTGTATACGTATGGATATTGATGACACGGTGGCTAAGAGGTCAAAATCAAGTATTTCCTCATGCTCGCTCGGCTGCCAGGTTGTGGGTTCGAGTCCTACCTGTGGGCATGGATGTTATGTTGTTGGGTGTAGTGTGTTCTGCCCCGACTGATGCACTGAGGCAATATCATGTGACGGCTAAATGGTTTACGATTCTGGCTGATGTATAGGCAAATGATAGTGTATCAAGTGCCTGGCCATTATTAAAAAAAATATGTATGGATACTAAATAATAATTAACATTATAGTTATTAGTAGCAGAATAGCTAACTGTTAATTAACCTTTTGCTTAGGGGTGGGACTACGTCAATCTCAAATGAAGAACCCCTTAAAAAGACGGCTATGGGACATGCATTATCCCAAACAGTTCAACCCCGAGCAGGCAGTTGACGTCCACCCATCAGAGATAACATACAATAGATCAGAGGATGCAGCTCTCCTGACCCACTGGCTAAGAATGAAACAATTGGAGAACAGGGAATTTTAATCCTTCAAACAAGGAAGAAACGGAGTGACCTCTAGAATAGAATTTGTTTGGAGTTCATTATTCATCCAATATACTTCCATAGTTTATACATTTTTTGATTTTTTAACATAAATACTCTATATTATTCACATATATATTCATTTTCAATTTCTTTACAATTTTCAAGCTCTCAAAACTTTGAGTCACAAAATAAGTCCGTAAATATAATCTGAGAACTTTTGATTTCTGTCCTAATTTTTTACTGTTTCTATTTTTCATCCTTATTAGGCCTCAATAAATATGACTGAGTCAATTAAGTATTTAACATTCGATTTACAGAATTCATCACTATACTTGCAATGGAGTACAGCAGAGAAACATAGTTTTCCCAAATCAGGTCCATTAATTACTGGTGTCCATTAATTACTGGTAAAATGCACTTAATTATTTTGTTATATAATAATAGTAAAAATATTTAATGTTTTAGGATTTTTCCCATTTTGGATAAATAATGGGCAATATCTCAAGAACAGTGTAGATTATCATTCTAAAAGTTATGTCATTTGCTTTTAAGTAGAACTTTACATATTAATTGCCAATTTTCACAGGAAATTTTAAATTATAATTACGTTTTAATATTGCTTCGATTTTCGAAGAAAATTAACTGGAGTGTGGCTCAACTCGACTCTCATACCAGAATCCATTTTTAACAGTTGTTTTAATTTAGTTATTTTTTATTTTTTGTTTTTATTTTACAAGAAAATTTTTGAAAATTTGGTATCGTGGGTTCAAATGATTACAATTATAGTGTGTTACCCTTCGCTTTAAAGAGCTTTAAAAAAATCTTTCGATTGCACTTCTTGACAATGTACTTCCGTAGTAAGGGGGTAATTCCCCCCTCCCAGGGGGCTAATGACATCACGAACAAAAGAAATTATATTGCGGTTAACTTTCATAACAACGATTGAAACTATGAAATCTCGTGATCATTGAGCCATAAATAAACCCTTTTATGCATGATTATGTCAAATTTTGTTCTATGCTGACAGGTTAAAAAATTATAAAATTTCGAATAAATTTTGAACTCTAATTTTAAAAAATTCTATCTAGTTTTAGATTTCCTTTTTATAACAAAGCCGGATATAAGGTTTCATGAAAATCCATTGAAATTCGTGTCCACTATCATGTACACAAGAAATTGGCCACAAACAGACAGACGGAGGGATATCACTTAAAATATAGTCAAAATATGTTCAGGAGGTCTTGAAACATATTGGCATCAAAATCTCGAATCCAAAAATACGAATATATATGTGATACTACTACACAAATATGTGATATACACCATATGAATACAAAATATTATAAAAAAAAAATATGTAAATACTCCTGTCATTTTAGTTTGAACCAAAAGTTGAAATATCATACAGTGTCCAGAAAATACATGTTTCATCACAGAAACAATATAATTTCAACATGATATAAAATGTTTATACATGTGAACGTATACATAAAAAAATATTATATGCAATAAAATGGCCAGAGTGTACATTTTATATAAAGAATCCAAGTTTTCAGCGAAAAGCAATGAACACAGGTTTCAGTGAAAATCAGAAGAATATCCCTTGCGTCATGTTTCCTACGGTAGAAAGGGATTTTGCAGGGAAGAAGGTATCTTACCCCTTATTTAGTCCTCCAGATGGACAATGATTGACACTCATCTTTCTTTGTCGCTAATGGCAAAAGGGGGTGGGAATTCAAATGAATCTTCCCATGTTGAGAGTTTAGGTATTACGACCCAGTAAGCTAAAGATTAATAACAGCTGTGGTGCCTGCAGCTAATAGACACTTTTTAAGCAGCAATATTTTTCTTTCAAATTAATAAATGTTATAACATTTTTAAACAGAAATATTTTTTCAATATTTTCGAAATTATAGTTCAAAAATATTAAAAAAATAAACTCTAAAAAATTTGCATATCCCAACCAGCCACAGTACAAACTCTGTAACCCAATAATCAAACAGTAAAAACATTTAAACGTTGCCTTTCACATAGTACACATTCAAATTGTCTTCATTCGTTCTAAAAACAACCTTATTTGAAAGTGAAGAACATCAATTATAAATACAATTGGTCACACTTTCAAAAATTGCATTCAAATTTAATTGAATTCAGAAAACAAAGTTAAAAGGGCCTCCTCTTATTTTTAAAAACAGTAGTAATGAGTTGCCACTGGAATTTGCCTTCTATGTCCAAACAAAATCAGTATTGGCAAACATTGATGACAGAGAATTAAAAAATAAACTAGTTTTCTTGAAGCAAGAAATCAAATTGAAACTTTTTAGAAGTGATTCTAGCAAGATTCTAGATACCGACCATGATTTTGGGAAATGAGAATGGGCTGAGAAAAACACAAAATATAACTATAGATGCTCACTTAGGTTTAATAGTAACTAGATATTAAGTCGATCATATGACAAGGTAGCTAAAGTTATGGTACAGTTGTAGTATAATCCCATTTTCATTCTTGGTGATTATAGGTAAGATTCTGGCAAACGCTGCTATGATATGGAGAACATTCCATTCTGGCAACTATTTTTGCGTTTTTTGTCGCCAAGGTAAAAATCACAACATTTTCCGCATCTCTTGTCACCCTTTCGTCGCCAAGATAAAAATCAGAAAATTTTCTTATTTTCATGTTGTGCTCTATGAGCCACAGAACACCTGTTGTACAAACAGCTATTGCTACATGCGACCTCCGACATCCAGCGGAGCCGGATTCTGTGGTGTTTCTTTAGCGAGCACAGGCCCATATTTGAATTACTACAAATCAACTGTTGCACAAATGGTAACAAAAGATCAACAAACAACACGGAAAATGCTGCCAGAATGGAATGTTGCAATATTTACCTTGGTGACTAAAAGACAACAAAAGATGCAGAAAGAATTGCCAGAATGGAATATCCAAATCATAGCAGGGATTGTCAGAATCTCACCTAAAATTGCCAAGAATGAAAACGGGATTATATTACATCTGTTCCAAATTTATTTATAGGATTCTCTTAAATCTGCCTGCCTAGGTCTACACACCTTGCGCTCCTAAAATTTCAAGACACACGTGAGCCACACATCTATGTGATCAATATGTGCAAAATAAAACTATTTATATTATTACCCTGCTACAACATTTACATACAAAAATACGTATTTTTCTCGAATATCAAGAAATTCAAGCTATGAAGATCTTCAATACCATATGAGAAAAAACTTTAAATTTGGGATAATACTAAAATGTTCCTTCAAATTTAATTTTACTTTAGGTAAAACATATTTAATTTTTGACATGAATCATTTTCACTGAAAGTAAATTAAATATCACTTCACATTAAAAAAAATTAAGTAAGTATAACTAAGTAATTTTTGTCAAAATCATAATTTCAAATTATAAAAAAAATTAATTAAAAAATAATTCTAATTTCAAATTAAAAAAAAAAATACATTTATATTCAAATATAACTAATTAAACATAGCTCAACCAGAAACGCTTGCATTAGCACATCTCTGAATAACAGCTCGCATGATTTATTTGAATCTCAGTATCGTAAATTTAAAATTTTTTAAAATAAATATTTTTTTGGTCAGATTCAGATCCAAACAAATGAAAAAAACTCGAAATATAGAAAATCGAGTTCTGTCTGCGCGAAGCCTCTGTCTAGTGAATATATGTACCAATCATATTCTCGGATTTTAGGGGCTTTTCCAGTATATAATTACTAAAAACGAAACAGATTTATTTTCGATTCATAAACAATCGAATTTTATATTAAATGGATGAAAAGTGAAGAGAAGAGATGTAAACAGTTGTTTAATGAAAATGGATGAAGCAACTCTTAAGAAACTTGAAGAGTGTATTGACATTGATGTAAATGAAACTCTTATAGAGTTTAACAAAAAAGTAAGCTTACGCAAGCAAATTTGTTCTTCTATAAAATTCTATATTTAATGCAACTCATATTCTTTCGAAACGTCGCAATTAGGTTTTTCAGTATTGTGAATTATAACTTATCAACTATATTATGCCTGTGCTAGAATACAAAATTTGCTAGAAGACAAATAAAAGTATTTTCTATAAGTTTAGATTTTAGATGTGCAGTCTGTTATATATTATGCTTTGAATTCAGTTAGCGGCATTTGCAAACATAAACTCTCAGAAACTAAGGCAAATGAAATATCCATTTATATGAATAATTGATCAGTTCTAAGATAATTTAAGCATTTTACAAATTATATTTTTATGTATTGGATTGCTTTCAGAATGAGACTCGCATTAAAATATTTATTTTAATATACTGCATTGCGAATAATGTGAATCCTTCTAGGCGACCACTTGTATTGATAGAGGACCGTTTACCCTTGCATGAAATTTTCTTACTTTTTTCAAAATTACCTGCATTAAGTGACCAACATTAAAACACAGAATTAGTAGTAGTTGGTAATGGTTGAAATTTCATCGAAAGGAAATTTTATTAGCAACACGGGCAATTTCTTGTCAAGTGTGATAGTCCCAATTTATGGCATGATGTCATCCAAGTAAAATTTTATTGACAAAGCAACGATTTCTTAACATATATGATCTAGGCGTACATCAATATAGAAGGCGAGACCATCTCAGCAAAAACATGCTACAATCATGAAGCTTACCATAACTGGTTTTAAAAGGTCTGCCAGGGGAACGTAATCTGTTTCAAAAAACTTCTACGCAGCTTATTTACTTTAGAGACTTGATTGGACACTTGCAAATTGGATGCTCTCCTAGTGCCATCTAGCAGTCAAAACATGCTATGCTCTTACATGATTGGCTAATAGTGCCAAGCCATTGGCTTCATTTTGCAAGGTGAATTGACATTGCCTTATATATTTATGTATGCCTAGGTATGATACTTACAATAAAATGATTATGAAATATTGGTTTTAAGAATTTAAAATTAACGAATAAATAGTCACGTAACTGTGCTAGTATTTATGTACCTTTTATTATTATTGTTATTATCACTCTATTCCAAAATAATCCATAAATTATTTTCTGGGATGATCAAGATGGAAGATAGGCTAATCCGGATATTAGGTCACCTTGGTTAAATCGGAGAAGACGCCACGCACTTTGTGAGCGCTTTATGTTGCAATCTGGTAACCTCTTGTACCGGATGTTTTCGGCGGAAATTGTGTAACATCCAATAAGAATACGTTTTTGTGTTTGCTACAGTTTTTTGATGTAAAAGAACATTTCTATCAATATTTTTGGCCATTGTTGTGCGTGTTTGCTTGTTCTTTCGTTATATGATTTATTTTGGAGAAAGTGATTTTGCTACGTGCGATATGCACAGATAAAATTGTAGCATATTCTGTGTCTGGGCGCCGCAGGCGACCGTTCCTAATAAACCGGAGATTACTGGGGGCCCCGTTCCGGTGTAGAACGACCTTTAGGTTGAACCCCTGCCCTTGTACGGACCACTGGTACATACGGACCACCGATACATCCGTTCTACAATTTTCGATCTTTAGATCGAATTCCTGCCCTTACACGGACCTGTAGGTCGAACCCCTTTCTTTATATGGATCCTCAGTTAGATGGAGAAAGCTATCTTGATACGTGCGATATGCACAGATAAAATTGTAGCATAAAAATATTAAATTTTACAAAAATCTGATTTTGGAACGTTTACATGAGTATTATTAATTTTTTTATTCTGCAGTTTTATAAAGTTATTTAATTTTCTTAAAATACACAAAAATCTGATTTTGTAACGTTGTTTTGAGTATTATTCACTGTTATTTAAGTTAAATTAAATTATCATTTATATTAGAAAATCTTGTTTAGAACAAACACAATAGTCTGTCTTTAGAAATAGGGTTCTTCTACCAAAACATCATTTTGGTAGAAGGAGCCTATTTCTAATGACGGTAAATGACATCACTGAGGATGGGGGAAGCCAATTTCAAAACACGGAAGAAAGCGCCAACCACAGGCCAACTTGGCCCGATTTTGTACTTAGAAAAAAATTTACGGTGACCTGATCTCCGGATTTACCGGAAGATATATTTGACTTTCTTTTTGTCACTTAAAAATGAGTTCTACTTTCTATTTCACAGTTTTAGTAAATAATCTATTGATATGCATTGCTGCTGTCTTTGTATCAGTGATCAGGTTATTTTCCTGTTGTTTCCCTTCTTCAGTATCAGGCAATGAATAATTAAATTTCAATGATTAAATTTCTATCAGTAAAGCGACTTCTGCCCTAACAAGACATTGTATAAAAGTAAAAATGTACTCTACTAATCATGCATCACCAACCATGGATCATGGTTTCATGATCATTTCCATTCATCAGTATGGTGCAAGTGATAAAAAGACCAATGAGCACACAACTCTATAAGATGGCAGTTGAGCACTTTTCTTGTTTTTATGCAACATCCTGTTATAGAACAAAAGTTGCTGCACTGTATTCCTGAGCACTCTGAATTTTATTGATGATAGGCTGGGCCGGAGATTAAGCTACGGCTGCTATTTTTGCAAAATGTGAGAAGTTAATCTAAAATGCGAGAGAAAAATTAAGTTTCCATCACAAAACACCCACAGTGTTTAAATATCTGACTATCATCAGATTCTTCTGATGGGTTGATAAGTATTCTTTGCTAATGTTATTTTCTTAATCCTGCACCTGTAGACTCAATTAGCCTCCCTCTTCACACATCCTAAGTACTTCATCAAAGGTAGTGATTAGACTTCCCCCATTCGAATTCAGACCAGAGTCAGCTGTAATACGGCACATATATATCCTCACCATCCTCTAGGCTATAAATAACCCCTAGCAGATAACACTGAAACAGACCACAAATGAGAAAAAGAGTATATGTTAGAGGTTACTCGCCACAACCTGGTGCCAACTATCATAAACATGTTATCCAACCTCAAGTACACAGAACATACAATATGTTCTGTCTTACTTAATTATTTTAATTGAAAGTTTGATGTAAACAGACAAGACTGTTTTGACTTAGCATGCTGTCTGATAAAGAAATAGTTTCATGTATTTGATCGTAAATGGTCAGAGATATTTTTTTTTTGTTTTGTTTTCAGTCCCCACAGTACTGAATTAGTAAAAACATAAATATATAAAAGAAACCGTTTATTGTTCTAGTTACTCTTAAATATTAAGCTTATTATAAAATTCTGTATTTGAAAAATATTTAACACTATTGTGTTAAGGAGTTTAGGATCACCTACCTTCTACAAAAATGACATGAATGTATGAAACCTGATGGGCCAATTGTGAAACAAATACCCACCCTATGATCAGCGTGAAAAACATCAAAGAGATGGGAACCACGAAATGAGAGTCTGAAAGCAAAATAAAAAAGCACAGTTGATATCTCAAGTGAAATAGCCGAATTCTCTGTGTAGTGAAGTAGTTTGTTATCCTCCTTACTTTACTCCTATCACACTAATGTTCTATCAGTGAGAAAATGCAGACACAGGGGAAGTGTTTTCACCACAAACTTCCTGTTTATTGAATTTTTAATCCATTATCTGCTAGAAGTGGAAGTACAATTAAATATAATTTTCTGCAAGAAATACTAAAATATCAGAAGTGTATATACCAAAAAAAAAAAAAAAAGAACATGGAAATAATTTATTATATGTCTTTAAACTTTTTTCTTTTTATTTTATCTCATTTATATACAGAATATAATATAACAATTATATAAAAACGTTTTTATACATCCGTGTTAGGAAGAAAAAAAATAATCTATGCTTTCCCAAATACGTCTTACAAAAAGCTTTTTATTTTTTGTGTTATGTTGTATATAAGGTGGACACTGAAAAATCACTAGGAAAGCATTTATCACAAGCATGCCGTATAAACTAAGTTGTTGCTGTTGGGACCCTGACCGTCCAACCTACCAGAAAGGTGCAAGGCAACTGTTTGGCCAGCCGGGAAGAGCCACCCAATTTAGATCGGAACCCAGTGGGAGAGGCATCCACAGGGACCGTACCCTCCTTCCCCTACCACCAACCTCTCGGAAGGACTTACGGACTCACATGCTTATCGTGATCGTACTCTGCATGAAGCCATGAACACCGCAGTAGTTTTTGCAGTGGAAGAAATCGAACCCGGGCCTACCGAGTGCAGTTCCCATGCGCTAACAATTGGGCTACCTCGTCCCTCGTATAATCTAAGTGCATGGCAGAAAGCAATTCCTGGGGAAAATATGTTGACTTTAAACTAACATAAGATACTTATGAAGACACTTTAAATAGTGAGAAAGTTTGTATTTCTTTCATGCAAGAAAAACCTGTGCCATGACTTATCAGTACCTAGTGAAAAATAGAATGGTAGTCTACGGCAGTTTCGGTCGAAGCCGCTGAGGAAATTTTTGGGAAAAGTGATTCCACTTGAAATAAATTTCAGAAAAAGCGGAACTGCTAAGGAAATGTTTAGTAGAGAAACATAGAAAATGAATCCACCTAATATGTTCATCATAAAAAAGTATTTAGCTCATTAAATATGCAGAGAAGGAACTGTAACAATGATATTCAAACTCTCAGCACTTCAAAACTTTTGTTATGACTTTCACTGACTTTAAATTTTACAATAGTTTTTAATAACTTTCTTCCACACAATCAAAATACTACAAAATGCAGGTATGACTATCACTAACGTTAAATATCACAATAAACAAGAAATAACAATGAAATTCAACAACTGCATGGAAAATAAATTACTTCACTTTTGTAAATCTGTTGTGATAGAACTATTATAATAAAAGCTTATTGCTAAACTTTGAGTTCAATTCTGGGCCTGGTCCAGCGACCAATTATTTCAGCCAATATAAATATTTTCTCACCTGTTATGTATACATGCCTTTTAATTGCCTTATGTTAATTGCGATTTGGAATAAAAAATTATATCAATTTCATTTTTTTTTTTTTAGCATGCCCAGTCATTTTCTTTTCCAGAACTTGGTTTGCCTTTGAAAAAGGTAATTGTATTTACTATTTTGTTGAGTATTAAATATTCATTACTACAGCTGTTGTAATTTGAATATATGTATAGTAACTATATCCAAATGATATATGTACAGAATAAAATATCTGAGAATTTAAAGGAATGGAATATCTAAGAATTTAAAAGTATGAAATGTCTAAAAATAAAATTTGCAATTTCTTTAGCTTAGAAAATACTTGCTATTATTAATTTCTATAATTTTTGCTATTATTATTATTATGTTTAAAATTTATTCAGATGTAAAAGAATTCCTGTAAACGGGAAGAAATTTCAACTCAGTTTGTTTGCCAAAAAATGTTTTCACTCACCAGCACCTACAATATACCAGTACCAACAGCATTCCATTATGTGTTTATCATTTCTTATAAAAAATTATCTGCAGTTGTGTAAATCATTATGTAAAATAAAAATTAACATAAAAATACACAGCAGTCAAGTCTTATGCACAAATGGTAGTACTTACACTGATAATGATTTATAAGAAATTTAAAAAATAAAAAAACATACCTAAAGTGGATAGGTATTTATTCTTCTTTGTTGACATACCTACCTTTTATCAGTTAAATTCAATTGAATAATGGTTAATTCTGGATTAAAATTATCCAACTATAACCATTAATATATATAAAAAAGTTATTTAATATTGTCATAGTCTGTTTGTGCAAGATGTTTTTCTATAATTAAAGCAGCTGAAACCATTGTCAAGAAAAGCAATATTTGGGGGGGTAAAACAAAGGAAAAAATTAATATAGGCAACAAATTTAAAATCTTATTTTTATTTTTATAGACACTTAACAATGCTTTAATGAAATTTACCCAAGATATAGAGAGCTTATATTCTGTCCATTCTACTAAAATAACATCTATTTGGTCAGCCCAATCTTTGGGATGGGGGGGGGGGGGGGGAATGCTTGCACAATTTCTTTATTGAAGAAATTTAAAATAAGTACAATTTGACAGAAGTAATAAAATGTTTTCTTTAATACGACAGAGACATTTTCTTGTGTATGTTCTTTTACACAGACACCCTGGTATAGCTGCAGCATCAGTTTATATTAACAGCAGCCACAGTAAATGTGCATTCGCAATGAAATTTCATGATGTAGTTAAACCATTAACAAGAAAAACCCTACATTGCTATTATGATTATGTTGAGTTGACAAAGCAGGTCTTACACTGTTAAATCAATTTGAACAAAATACAGATGATTCTGCACATGCATAAAAAATGAGATCAGTCAAATTTAGCAGCAAAATCCCAGCAGATAATCTGATAAAAAATAATATCGAGTTTTGATCACCAATGACCAACGTTCCAGCAAAATGTGGCGAGCAATATGTCATGCTTTTCTTCCAGTGATTATAATGCTTTTTCGAAAATGCTTGCTTAACATTTGTTACTTTCCTTATATACTTAATGTATAAGGAAAGTATTGTGACGGGGTCGAAAATTCAAATTCGAGTTTTTGATGGGAGAACACGTTTCAAGCATCCCTGATCACGAATCAAACATTTTTGAAGTGATGTCTGTATATGTGTAAAAGTATGTATGTGTGTCAATGAGTCTATGGAGACGATAACTAACGAATGAATGGACCGATTCGAACAAAATTTGGTACAAAAATTACAATCCCTAAACACTGGAAGCCTATTGTTTTTATACGGAATCGAATGTTCAGAACCCCCCTAAATTTTTGAGTGAAATTTTAAAAAAATCATCAAAAAATCAAAACCTGTTATAAAGTTACCCAAATAGACATTTCTTATGTAATTTTTCCTTAGAAAACGATTGACATAAACTTTAGAACGCTAGCATGAACCATTTTCGAGATATTGCATATTTTTCAAATACATTTATCAAAAAATCCCATAAATTAAAAAAAAATATTAACTGTTAAGAAACATGTTCACTTTTCATATGTAATATCATGCTATAAATTTGGTGACATCATTCTCATGGATGTAACTCATTCCATTTACAGGAAAAGATACTTTGAGTAATACTTTTGTATTTGAACGCCAATAGTCATTTATCTGCTGTAAGATTAACTTATTTCTCCGTCCACAACACTTGATGAGATTTTGGCGACGAATTTAGCGGAATGTCGCCAATTTGGCGACATTTTTAAATGTTGCCAAATTAATGAAAATCTCACCAAATGGATAAGAATGAAGCTAAATCAATGAAAATGATGACTGAAGAAAATTCAATATCTTGGAAAAAATATAATTATCTATATAAATAAAAATGAAAATCTGTCTGTCTGTCTGTCTGTCTGTCTGTCACACCATCACGGGAGAACGGCTGAACCGAATTTGATGAAATTTTGTGGGTAGCCCAGAAATAGCCCCACTTAAAATTATATCCGTGTTTTGAGTTTCTACGACCAGTGGTTCTCGAGATATTAGTAAAAAACGAAATTTTTGTTTGTCTCATCATCACGGAAAAACGGCTGAACCGAATTTAATGAAATTTGGTGAATAGCCTTGAAATATCCCCCCATAAATTTTGTCCAAGTTTCGAGTTTCTAAGACCTGGGGTTGTCGAGATATTAATGAAAAACGGAACTTTTCCTAGGAGTTCTACTCCCTAACTCCGTGGTTTATCCAAACGAAAAGCTTGAAAATCGTTTGAAAGTGAATTAAAATTTAATCTCTGAGTTTGATGGGAGATTTTTTGCATTAATTAGTCACTTTCTGAAAACATGAATTGTTTGAAACATGATTTAAAGGGGAAATCTATCTCCATGGTTCATGGTTTATTTAAAACAAGCTTTTACGGAACAATGAGAAGTATAGAGAAATCAAAATCGTTATTTAATTTCGCAGTTTATGTTATAAGACATGACATATTTAACATGTTATAAGATTCTATCTTATATCATGTTACTCAGAAACGCAATTAAATTAAATCTGTCTGTTAATTTTAATAATTATTTTTTCGATTTGAATAATAAATAAATGGATATAAAAATATATTTTAGAAAAGAACGATTTGATTTTTCTTATAGCATTTTTGACTGGATAATATCAATTACGGTCTTCAGGTTTAAAAATTATTATTATTTGTATTTTCGGGGATTATTGATTCAAGGATTATTGATATTTTCAAGTTATTATGCAATTATTTTATTATGACAAAAATTGTTTAAACTCATATATTGTATGTTGTACGAATCTTCTACAAATACACGTGTATATCTTTTAATCTACGAGAATATAAGTAGTACAGGTATATTGACATATGTTTTGATATATATTGGCATATATTGGAATCAATTACGACCTTCTGGTATAAAGAGTACGGATATTATTGATGTTTTCAATTTATTACGTCATCTCTTTTATTTTGGCAAATATTTTTGAGACGCATATTGTAATACGGGTAATCTTCTACTAACACATTGGCATATTTTCTGATCTGCGACAATATAATTAGTACGGGGTTGCATATATTCATTCAATTCCTATTTTTTCTTCTGTAAATTTGCTTATAAAAGGGGGCAGGATATTTTATTCTTCAGATCTGATCGTGAAGATAATTTTGCATAGTGAGAACATATATTCTTAAACTTCTCTTTAGGAGCAATAAATTTAATATTTTAACAGAATTTGCACATGATTGCGAACTTTAAGTTTCTTTAAATTATACACTCCGTACGAATAACGGGTGTGCTGTTAGTGGTTAATAAATTTTAACATTTTAGGAGGATATATCATGTTGCTCGGCATCGCAATTAAATTAAATGTGTTTGTTAATGTTTTTATTATTTTTTTTCGATTTAAATAATAAATAAATGGATAAATGGATATAAAAGTATATCTTATGAATGGACGGTTTGATTTTTCTTTTAATTATATTAATTGCTCACTGCGTACATCAATTTCATTTATTTTGGCAAAGAGTTTTCAAGCTTATATCGTATTTAGCTACTAAACTCATATATTGTGTTTAGCCAATAAATTCATATAGCCGATTGTTGAAACAGAAAAAGAGTAGAGCGGGTATATCTTCTAATACAATTGTAGTGTTTTCATTTAGTATATTGAAACGGGATAAGAATGTTTCATTCAGATCTGCAAATTCAAAGCTACGAATTTGGAGGGATATCGCTAATTTGACAACTTTTCTTAAACTTTGCCAAATTGACGGAAATGTCGCCAAATTGATATAAACGACACACAAACAGCTGCCATAAACCTTCGGGTTGGTCGTGTGGCTTGGGTCTTCTACATATCAATGAAATTTTTTTTTGTTTTGTTAGAAGAGAGTACTGAAATGATGTTTGGTTAGCATTTACAGACCAACCATCCTACTTAGTAATACATTTAGCGAATTTTTAAAATGTCACCAAATTGATAAAAATGTTTTCAAATCTATAAAAATATCTTGAAATTGATAAAATTGCGCTGCATAAATGATATTAATTGTTTTTTGTTAGGGGATAGTATTGTGATGATATTTCGTCAATTTGTCGCAAAGTGGAACTGTCAGTTCTACAGTCCCACTTGGCGATAAATTTGGCGATTTTTTAAAATGTCGCTAATTTGACGAAACTGTCGCCAAATGTTCCATAGAAATATAACTATTTAGACGATATTTTTTCTACCAATTTATTTGAAGCAAATGATATCATGTCGCTTAGCAACGGATTTAAATCCAATGTGTTTATGCGGCAGACGATTTTTATTAAATCCTTTCCGATTTGAATAATGAAGATATGTATATAAAATAAATTTCATTGCCATTTCATTTTGGACTGGATAATATCAATTATACTCTTCAGGTTTAAACATTATTATTATTGATATTTTCCGGAATTATTGATTCAGGGATTATTGATATTTTTAAGTTATTACGCCATTGTTTTATTGCGGCAAAAATTGCTGACACACGCATATTGTACGTTGTACGAGTAATCTTCTAGGAATGCACGGGTATATCTTCTAACCTACGAGAATATAAGTAGTACAGGTATATTGGCATATATTTTGACATATATTGGCATATATATTGGAATCAAGTACGGTCTTCTGGTATGAAGATTAAGGGGATTAATTATATATTCAATTTATTACGTCGTCTGTTGTATTTTACCAAAAGACATTTGTGACTCATATTGCAAAACGGGTAATCTTCTACTAATAATCGGACATTATAAGTAGTACGTGTATATCTTCCCATATAATTTTAGCACTTTAATTTTGACATATATTGGAATAAATGACTGTCTTCAGATTTAAAGATCACAGGTTTATTGGTATTTTCAATTTATACATGTAATCTACTAATACAGGTTATATTTTCTAATATTTGCGTATATAATTAGTACGGGTCCCATACAATTTTAACGCTTTTATTTTGCATATATTGATTCAATTCCATATTTTTTTTTATATTTGCTTACATAAGGGGTCCAAGATGTTTTATTCTTCAGATATGTCCATGAAGATAATTTTATATAGCGAGAACAGAGATTCTTAAACTTCTTTTTAGGAGCATTATATTAAATATTTTAACAGAATATTTTGATTAAACATGTCATTTAGTATACTATAAGAATTTGGGCATGATTTTAAATTTCAAGTTTCTTTATATTATATACTCCGTACGAAGAACGTGTATGCTGCTAGTCTACTATAAGAATAACTTTTTTTTTAACTGTAAAAGTAGTAAATTCGTTGCATTATATAAGGAAAGTCATGTGCTGCCCACATCAGATTTTTTTAACTTATAGTCATGTTAACTTTCAAGCACATATCTCTTTATCTGAAAAATTAAGACATTAATTTATATTTTTATCCCAAGACTATGGCTCTAGTTGTGGGTGTAAACACAATGTTGTCCTACTGTTGTTCCAAAAATATATAGCAAAAATGTGGAACTAACAGACTTTTACAGAAGAAGATATTAAATTGAAATACCAAATTGCGAAATATTGAAACAATACGAATGTCAAAATGACATTACAGTACATGGTAAAAATGAAGAAATTATCGATATTGGCGAAAAGTACACTCTATTGGCGAAAAGTATTTTGATGAATCAATTCAGTAAATGTAGCTGGTGTAAAGTATCATATTGTTTCCTTCATTTTTTTACTGACCCCCATCTCTGTTATGCATTCATTAATAAGTATATTAATAGTTACATGAAAAGTGCATTGTTTGTATCGAATTAATATGACTGAGGCAAATTTTCTACTATTATATCATTTTCAGAATTGCTTTCATTTTGACTTTATGCTTATTTGAATTTCCTGTATATTTATAATAAAATTAATTTAAAATATAATTAAAACACAAATATTTTGATTTTTTTTCAGTTTATTTATTAAATTTTCATTCTGAGAATCTATAAGAATCTCTTGCATTTACTATTAGAGTTCGCAAAACAGCTTTTAAAAATTTTGCTAAGTTGTCAAACAATGCTAAATTCCCAAATATTATTCTATTTTACCATTTTTTAACTGATAAAATACAATGATTTAGCCTATAATTTTTTTATAATTATGTATATTCACAGGAGAACTGAGAAGAATCATCTGTATTTTTTTCAAATAGAATTAACAATACAGGTAAAAAGACCTTCCTTGTGAGTGAGAAATCACAGTGGATAGGTGTTTCAAACAACAAGCAATTGAAGATTTGTTTTTCACAAATGTAGTGTTTTCTAGTAATGAAAAAAACATAATATGCAGATTTTCTTTACTCGTCAGGTGAAAAAATGTACTTGCCATTGGAGAGTCGAAATTTCATACCCTGCCTATAAACTTATTTAAAAAAATAAATAATTGTTTAAAAATTATATAAAACTATTAAGTGAAGCATATATGTAATTTTTTTTACATTTAATTTCTGAATTATTAATTTTATTAATTATATTTAAATTTGAATAATCACTTCCATATGTTCGTATATGCTCACTTCCATACAGTCAATTCACTCAGAATATTTTAGAAATTTTTTCTCAGGATTGATAGAAACTTTCTCTCATGCTGCTAGAGTTTTCACAAAATTGAAATTTATTTTCAGACAAATAAAATCCCTGTATAAAAATATTCTCTGGGTTCTGTTTATCTTTGTATTCTTTGACATATCCCTGCAATTGCTTTCTCTATTTATTTTTTTTTATTTTTGAAAATCTGCAGCTGGATGTGGTGGCCTTCACAATTTACATAACTCTCCCTGTTTGTATGCAATTTTCTCTGCAATTTTCTATAAACTTGTCTGTGTAAACATGCATAACTTTTTATAACATGTAGTGTTGTAAAAAATACAACATTCAATTTTTTTTTCTCTGTAAAATCAAATTCAGTGCCCACAGGATGCCAGCCACTACTCCTATTCATTAATGCAAGCCCCACATACAATTCTTAAAGGTCATCAGCATCTCAGTCTGCTCAATCAGTTGAACTGTTACATTAAGCAGTGAACTTCTACATATTTGAAACTTATTGAACTTTTCTTTTCAGTATTAAATAATTTATTATTCATTTTTTTTTATTAGCATTAATATTTTTGATCCTATTTGATGTAACATTATTTTTTATAAAACGTTTATATAGGAAATACTTTTTGTTCTGGTATAATAAAACATGTGCTTTATGCTTATACATAAAAAATAGATAACACATTAATGAAAATAAGTCAACTAAATTTATAAATATATGAAGAAATTAAATAAAAATGTCTTATATTAAGTAAAAATACAAATTATGTAAAAATAAAGTATAATAGAGGTGCTGTATGTGTTGTAAAAATTACAATGTGTGAATATTTACAGGATAATACTTGGCATGCATTACAAAAGGGTAAGCAAAGTTATGAATGTCATTAATTTTATGATTTAACTTGTTTTTTAATATTTTTTTAAACACTACTAAATGATTCACATGGGACCTAATACATAATTCCATCTTATTCAGTTTTACTTAAATTTAAGTATACTTACTTAACTGCTTACATATATGTTAATTACCGGTGTAAACAAAGATTTATCTGGAGGTTTCCTCATGCAAGTTTTATACATCTATTCTTTTATAGAGATTTGTCTCTTTACTCTTCAAGCAACTGTCTAGTAGCAATTCTGGACGTATTGTATATCTTGAGAGTATTCGGATTCTTAGCCGAGAAAAGTCACAGATTGAAGAACTGTTTTCTAAGCAGATGATTAATGCTCTAGTGAAGCTGGCTGGATTGAGTACTGAAGAAGAAGAAATTTTGAATCAGTGCTCTAAAATTTGTGATACCAAAGGTATGTGTTTTTGTTACTTATTTATTGTTAATTTTTAATTAAATTGATTGGGAATATTTATCTTAATATAGAGAATTAGCCACTAACTGAAAAGAAAGCAAAAAAAAAAATTGTATGTTAGCAAATGTATTTTTGAATGTCAGAAAAAGTTTAATGGGTGTTTACTTCAAAAACCCAGTTTATTAAAGGGCAATATTTTGCTGCCTTTTCTTAATTATAAACTTGTATTAGTCATCAAGCAATAATAAAATAATACAAATCTCTGAATTTCAATATCTAATTTCATATCTGATTCACAAATCTGATTATTTCCTAATTGTAATGAGTAATGCATGGAAGTTAAGGGGTATAGCTGTAGCAATATTGATTAATCAGGATCCAACAATAGTAGGCTTTCCCAAAGTTTGGAATCATGTTCTTAATACAATGACCAGCATTGTTAAATTAGTCTCAAGTCTTTTAATGCTCTTTAGCACCTAATTTTGCTGAACAGCTCTATTTTGCACTTCAGTTTTTTAACTTCATGAATTTTAAAAAGGTGATTCAGATTTTTTCTTAATATACAATTCTTTTAATATTTTAAGTATTCTGGGGGGAAATCTATTGCATCAGATAACAATTTCCATAATTCCAATCAGGAATCTCATGTTTTTCAGTCGATACTGAAGGTGATGCAGCAGCCATGTGTGCACCTACATAACGAGCAAAATCATGTTTATATGCTAATTTTAGGCATGGTACACTCACATGTATATCTGTGTATTGGGCGACTACACAATCAACAACTGTTGTAATTTCAGGGTTTTTTAAAAAAGCGAACAAACTGGTCACCGAAATCTGCTAGCAGTGAAATAAATTAGTATTAAAGAATATATCAGTGAAACACTATTCAAAATGGTACCTTTCTGAATGTCTTTATTCTGAATCTTATTCATAAAGAATGAAATGCTATACAAAGGACCATAAATTGTGATAAAATATATTTTTATTCAATGTTTTGTTTCATTGATATTCTAAGAATATTTTTTCTTTCTTTTCTTTTTTGCCTTAAAATATTTTTTAAATTGTGCTAAACATATAATGTTTTTTATTATTGATGCAGAAAGGTTTTTACAAAAAAAGAGGGTAAATAAGCTTTGATTTAAAAATCCCTTAAGTTTGACAGCACTTCTTAAAATCAGCAGTAACACACTTTAAAAGAACAGATTTGTTTTTCTTATCCTCTATCAAAATCCACAGAAAAATCTAATGTAATATATAGCATGATTACAGAATGTTAAACATATTATTAAATAATTATTATAATATATCTCAAGGGGTAGCTCTCAACCCCATGAGATGTAATATGTATCTCTAAACAAAAACAACTATATTGTAAAAATTTTCGCCATGTACTGAAAAACACTAGCCAAAAAAAAAAAAAGAAATGAAATCACATATTTTAATGCCAAGTTATAATTCCATCTAGGTGAGAATGGACCATCAATTCTTTCCACTGATAACTAGAACAAAATGCCAAAACAAGAAGAAAAAAGGTTCTAGATACAAGTGTTCATAAGTTACTTCAGTACAGTTACACTAAAGTATTTCTCTTGCAGTAAAAACCAATATCTTGGCAGAGCACCAAGGTATATGGAACCTTTACTTTTATGGCATTTTGTTTATTCTAGTTATAAATGAAAAGCGTTGATAGTACATTTCCACTTGGATGGAATCGTACTTGGTGCAAAAAAAATATGTGATTTCGTTTTTTTTTTTTTTTTTTTGGCTGATGTTTTTCATTACTTGATGGGATTTTTTTACAATGCAGTTGCTTTTGTTTAGAAATATCACATCTTTTTGTGATAATTATGTTTTTGTTAAAATGAAAGTTGTTTACATCTAGTTTACATTTTTAGGAATGTAATATTTTTGTTAGTATGTGCTTCACATGCATTGCATATGTAGCAATTTTCAATGTAAAATTCAATCAGGAAATACCCAAGCCTGCGGTTAGGCAATTTTCTTTTTATAGAGCCTACTACAAATCTCATAAATATTTTTAGAAATTTAACATATCTGTGTCTCTGTACTTCCTGCCTCTGTACTTCTTCTAACCTCATCGTGTTACGTATGTTTACTGTGTTGTATGCAATACAGTAAGTTAATGTTACGACCTACCAAAAAGTGTGGAAAACCCAGACCATGCGACTGACCCTAGGGCTTTCAGCAGCTGTTTGTGTGGCCGACTACCAAAAAGTGTTAAGTAACTGGGTGGACTGCCAGGAAAGCCACCCGATATAGACCCAGTGGGGTTGACATCCACAGGAATTGTACCCTCCTTCCTATACCACAAACTTTATGCCCATACTCCACGTAGACTGGAATGGTTTAAGTAGCTCTGCGAATCGAACTTGGATCTTCTGAGTTCAATCCCCATGCCTTAACCACTGAGCTATCCACCCCCTCTTGGTACCTTCTTCGATCCAGACCATCCAACCTACCCAAAAGTGTAAGTTATGTTTGGACGGCCAGAAAGTGTTACCCAAATTAGACTGGAACCCAGTGGGGGAGGCATCGACAGGGACCGTACCCTCCTTCCCCTACCACCAGCCTCTCAGAAGAACTTACAGACCCACATGCTTAACGTGATCATACTCCATGTGAACAAGGCTACAGTTTGGGCAGAGGCAGGAATTGAACTCAGATTGTCCGAGTGCAATCCCCACGTACTAACCACTGGGCTGCTGCACCCCACTCTTGGTTTGCCACATGACAGCTATGAAAAAATGATTCCTCTAGCTTTAATTATGGCTGAGATGTAGGGGACTGAAAACCCTATTTGGGGGCATTAAGTAAATATACACGTGACACCACCCATACATTACTCATATAAAAGTGTCGTTTAATTTTCATTACTTGGCAGAAAATGCTGCCATGTTCCTAAATATGAAAAACAGGGTGTGTGCTTATGAGTTAAAAGGGTATTTATAGATTATAGTTAAAAAACAATGAAAATGAAATTTATTAGAACTGAATTTGGTTAATTATTTTCTATGGAGTGTGTTACTTTTAAAAGATCAAAAATTGTTTTAAAGGCGAAAACTCGTTAGTAAAATATAGTTAAATAAAATTTCCCTCCTACAAATATTTCTCTCAATAACCTTTTTTTTTATGTGTTTGTTTGTGTGTGTCGAATTGCACCACCAATATTACTGATTGCAGTATGTCTGATGCAAGTCAAACATCTTGCTTGTTTTGCCTTCATGGGATAGGGTGTAGTGTTTTCAGTTACCATGGTAATTAAAGACAGAAAGAGGAAATAAGCAAATGAGATATGTCATTGTGTAAATGCTGATTTACTAAAATTGGATTGCTGTATCCCAGAAAAATGATTATAGCAAAATCATTACTTAAAATCATTACTTAATGCAGTAGAAACAAATTGAAAAGTTAACAGAAAGACCATATCAGTTATTTAGCTAATTAAAGATATTGGTCATTGTTCCTATGTTGCTATTGGCTACCATGTGTAACTCATGCTACAAGTGAACATTTCATATAATTTCAAGTTAACTAAAATTTTATGTTAATCATTTTGTGTAAAATGAGTAGATATGTTAAATACATGGACACTGTTAAGAACTGAGTCTACATTTTGTGTTAAGCATTTTGCATAAAATGCATAAATATACATGGAGACATATTAAGGGTAAGGAGGAGAACATCAGGGTCATATGAAGCAAAATTTTCCAGAAAGCAAATTAAAAGTTTGAAGGCTCACATTTCTTTCATACAACGCTCAAATTTAAACTGTGTGTTTCTTGGACGCAGATCATTTATGCCCAGTAATATTTAACATGACGATATGCTCACATACTTGTTATCCATTCGTAGTAATAACTATTTTTTTCACTTTTAGTGGATCCTATGTCTTTTCCCCCCGTACCTTTCATGTAAATTCTGGTATGGACCAAACATGCATTTTATGTTAAATTATATTTTGTGTTATTTGTTTTCATGTTCAGTGGTTTACATTGTAAATGTATTGAAAATGATTTTATTAAAAAGTGTGTTTTCATAATGTCCTCTAATTATTTTAATTTTATTAATAAATTATTTTTCAGTTATGGTGGAATCACAAAAATGCTTATGTAATCTGATATACAATAATGCTTTTGTACAACAAACTTGTTGGTAAGATTTCATGTACTATACTACTATAATAATTGTGTGATTACAAATATTCCTTCTTAGCATCTGATTTCAAAACAGCATATTGATCAATTGCAATTAATCATATGTTACTTAATGATACAGCATGGCTTAAAATCTTAATATGAAAAGTTTGTTACATGCCTGACATGGTTATTTTCAAAATATGATAATTTATTATACTAGAGAGCTCCACCTTCTGTTCACTACATTCCCCAATCTTCATTTTTAATGCATTTGTGTAACATTTCAAAAGCAATGAACATTCAGTTTCTCAACCGAGTAATTTTTTTCACCAATCAGGATAAAATTGGATCTCTATTCTGCATGTTATATATAGTTTTAAATGCACCTACAAAAAATGGTGCAGCAATTTTTTTTTTCATTAGAATGGATCAACCTTTGTTTTTACTCTCAATTTTTGAATGGTTTTATACTCATAATATACTGGTTGTGATGCTCACAGCTAGTGATAGGTACTGATAGAACAAAAGTTAGAAATATATGTACATACCGCAGGTCACACCCACATGCTATGCAGACACATTACAGTTCACAATAGACACAGTGATTACCTAAAACGAAGCTATATAATTAACTGCACTGCAGTACAAAATGTAATTAATTGCCTCAACCTCGCCTCTATAAGTAATTCTCTGAATGCCTCTCAATCCAAAAATAGTCGGTCGTTTACTGTACTGAGTAGCTGGTGCATATTTCCCATAACATCAAAATTCTTTTGAATGCCATAGTTGTTCATTGAAATATGACCTCATATTTTTTGCTGCACTTTAGAATCATGCACAGCTTTGATCAGTTACTTAATCTTTGGATCCAGAAATGGAAATTTATGTTCGGTGCATGAAATAAATATAATTCCTAAAATTTAATAAATAAGGCTAGATACATATTTTTTTATGGTGAAATCATGCATTTTAATCCTGCTAAAATGTGGTCTGAAAAACTTTTCTCTAACTCCTATCAGAATTTTAAAAGGTACTTTTTCTTTAAGCGGTGCAACTGACAAATTGCCAAATATGATTTAATTGTGCAACAGTTGACTCATGCAATTTGAAAATGAGCCTACATGGTCTTATCAGTGGTACTTGCCCCCCTAAAAAACATCACAGAATCCGGTTCCGCTGGCTGTTGAAGGTCACATGCAGCAACAGCTGTTTATACAACACATATTCCATGGCACATAGAGCGCAAACTTATGTCCACTGCATGGATGCCAGTTTAATTTTCATTTTTAAACTTATTTCATTGCACATAGAGTATAGGCTTATGCCCACAAAGACATTTTTCCCAGGGCTCGAAATAAAAAAAATTCATGAACCAGAATGACAAATCACAAAATATTTCTGCTGAAAACAAATTGGCAAAAAATAGATAGAAATGTATTTTATTTCCAAGCAATGTAAAATGAATGTTGTTACAAAGTGTATATTGTTCTGATAAATAATGTACTTAAACTATATTTGACGATTTATTACTTGCACCCCGCTAAAGAAAAAGTACCTTTAAAAATTAAATTACAATTTCAAATGAAAGCATGCACAAAAACACATTTTTTTTTTACAGAAAGCATCATTTTTAGAAAAATATTGACCAAAAATTAAAAAATCCTGTTGCAAATTCTATTTAGATTAAAAAATCTTTGTACTTTATGATGGTGTTTACAAGTTTTATAACCTTCATCCCAATATACGTACCTCACATTTGAGCCAAACCTCTATTTTCTACACCCAGAATTTATGTTTTAAATCAGCATTATATAAGTCAAATGTTTACAAAATTTTTGATTTGTAGACAATATTTTGCAAATAATTAAGTCTTTTTTTAATTTGCCACTTTGATGACTTTCATTCCAATTGATATATCTGTATGTCTCATTTAAGTCCAATCTATATTTTTTTAATTTACATTTTAATTCCCCTAACAAAACTGCTGGTTTGCTCACCTGGTCAGTTGTGTTTTAATTGTGTAAATTTTTATCATCTCAATAATGTATATACAGGGTGTCCCAAAAAGATTGAAACACGCTTTAATTCTTTACCTGTTGGAAATAATTGGCCAATGTAAATTGCAAAAATGTTGAAAGTAAAGTAGGAAATAAGACTACGTTAATGAAATAGTCCTCCCATTCATTTTCAAAAAGTTACACTTTTTCAATTTTTATACGACCCCTTGGACAAATTTGGTCAATCAGAAAATTTTTATTTTTAATGCGACAAGATCATGAAAGAAAACCGCATATCTGTATCTTTAAAATTGAGCGAGTTATATTTAATTGAACATTGTGAATAGGGACCATATATCAAATTAGATATGTAAATTTGTGACATATCACAAAAAACATAAAACTGGATGATAATACATAGGAGATATTTTTGTGAATTCCTCGTAGGCTCACGATGCAATCACGGATTATTAAGTACTTTTCACATTGAGACATGCCATTTTTTATTTAAAACAATTAAAATAAATAAGTAAACAAATGCAAGTATGTATTTGATTTTGAAATTTAACATAATTTTTCAAAACGAAGAATAGAACTCACAGACGATTTTTTCTTTCCTTTAACTCTAATTTAGCCATTTCAAATGTTCATAGTAGAATAATTTAAGAAAACTGAAGCATGATATGCAAACAATTTATTTTTTAATTTACGTATTTATTCCCAGTATAATTTCTATTCAATACAACTAAACTTTTTTTTAATATTATACCAAAATAAAAAAAATTGGAAATCATTCAGTGAATCGTCAGCATGTTTAGTTCTGAATTGACGAATTAAGAACACATAACTGGTTGTGTATTATGGTATTTTTAACAGGTATAGTCCATATCAATTCAGGCAGGGGGATTACCTACATAGTCTCAGATGTTTTTGGATTTAACATATGTTAAAATTTAGGAAAAAGTAAGAAACCCGTATTTTTTTTTTTTTTTTTGTTCAAAAAAATTCCTGGCCCGAGATACAAAGATGGTGCCTCAGGCGCCATTTCTCACTTTCGATTTTCGGCAAAATTTTAAAACGCTCTATCTCTGGAACAGTTCAAGATATTTTGTTGCGGTTTTTTTATTTGAAAGATAATCTTTTTCTGATTAAAATGATATCCTCCATTTGGAAATATGTGTCCAAATTCTCGTGTAGCCTTCTGAATTTTTTTTTTTAAATCAAAAATTTTTTTTTGTTTTAAAAATGCCAATCCCAAAAATTTTGATTTTTTGACTGTTGAGCAGTACCATAGAGTAAGTACTACATTCCCTGAGAAGAAGAACTTCCACATTTGAGTTTAACAGGTTTTATAAACAATGTTCATGTTTTAGCTTCTGTGGCTAATTTCTTTATACATTTTTTTTTAATTTATTTTTCTCAAAAACTCCTTTCTAAAAAAGAGAACATGCCACTTTGGTTCTGGAACTTTTCATAATTTTGTTTTTTTAAGAAATCCATTTTCGGACCAATGTGCTCAATGTGATGGAATAAAAATGATAAATTAAACAAAGTTGGAACTGGTGAAATGTTTTTATTCTTTTGGATTTTCTTTACATTGAACCTTCCAAATCATTAAAGGTCTTCTGAAACCATGTGGAAGCTTCCAGATAATTCTAGAATGTAACAGAACCTTCTAGAACAATCTGGAACCATACAGATAATTGTGTGTTTGGCCTAGCATATAAAAGGGAGGACACATGAATTCACAGTTTAGTTGTCAACAGGCAAACAAAGAGTTCGCCAAATTTGTGGTTCAACAGCACAGGCGCCAACTTTCAAAAATTTCGGGGGGGGGGGGGTCTGTTAAAATGGCTTTAAAATTTTTTAATTGTTCAGGAAAATGGTAGCTTATCATGAATTTAATGAAGTCTTACAAGGTTTATAAAATTGATCACGATGAAACATAAACCCATGCAGAACTTATATCTCCATTAGGAACATCACCAGAGCGAATTCCAGGTTGGGGAGGGGGGGGGGCCAAATGGCCTAAAAAAACGTAATAACATAAATGAGAAAAGTATTTGCACTCTCATTTGCTAGTAATTTCTGTTATTACTTATACAAAATGTATTTAATCGGACTTGTGCTCGCTTCAAGAACTTGTCTGCGATTAAATCCATGTTCAATTTGGTAGCTATCTCCTTATGAACATGCAGAATAGCCAAGCTATTTAGTTAGTCTCTGCTGCTTCATTGTAGATCTCAAGTAAGTCTTGAGCCATCGGAGAGTAGAAAAAGATCTTTCAGCTGTACAGGATGTAACCAGAACTGTTAATATTTAGTTTATTAATTTACAGAACTCTGGTATGAGCGAGTGGAGAGAAATGTTTTCTTTTCTATATTATAAAATTCAACTATATCGTATATACTGTTAATTTCTGCAGAATTTGCCTTAATTGTGTCCCAAAACATATTCCAGTAAAGCGACAACCTTTTGCCATCAAATTCCGAACCATAAAAAGATATGTTCTTCACTTTTAATTTTATTGAGGGCAAAGTTTTTAATCATGGAAAGATGCTACATCGTCTTTTTCTCAATTCTTGTTTTTAGGGAACTTATGACGTTGTCCACTAATTGAAAGTAAATTTGACGATATTTTAGGTGACTGAAATTGATGAGGATCATTTCCCTCGTCAAATCTTCTTGCAATTTTTCTAATCTGTGGAAGAACAAGATCTTCTATATCCAATTCTACACCTTTTTGCTTACCTTATATACATAATGTATAAGGAAAGTATTGTGACAGGGGTCGAAAATTCGAATTCGAGTTTTCGACGGGAGAGCACGTTTCAAGCATCCCTGATCAAGAATCGAACATTTTTGAGGTGATGTGTGTGTGTGTTTCAGTGAGTCTGTGGAGACGATATCTCACGAACAAATGGAGCTATTCGAATGAAATTTGGTACAAAAATCATAATCCATGAACACTGGAAACCTATTGTTTTAAAACACAATCGAATGTTCAGAACCCCCCCCCTAAATTTTTGAATGAAATTTTGAAAAAATCATCAAAAAAGAAAGATAAAAAAAAAAATCATCAAATTTTAAGAAAACCATTAGCTTTTACTCCTGCTTCACTAACTTCCTTGCACATACCTTCGAGGAACTTAATGACTGTTTTGTAATTTTTTTCCAGTGATGAAATGTAGCTAACTCTCAAACACCATCCAGTTGGGCAGAATGGTCGCAAGGAAATTGTATCGTCTGAACCCAATTGAAATGTTTGGAAAATTTTTAATCTCTTTGGAGATCCTCTTATAAACAATATTAACTAGCACACCAAAGTTAAGTAATCACAAATTATTTGTAATTTGCACATACTGTCTTACACTACCAAATTTAAAGTATGTGCAAAACAATGAATATAAATAGCCTTGGCTCAATCGACAAAATCCTTGATTGCAGTCCTGAAAGATGGTCGCTGACATTAGCAGCTCCATCGTAGCATTGGCCATGTCAATTTTTTATATCCAGACCAAAGCGAGCTAGAATGTCTGTTATTGCACATAACAAAATTGGTAAATGATAAAATTTTGCTCCAAATTTCCTCGGGAGGTGCTGGAGCACCCCCGCAGTCGGTGCCTATGTCCAACAGCACTTAAGTAAACTTTTGTGAGGATTCTGCTGATTAAGTTGTATGGTGTTTTATGGAAAGGACTGAGTTTGAAATGTCTTCTGACTGAGGTCACAGGAAAGTGAAGTGTGCTGACTATTTGCATATCCATAAAAGAGTGATATATAAGACTAGCCAAAAAACAGACTTTTTTCAGGTTATGAATAAGAGTGCTCATTTCTAGTCTCTGTTTCAGTCAAGATGTTTCCAGTGATAACTTTCTGTGTTCTAAATGCTTTGACAGAATATCAAAAATGACACTAACTGAACAAGAGGTGAGATGATGGGTGTAAATGATGCAGATGATGCTTCCATAGAGTGTAGATGATGCAGATTTTGTATCTGCAGAAGAAGAATTAGATTCGCTGAATAAGTCAGCTGTAAAGGTTGGTGTTTGACCTGTTAGGAAACCATGGTCAGTGAAATCAAGTCAGAAGCTGTATGCATCAAGAAAGTGCAGAGAAATTACTGAAGCTGTGGATGAGTACACCAAAAGAAAACTGACCGAACTCTTCAATGGAGAAATTCCATCTTCAGAAGGAAATGAACCTAAAAAAGCTTATGTTAAACTTGCCGGGAATTTATATCAAACATCAATTCAGTTTTTCAATTGTGTGAATCCTACAATGCAAAGGTGCAAGTTCTAGCAATTATCCCAGTGTCCTTTTCAAATTTTGCACCGCATTCCATCTCCAATGAAATACATGGTAGACAAAACATGAAATGTGGGGTCTGCAAAAGGAATGTTTGGAAAACCGGACCCCTATTATGGTCATCCTGTGTCTGTAGCTCATGTTCAAATTGCACAGTCATTTTATCTATTAGATAAATGGGACTGTTCTCGCCGGAGCGTCAACAAAATAGACACTATCACTATAACAGTTGCAGGGAAAAAAGTGGTGAAAGTGAAAAGATACATGACCCTCAGTATTAAAAAGACTTTCGCCATATATAAGAAGAAACATCCTGTATTCCACATTGGAAGATCAAAATTTTATGCACTACGACCTAAGTGGGTGGTTCCACACCCACCTAGAGATGTCTGTTTATGTGTGTATTGTGCTAATTTCGAACTTTGTGTGGTAACTTTGAAGAACTTTCTTGAAGGCGTGCGATATTACACCTTGGTTGGACATGTGAAGTGGTTAGTAGTCTGTAATGCAGAGCGAGAGACCTGTTTGTTTCAGGAATGTGGTGACTGTTCTGGAAAGGAAGGACTCGCATTACAGACACTGGTCTGGAAAACATAGCAGAAGACTCTTCTGAAGTTACATATGCAACATGGGAGAAAAATTAACTCATTAAAAAAACTGTTGCCATTGATACCTTCATTGACAAACTTGGGAAATGGACAGTGAAAGAAGTAACACACCAACATCTGAAGAAATTGCTGAACAACAACACATTGCAGAAATGAAAGGATGTGTAGAGGCTGAACAACTATGTGTAGTCCTTCACTGTGATTTTGCTGAGAACTACTCTGTAATTTTACCACAAGAAGTACAAGGGTATCACTGGAGTAATAAACAAGTTTCAATTTTCATAGGAGTCACATGTTTTCAAAACAAGACCACAAGTGTTGCAGTTATGTGATGACAGAAGATATGACTCGGCACATGCATTGTTGGGAATACACAAAATTCAACAACAGCTGCAATCACAGCCAGAAAAGATCATCATTATTTCTGATTGTGCCCCTAGTCACTTCAAAAATCGTTACCATCTGTTTGAAGTGACTAAGTCATTGTGCCAATGGAGTGGGTATACAGTGCTACTGGTCATGGGAAGGGGCCTTGCGATGGTGTAGGAGGTCTTCTGAAGCACCATGCTACAAAACATAATCTTTCCAGCCCAAGTACAGCTGAAATTCAGAATGCCGAGGATTTTACAAGAGTGGTGAAGTCATATACATCAACAGCCCTCATCCTGTTGCCCAAACAGGAAATTGAAGAATTCCGCCAGCAGAAAAAAGAATGGTCAAACCAAACTGCCCCTCTGAAATAAATTCAGAAGACACATGTGTGGACTCACAGTGATGGGCAAACCTATATTGCACAAACTTTAAAGAACAAGAAAGAAGAAATTTCATTTGTCCAATCAAGATCTCAGAAACGACAGGCGAATATTCTGATTCACAACCTACAAAGAGGGATGTTTGTGAGATGTGTGTATGACTGTGACTGGTGGATTGCAGAGGTTATAAATATCAGTTGTGAGTTAAATGAAATTGTCTTGAACTTTATGCTACCACATGGACTGGCTGCTGGATATAGATTTCCAGCTGCAAGACAGCAACACCACCACCAGTGCTCACTTCCAATTTGCGATGTTTTAAAGATTGTGAGTGCCCCAGTTCCTATTGGTTCAACAAGAAGGCATCACTCAATATCAAAAGAAGATACTGATACAGTTGAACAAATTTTTAGTTCATTGAATAGCTAATTTCAGTTCTAAGCAGAGTGCACAGAAGTGGTGTGCTGTGGAACCAGTAATATGTTTTGGAACTTATACATATATTTTGGAAGCTTTAATATATTTTGAAAGCTGTGTCTGTTACCTATCTTTATTAAGAATTAAAATGCCATGTCAAATAAGACTAGATTTCATGAGACCAATATGTGATGAGTATGTAGTAACGGAAACTGGTTTAATGTATGGCAAAATTTTTAATTGTTTATAAAGCCTGTTAAACTCAAAAGTGGAAGTTCTCCTTCTCAGGGAATGTTGTACTCTATGGTACTGATCAACAATCAAAAAATCAAAATTTTTGGATTAAAAATTATTTTTAAATTATTTGAAATTATTTTTGATTTTTCAAAAAAGATTCATAAGGCTACAGCAAGAGAACTTGGACACATATTCCCAAATGGAAGATATCATTTTAATCAGAAAAATATTATATTTCAAATAAAAAAAACCTCAACAAAATATATTGAACTGTTCCAGAAACAGAGCGTTTTAAAATTTTGCCAAAAATTGCAAGTGAGAAATGGCGCCCAAGGCGCCATCTTTAGTGGCTTGTATCTCAAGCCAGGAATTTTTTTGAACAAAAAAAGAAAATATGGATTTCTTACTTTTCCTGAATTTTAACATAAGTTAAATTCAAAAACATCTGAGTCTATGAAGGTAGGATTTTTTCTTTGCCTGCTTAAATTGAATGGACTTAACCAAGAAATAACGAGCTTTTTGAATTAACAATGATTTATGCTCTGTGTAATAAAAATACTGCAAAAACTGCTCGGGATTTTGGACTACGATATCCAAACTTGCCTGAAATTTCACGTACCTTTGTTTATCGGATGATGAGGATATTAAGAACTGCTGATTCATTTAATCCAAGACCTGACCCTGGAAGAAATCATTTGTACACAGAGGACCAAGAAACTGACATCATTGCATATTTTTCTTTCAACCGACGAACAAGCATTCGAAAAGCAAGCGAAACTTTGGGGCTACCTAAGATGTCAATTGCTAGGACACTTGGAAAATACCATTGGCATTCATTTTGTATTCATGGACTTCAAGCACTTCATCCCTTCGATTTTGACTGGCATGTAGCATTCTTCAACTGGTTGTTAATCCAACAAGACATCAATTCGAACTTTGTTAAGGACATTCTGTGGACTGATGAATATTTGTTTACAGAAGATGGAGCAATCAATACTCACAATGATCATTATTGGGATAATACGAAACCATTTTTTGTCCATGAAATACATCACCAGAGAAAGTTTTCTGTGTCTGTATAGTGCGGAATTTGGAATGGAAAACTGATTGGTTCTGTATTTTATGAAGGGACTCGTACAGCTGAAAAATGCATGCCGCTTATTTTAAATGGTACTGTAATGGATTTTATGGAGACGACAACATTATTGCTTCTAGAAATATGTATTATGAACAAGGTGGCGCACCTGCACACCAGGCTATAATTGTGACAAACTGGCTGAACGAAAACTTTGATAAACAGGGAATTGGTTTGAAAGGAGCCACAGAATGCCTCCAGATCCCCTGATTTAACCCCTCTCAATTTTTACTTATAGGGTTGTCTTCGAATACTAGTTTATAATACTCGCCCACTAAATGCAATTGACCTTAAACAAAAGATAATTGATGCTTGCAACAATATTAGTGGTGAAGAACTCCAAAATATTTACAGGCGCATTATTAAAAGAGCTCAGTTAGGTATTGGAGTTGAAGGAAAATATTTTGAGAATGCTTTGTGAATTGCACTTTGTGAATTGTATTTCTAGTATTTGTAACAAAATTTATCCCTTTATATCAGTGGTCTTCTATCAATATATGCATATTTTAATTATGTGCCCCAACCGCGTAGTGAGTACCACTACTTTATATGATCTCTGTCTGTGTAATGCTTTATTTAGATGCATCTGTGATAAACAATTTTGACACATATTAACGTATTTTTGATCTAAACAATTTCCATCATCAATTTATTTATGATCCCTATTTTCACTGATGAAACAGCCTTTCACATGGTACAGAAAAGTGGCATAAGTCAGATTTTTTTCTTTATCATAATTCAGTTGATTTTAAAGATACAGATATGTGGGGTTTTCTTAATGGTCTTGTTACATTAAAAATAAAAATTTTCTGGTTAACTAAATTTGTCTAATGGGATCGTATAATAATTTAAAAAGTGTAACTTTTTAAAGATTAATAGGAGGACTATTTCATTAACATAGTCTTATTTCCTACCTTACTTTCAACATTTTTGCAATTTACATTGCTCACTTATTTCCAACAGGTAAAGAATTAAAGCACATTTCAATCTTTTTGGGACACCCTGTATATGGCATGAAATTTGTTACATAAACATTTCTGTTTTTACAAAAACACACACACACAAAAAAAAAAATGTTGTATTTTTAAGTTTTACAATATATGGAAAATCAGATTCATTAGGGTGGCTTTGCCTATATTGGAGCTTCAAAGTATCACATAATCTGCTCTGATAATCAATATCAGTATGATTTTAACAATGCATGATTACCTGCTGTAGTATTTAATATCATTAAAGATAGTTCTTTTCATATCGCGAAATACATAAAACATTGTTGAAATGATGAGCCAGTTCCTAATGGAATAAATATTATTTATAAAATTATTAATAGATAAGATGTATATCTATGTAAATAAAATTGAAAATCTGTCAGTTTGTGTGTGTGTGTGTGTGTTTGTCTCATTAGTACAAGAGAATGGCTGCACCGAGTTTGATGAAATTTTCGGGGTAGTCTTAGAAAAGCCTCACTTAAAATTTAGTCCATGTTTCGAGTTTCTAGGACCAGGGATTATCGAGACACAATTAAATTTCTCATAAAAATAGTATTATGCAGACAATATTTTTTCTGCAAATTTATTTGAAGTAAAAAAAATTATATGTTGCTAAGCAACGGAATTAAACCCAATGAGTTTATAAAGTAGACAACTTTTATTAAATTTATTTCGATTTAAATAATAATGAAATGTGTATAAATGAATTTTATCGGAATTTCATTTATGACTGGATTATATCCATTACGACCTTTGTGTTTAATGATTACAGATATTATTGATATTTTCAATGTTTTTTGTCATCTATTTTATTTTGGCTAAAGATTTTTCGAACCCATATATTGTAGTACGGGTATACTGCTAGTAGCAAAACAAACTTTGGCACATTTATCGATTCTATCCTTTTATATGGATTGCATACATTGTTCTCTTTACTCCTAGATTATAATTAGATAATTTATAAAATATTTATATGCCTAATGTAATACTTGTAAAAATATGAATTGTTTAAAAATCTCATCCATTTTACACAGATCCCTAGAAAATGATTTTTACATATGTAATACTTATTCAGTAATCCTTCTTAACTTGAAATGATTTTATTCTGCAATTTCCCAATTATTATTAAAAATCCTAGATTTGACTATTTCTCATGTCCTGAGAAATTTGTCCTAGACTTTTTTATAAACTTCAAAATTATATCTGTGTCAACCCCCTAAACTCGTGATTCCAAATGTGCACCAAAATGCCTCATTAAGAGTTTAAACTAAATTAAAAAGCAGACAAAAATCTTGCTATTGCATGGTGACCATTGAATTAATGTCAAAAGATGATGATTTAATTAACTTCATACTGGAGTCAATTTTCAATATATTTAAATAGAGAGAAAAAATAATATAATTAAAAGTGTTTAATTTAATGTAGAGTTAACTGCTATGTTTTCTAAACATGATTATTTCCTTTTTTTTTCAATTCAGCAATTATGGCTGCATTGAAGGCATTATGCTTCGACTTAGAACATTCAAAGATCCTGATTTACCTCATGATATAAAGGTAAAATATCCTATACTTTAATAATAAGACCTAAATTATGTACGTAAATTAATTTTATGAGTTGGATCATATTTTGATGTTTTTGCTTGTGAAAATTAACATTTTTATTTTGCAAAAGTAGTGCATAAAACTGTTATAATTGTTTTCACCTGTAAAAATATGTTATAAAATATATAATCATATTCAGATTATATATTCAGATAAATATAAATATATAATCTGAATATGATATTATAAAATGCCTTATAATATCATATTCAGATAATATTTTTATAAAATGCCATTTTGATCATGTTTAAATTGACAAATTGTTACTTGAAAATTATAAATTATTTAAAGAAAGTTTTGTAGCACTTATAAATAAATATTTTACTTTTGTGCTTAGGATATTGTTTACCTGGAGGCAAAATTGTTTATTTTTATATGCATTACACCACGACTGTAATTGCATTTAGAATATACAGGATGATCGAAAACTCATGCTTATAAAATTTTTAAATCTTATAATATACCAAGAAGTTGAAATAATAGACTTTTTTTTAGTTAGGTGGCACTAATTAGCCTTTATCAGAAATATCGTCTGCTGTATTTAATACATCGGATGATCATTACAGACCTATTTTTGATCATTCAAAGAACAGTGTTTCCCAAAATTAGAGAATTGTTATTTCAGCAGAGTATTTCTCTAACTTATAAGAGTATCATTGAAGAGTTTCAGAGAAGTTTATTAAAAGTCTTTCAACAGTGCAATCCCTATTTCAGACAGTTTATCATGAGTTAAAATGGAAGGCCTGCCTGGCCTCTCTTTGTCTCCAATAGATCCAATTCTCTAAAACACTTTGCTAATCTGGTAATTGTTGCATTGTTAGAAGTTTTAGAGCATGGGTATTTCTCCTAAGACTCTTAAAGAACATTCTCGGGGAAAATATCATGTTCTTCAATTGATAAAAAAAAGGTCTGTCATTATTGTCTGATGTATTAAAAACAGCTGATGATACTTTTGATATATTTTTAAGGGTATATTAGTATATTAATGCCACCCAACTAGAAACATTTCATTTTCTCTAAATTGTATGGTTTTAAAATTAATGTGCATGACTTTTTGATCACCTTGTGTTATAGTAAATGCTCAACAATAGCCTCAATGAAAAATATTTGATAATTATTTTTTGCAAAAAAAAATACAATTTTTTGCTACTTTTTCTTTCTTCTCTGTACCTATTTTACTCTTTCATACTAAATAGTAAACTAGTAAACTTTCACTGTACTAGCAATGTATATAGTAAAAGTATGGAACATTTTGAAATTCAGGATTTTGACGGAAAAGTATGTTGCCTCCCTCCTGAATACATTTTAAACATAACTAGATCAAATTTATTGTAATTTGCATGATAAAAACAAGAATTATTTGAAATAAGATTTTCTTAACATTATATCCTGCAGAGAGCAATTGTTATTCCCAAAACGATGATATTAGTTTATAACCTATACAGAAAACTGTTTGCTTGAAATTCGTTATGCATGTGAGATTTAACACAAAGATCAGCTGAATGCCTCCAGTGTATCAGCTTAATGCTGCTGCAAACTTTTTTGAATTAAGAATACTTTTCAAATAACTTGCAAACGAAGGCTGATAAGAAATATATTTTATTTCACTCTGATACTGTTTGTAATACAAATGGATGTAAAAATATAAAATTTGAGAATGTATGAGAAAATCGAGTAGACTTGCACTCTATATAATTCAGAAATATTTATCCTTACATAATTTCCTCTTTTTAATTCAGTATCTTCTAAAATTTTCTTCTTTTCTAAAATTGTTGCTTCTGAATATCCATTTTTCCACTTAAAAATAATATAGCTTAGACTTCCAATTTGACGATATTTCCTTTCTTCATTGGAACATATAACGTTTCTTATAATTTTTATCCCCGTATCCTTTTATTAATATACATATTATACAAGTATTGTAAATATTATTTCTATAAAAAATGTTCAATTATTCTGCTAATTATAATTGATTGTGTGATACTCTCTTCGAATCTCAGATACATTAATTGGTACAGAGCTTGTTTTGATATGAAAGGGTAAATTGTAAATTCAAGTTCTGACCTGAGCCAACGGTACAATTGTTATTGATCACATTTGTTACTATTAAACACCCACTGAGCAAGTATACATTAAAGTAATCGTAGAAATTTCACTTTACCATTTTTATCAAGTAATTAAAAAAACTAATCATTAGATTTAAGTTAATATTTACTTAACTGTTCTTTATTTTTAAATTTATCATTACACACAATATTTCAGTTTAAATTTAATAAAAGTATTTTTATATTCTCCATCAGTGTCACTGTAGTTTTGCTTGAGTTTTCAGTGTCTAAATGGTATGTTTTCTTTTGTTTCAGTTTTTTGATATGAGAATGCTGTTTCTGCTTACAGCATTATGTGCAGAAATAAGGTATATTTCTATTATCTATTATTATTTTTATTTAACTTAGCATTTACTGGTCATTACACCAAATTTCTAAATTATTGCAGTCATATAGATTGTGTAATAAGCACAAAACAAAAACATTTGAAAGGGCAAACATCTTATTGTTAAACCATATTTAAAGCTAATAATAAAAATATGGTTCTTATCATACAGGATAGTTCTATTGCTGTAGTGTAATTCTGTTGAAACTGTTGCTTTCTTTGTGCATTGTAATGCCATGGTCTTGTCCGTTCCATTTTAAGTCATTAGTTCAATGTAACTTATTAAATTTGAATCCTAGAAAACTTTCTATAAGTTAAATATACTACTTTTCAGTAAGACTAGCTACCTACAGCAACCAGCCTGGTTGCTTTTTTAAAAAGCTTTTTTACAGTAGTTTTCGAATTCATAGCTGACTGAACATGCATGCAGCTGTGCAATACCGCTGAATTGCACAACTTATAATTAATGGCATTCTAAATAAGCACAACTTATAATTAATAATAAATTATCACAACTTATAACTCATAATAAATTTAAACATGCCTTAGCACGTTGTGCGGGAGTTCAGAAGGGAACAAAATAAAGCCAGAATTAGATATTAAAATTCATGAGAGGTTATTACATGAGAAAGATTGGTTAAATAGAGGAAGAAAAAAGAGCGGAGTGTGTCAGTAAAAATTTCATTTTAATCAGATCACTAAAGGCTGAGATAGGTGAAAACATAGCTTAGAGGAGCGATAGCTTAAATTATAAAAGCCTAGAAGTAAATGCTAAATTCTTATTGTTAGGGGTTGGGGATATTGAAAAATCAAGTTCAACTCTTTTGAATCAATATGTTCTGAGATAGCCTAGCTTCTAAAAGATGGCTGCACTTTCAAAGCTTACTTGTCTATGTATACAACGGCTACTTATTTAATTTGAAGTAAAATTCAGGAAGTTAGAAATTTGTATTATTGACCCCTTGTTAAAAAATCTTCTGCTTGTACTGTCGCATTGATTAAGATCATCTGAACATCTGTCCTTGAATAGCTATTTCCATAGATCAGTGTGATGCTGCGATGACATCAGTGGTCAAAAAGGAAATGTTCCAACAAAATATAATCAGCAAATATATAATTGGTCAAGAATTTAATTTATTTGCCCATGATTTAACTATTTAAAATAAAAACAATATAGCAATACTGTTGACTGCATATTTATAAGCGTGAGCATAATTCAAAACAGGTCCTTTCAATTTATTATAAATTTTCAGTAGTTGCAAGGTAAAGTCACCTGCAAAAAGTATTAGCCCAAAACTGTGAATTGCCCTAGATAACCCTGTAAAGATACTTATTTTATGAAATCCATAGATATAGTGTACATTTTACAGATTGTGTTTTTTGCTAAGCATGATAAGATAAAGTATTTGTACTCTGTGCATTGAAAACCATTGTAGTAATAGGTATTTAATGATACAGTGGAACTGGGTTATAATAAGCAGCTCAGAACCCAATAATTTTGTTAAATCCATTTTGTACAGAAAAATTATGTATAATTTGAAGAATGATCAGTAAGAGCATGCCCAGGGAAATGAGGATTGTACCTCCAGAAGACTGTAAAAGTAAAAAGTTTCTACAAATATTTTGGTGAAAGGAATTGAGAATCATATTTTTAAAGAAAAGAATATGCTCAAAATAAATATGAGTTCCTAGATTATGGAGCTTGAACTATTAGCCTTTACTAAAATTTCTTCTTTTCAACTAAGGGACCTCTAGGTTGTTTGGGGAATTAGTAAATGTATAGATTAGTGTTGACTAAGCTGTCTCACTCTTAAAAACTGTTTATGTTTTGTTTTTCTTTATAAAAAATCTGGAAGAGAATTAACAGTAATATTCTGTTATCTTTTTCAGACCAAAAGTGAGAACTCAGCTCCATGGTTTGACATACCTGATGGAAGTATTAGATTTGATACTGAAAAACAATGTGGAGCAGATGTCACAACAAACACAGAATACTGAACATCGTCGAAAGTTCAATAAAAGCAGCAAGCGAGGGAGAAGTAACCAGAATGAAATTGAAATGTGTTTTGCACCCTGTCTGGAAGATCGGGAAGTAGATATGGCATGTGAAGTTTTGAAGGTGCTTTTTAATCTGACTGTCACTGTTGAAAAATATAACATGGAAGAAGTTAGTATTTTCTTCTTGATCTAACTACTACAATATTTTTATATGATCATGTAATTAGTTGTATAATCATATCGTTAAGACAGTCAATTTTCAGTACCATGTGAACTCAAAGTATTGTTTGCCAGTTAATCAAGGTCATCTGTATACAAGGTTCTTAGGAAATTCGCTTAGCATCCCAACCCCAATAACTTTGTAAGGAAATGTTCATGAATGTACATGTTAGGTCGATCTATTGAAAAGTGACCATGCCCGATTGAATAAAAGTAGTTGCAGTGCCTCTAGCAGAGAATTTAAAAAGTTAGGATCATGAAATCAGCAATGATAGATAAAAGAGCCAATTACAAATCTGTAGAGCTTTGTCCAATGATTAGAAATTGACACCAGGAACAAATGAAACATGTATATGGAAGGCACCTGCCAAAAAGTCGTATCATTAAGACCTGTAACATAGTATGTGATAATATTCTTAAATTCAAATACGCTGTGCATTATTGCTAATGGAAAGCATTTTGAGCAGGCTATACATTGGATTCCTGTGCATGTAAGTGTTATTAATTTTAACATTCCTGACTAAGACAGCTATTCGCTAATAACCCTATTGTGTGAAATAAATGCCTTCTGTAACAATTTTATAGTTGATTCCTACTCATTAGGTAATATTCTACAACTTTGTAATAGACTTTTTTCATCTATCTCACTTTGTTGCTGCATTCGTTATCCTAATTTTTAAGATTATCTACTACCAACACTGTAATCACATTTATTTGATTGCACATGGTCACTTTACTATAGACAGATATAATGTTTATACTCGTGGACCTTCCTTTACAAAATTATTGGAGTGCTTAAAGACTTTGCAAGGTACCCTGCATTTGGAATCAATATAGAAAGGTCCGCCCTCCAGGGAAAGATGTAGCTTATACCTGCATGTCTTTGTTTCAAGACATCTGCTCTACATATAAGCTACAAGAACATGTGAAAGTTCTATAACTTTGAACAGAAAATCCCATATATGTGAATTGTTAATGATGTGAATTTTCATAGGACCACTATTATGTGTTATGAGTCAAAGTTTATGTACTATGAAGCCTATTAATCACTAATGTCTGCAACTTAATAGCCATGCTTATGTATTTGAATCCATATAAATGACAAATTATTAATAAGTTAATAGTTTAGCTATTTGTAAACAAGTTGCTAACTGTAACAAACAATTTTGGGTGTATTTGAAAAGTATCTGTGGTTATAAATGGCAGTCACCAGTCATGAAAGTGTTTGTAAACTAGATCATAAACTCTCGGTCATGACTGCTGCCATTTGAAAACTTATTTCAGTCTGGTCCGGTTATAACCAGGATGACAGAGATTTTTTCCAGTCATCAGGTTTATGTAGTCATGTAATGCACAGAAGACTTGTTTTTCTGGAAATACTGTCTAGAGTAGCACAGAATAACTGTGTTGTGTTTTTTTTTCTGCAAAGTAATCAGGTAACCAATAAACAATCGTGATGTTTCTGGTTATAACCGAGATGACCAGTCTGTTGACTTTTCAAAGGAGCCCACAGTTTCTAACCATCAATAATAGTTAGCTATGTACTAGTAGTTACTAGATTATAAATTTTAATAACTCCTGTCCTAAGAATAGCAAAGTGCTGCTTTATGTAATCACACAGTAAAATTTTGTATAATACTAAATGGAAAGACGTGTAACTATTTCAATAATTATGTTTGTATTTTTAAGGCTATAAGTAAAATGTCACAAATTTGTATATAGTAAATATAGTCTTAGCTTTAGTTCTATATTTTAAATGTTTTTATAGGAAGAAGAAGCCCATTATATGAGGCTAGTTAGTATATTGCATGATATTCTACTGAGTGATTCTAAATCGGCTGACAAAAAGGAAGAGTTACAAAGGTTGTTGAAAATTTTATATATTACTTTCTTACCTCACCCCCTCTATGATTTATATTTTTATTTTCCCAATATATATATATACAGTATATTTATTGAGATAGAATGGATTTTGTGCCATAAACCTCTCTCATAAATACATAATAGACTAGAACAAATACCCGGCATTTCCCAGCATTTAAGATGCAAACCTCTGATTAAAATTTCAGTGGAGCATACTGCAAATTCTCGAAAACCAAACAATGCTATAATAATATGTCTGCTTAGAACAAAAATTAAATACCTTTCTAATATGAGGCCTAATATGCTCTAAATAAGTGTGTAAACATGCTTTGCCCACAGTGCATGCATAATATGCTCTAAATAAACATGTAGGATGCATGGAATCCAGATACATTTCTTGAGCTAAAAAATATAGTCTCTAATAGCTAAACTTTAACATAATTAAAAGCTGAGCTATAATGAAATTAGTAAAAGAAGCACAATAGATTGATAAAGCACACTATGAATTCAATTGACAGTTTATATAAAAAAAGCTAGCATATATAATGAAAATAAAGATTAGATAAACATTTTAAAACAGAAATATAAAAAAATAAGCTCCAAAGTACTCTTTATTCGATCACTATTTGTTAAAAAGTTTCTTCAAAACAAACACTGCACAGATGCTCAAACACATTCTTCATATTTAAAGCAATTCACCATATTTTAAACAATTTAGAATTTGTAGCAAGTGCCACTCATATAGGTAAAAAAAAATGGCCAAAATGGTCTTACTGTATTGCATAGCAATCCTTATAGTGTGTTTTGTGGAAAATGAAGTGCTATTTACCATGCAGATCAAGCCCCAATTAAAAATTTATAGAAAATTGAGTAATTATTATTACTATATTTTTTTAGAATGTAAAGGTATTACTCCATGTTGACACCAAAGATTAAAATCATGAAAATCTTCAATTATCTGATGCAATGAAATAAAAGGGAAATAACCTAAGATATGCATATGTCAGTTTATTTAAAAATACATAGATATGAAGAAATTGTCCTACGGATTTGATTTAAAGCTCATTTGAATGACCTTTCTTTGATTTTTTCGATGATGTCAAAATGTAAACTCTGTCATAATATTTTTTAATGCTAAGGAATCAATTTGTGTTAAAATCACTCAAAATTGTACTTTAACATGACAAAACTAATTTTAATTTTTAAATAATCGCTTTCAAATATTTTAGGATTTAACCTGAATTATTACTGTACTGAATTTTTTAGCTGTGGATTGCTTAAATTTTCTGCTATATAGCTAACAGACAGACATCTTTTATTATGTTTAATATCTTTATTTGAGTCTGTGGATTTTAAAAACACTAGTACTACAGATGGGAGGGAAATTTTGACAGGTTTTTTTAGTTAAATTCATGTGCATACAAAATGGGTAGTATATGAAAAAAATATGCTTACTCTTTTAGTCACACCATTGATCTTTTGACCAACATGCCAATATCTAGTTATGAAGAACTCCTAACACCTATTCTTAAAAGCAATGAATCTCTTAAAGATAACATCATGGAATTTGAAGGAATGAACATGGAAGCCATTTGTGTGCTGCTCAATTTCTTAGACAAAAGATTAGATAAGGTATGTATTTTGTTTGATACATAGTAAGTATGCCATGATTCCATGCCCCCAAACCTAAACAGTCTGGATAGAAAATCAGTGTTACATTTTTAAGAAAAATCACTGGATATTGATTTTATATGCTTCAATAGTTTTACTAATCAAAATTTTGCCTAAACTTAAAGTACTTACATACTGGAAGTATATGGAAATAGCAGCTATTTAGTTTAACAGTAATTTCTGTTCTCTTTTTTATCTTTATTTTTCTACATTTTCTTCAGTGTGTGCAGTTATTACACCACTGTGGCATTTTTTCAGGCAATTACAGTAGTTAAAATAATGTCTATGATCAACATTCTTCACTCCAATCTACCGTTACTAGTTGTACTAAGTACACCCAACTCTTTTTTTTTACACACTTTTTTTTTTACACGAATTTGAAGTTACGCGGTTCAGAAAAGTCTTCCTTTTTTGAAACATTTATTTGATGTAACACGATTTCAAAGTCATTGTCTTATACTTATGTACATAACCATGAGCGGTTTAGTATAAATTGCAGTCTTTAGTACCAATGTATCAAAAACATTCACGTTTTTACCACACTTCAAAATTTAGGCAGCACTGCTATAATGTTATCGAATAAGACTCCATTGAAGAGCTTGATGGATGTGGATATCTCTAGTGATGATAACAACTTTGTTCCAGTTTGTCGCAAACAATTGCGCTTATTATCAAACAGCGACGAATAATTATGTAACTAAATATTATTCCTTTATTTCTATTTTTAATTTTGAGTTTTCTATTCTTAATTTTGGATTAACATATTCCTTTTTTTTTTACTTGCGCTACTTATTTTTACTTATGAATTATGTATTTTAAGTTTTATTGCTCAATAAAATTGCATATGTATGTATATATCATTCATATGCATATCAGAACTTTTACAGTTTTCAGCATTTTTTTTACACGGTTTTTAAACTAAATATAGTTCTTTATTTCATCTTACACGGTTTTCGGATAACATGGAACGTATCCTCAATTTTACTATAGGAAACTTATTTTTTTTACACAAATTTCTAAGGAACGTATCTACCATGTAAAAATAGAGTTGGGTGTATATGATTTCATTCTTTGGAATCTCTGCTATCTGCAAACAAGATTGCTACCCTACATGAATAGTCAGAGAACTTGAGAAATGACCCAAACAGTTGGAATTGTTAAGGAAAAAATTGTTAGTGTTTAACGAGTTCAAAACTTTAGAAACATTAGGGAATTTTAATCATTCAGACCTAATAGACCTTCCTCTGATATATTGCACTACTTAAATTGTTTATTTTACTTTTCACTAGACAAATGTAAACAAAAATATGGAACATTTGGCTATTTAGTTCAATTTGTAAAATCTGCTAGTTTTTTAACTCAGAAAATTGGGAAAGATTAGTTATGTTCTTTGGTGGCAACCCTAGACAGGTTTGTAACTAAAAAGCTGGCCTTGCATCCTCATGTTGCTCAATCTTCATCTTCTATAAATTTGATACTGGTTGCATAACATGACTGACTTTGGTCACCGCAAAAAAATATGAAGCTTAAAAAGTTTTCTTGCTACCTACACACTATTTGATGCTGATTAGAACTAGCAAGAGCAAAACTTATTCACCAATGCCAAATTCCTCACTGATAGCATGATTAGAAGTGCTTAATTTCAACTTTGTTTAGTTTTTAAAAAATCATGTTTCATTCCTACAATATGGAAGACTTTTAAAAGCATATTTTGATAACTAATTTTTTATGTCATGAATTTATTTTCCTGTTCATTCCAATTGAATATATTAAACCTAACTGCATAAGAATAATAAAATCAGCTTCTTAATATTCCCCCAGTCATAATAAATGCAGTATAGTAAATAAATGCAGATGAAAACCGGGAGAATGGACAACTTACCGGGAGAACAGGAATAAAACACAGAAGAGTTGGCAACTATGTTACGCATATTCTTCTACTATAAAATATCACAGCATAATTATATTGTATTAAAATATATCCTTTTAGTCTGTCAATCGCTTTTCAAAACCAAAATCTGTCTATCACAAAAAATTAAAACATCTTTCACATAATATAAAAATTACTTTAGTCTGTCTTTCACTTTATACATATTCTTCTATTATGGGGTAGGGTAGGATGTAACATAACATGGGGTCCAAGGTAGGATGTAACATAACAATAATGGATCAGGTAGTCTAAGGCCCCAAATGTCACATCAGGATCATCCGAAAAAGGCCACTCAGGGTTGAAGACCCAACTTAGAATTTAGATGACTTAAATTTAGTTACATAGGCAGTGAAACTTCGTTATCCATATCTGCAATACCCAGGTCACCTCATGTTTGGAGAATGAATCTCCAGGTTGTCCTGCTTCAATACAGAAGTCAATAAATAAGTAATTTGATTCTTGCCTTATTATCCATTACCATCATCCTAGACATTCTTAAGTAATTTAATCAAAGGCAGTATCAAAATAAACACTCAAATGGTTGCCATGATTAAATGTAGTTTATTGAAATTAACAGTTATGAGATGAAATTGTAATTGAAATCAACATTACTTTAAATATTTTAGCTATGTCACTGGACCCAGGCTGAATTCAAGCCATCATATAAAACACTGAATAATAATAATAATAATTTGTAGGGCATGGTTAATGGCAGGTGAACATTTGAAATATCAAATATTAATAAATGTACTTAAAATGATTTAGCAATGAGATTTAATCACTTGAAATAAATATAAAATTTCCATTGCTTTCATCTTGTATCAAACCCGTAGACAGAGGAATAAGGGGGAAGTCATCTCAGTCACAAAGAGTACAGAAATAGCTTACCTCCAACCATTGTAATGAGCAATGTACTTTCTGTAGTCCACAGAATATATTGAAGAGAAGGAGCCGATCCAAGCTTCCAGTAAATGATTATTTGATTTCCAGTCATTACGTAAAACTGGAACACCGAGTCATTGACGAGGTATATTCTTGGTCCCAGATGGGCCACAATCACGAAGCAGCTCTTTTAGAAATTACAAAACAAAGTCAAGTACTTATAATATCATGGTCAGTAGTGCAGATCATGTTAATGTCAGGAACCTTAGTTGCCGTAGTTCAGGATTGCATTGAGGCGAGTCAGGATAGAGTAAACCATATGGGAAAATTGTATAAGGCACCAAAACTCAGAGCTCAAATGACCCAAACCAACCTTGAGCATCCACCAGAAGAGAGAATTCCACACTACAGGGAAGAACAGACACTTCCAACTGTTCTGTCAAATGCAGAAAACTCCACTCCGAAGATCGGAAACCACTCAGACTATAGCAACACTGGTTCACCTCTCAGTCACTTTAAAATTTGCTCTGCACCAGGGTTCGAAAAATCTATTGCCCGACATGCCCGGGGCATATAAAAATTTCAACCGGGCATGTATTAATTTTTATTACATGCCCGACTGGGCATATAATAAAACTTTATTTGACATTAACCTGATTAGGTCAATCGGTAGCCGAAATCGAGTAACCAGCACTCCACTGCAAATATATTATGTTCAACTTTTAAAGCTGAGTAAGAGAAGAGAATGAAAAAGAAAAGTCTTAATTATTCAGCGATGGACTATGAATGTCTTTCGCAGCGAGATAGTTGATAACTGTGGGGAGAAAACAAAGTTCCACAGTTTACAGGCAACAGTGACGTCACTAAAAGAAACAAGCAGAGTCTCTGGCACAGTGCCAAAGCAGCTCCTCGTTCTCTTCTCTCTCTCTCTTTCTCTCATTCATTTGTGTTTGATTCCTGGGGTAGCTTTGGGAAATTTGTGGACGTACACAAGTGTTGATAAGCAGAGATGCAGATTACTATAGAATCTCTGTAGTTTCTATCTGAAACATCCTCATACTACGTACAAAATTTGCATAGTTTCCTACAAAAAATTCCCTTCTGTCTAAGCCAATGTAAATTTACGGCCACATGCACGGTAATGTCAATCATGATGATGGGGATTTACAGCTGCATGTAATGTAAATTAAGATCGCGATCGCTTTTTTATGGAAATAATAAATATGCTTCTTCAAAAGTTGTCAAGTCTAGTATCATATCAAGCATAAATCGCTAAAGCATAAATCGCTAAATGGTTATTTTAAAAATTATTTTAACATAAATAGTATTCCATTCCCATTTTTGATATATTTACTTCATTAAAAGTAACTAATTTTCTAATTTTGACATTTAATTATAGGCTACATATATGATATTTAATATATTTACTTTCATGGGTGCTAGAACTATCAACAATGAAAAATGTCATTAGGAAAATGTTGGGCATGTAAAATTTTATCTTGGGCATCTATATATTTGAACAACGTGCCTGAAGGGCATGTGGAAATTTTTTGATTTTTCTAACCCTGCTCTGCACATGAAGTGCATTGATCGGGTGAGCAACATGCTCAGGGTCTGAGAATCGGCCAATTAAGGCAAGACCCAAAAATCTGCAGTGGGACAAAGATTTTTACAGTAAGTAAGCAATTCCTCTTCAAAAAAGGCGAGCATCTCTTGAATAAACCAAAGGCAGACCTTCAAGTAAACCAGAATTTCAAAATTTGAAATTCAACCGACACATCTTCACCGCTCCCACGCAGAGTGGATTCACATTACATGGCCACGGTTTCAAAAAAACTACATGACTGCCACTTCTTACAACCAGCACAATAGCATCTGGCAATTTTATATGTCCTTTATCAGACAAAAATCCAATCATCAAATCTTAATTATAAACAATCCCCTTTAGTCAAAAGAAAACCATCTGCTTTCTTTCTAATGTAATGTATATAATTGCTTTAACATTTACATTGGTCTTAAAAATGCTGCAGAATAATGAGGCTTGAATATGATTTAGTAATGTAAAGGAGTTGACTAAAATAGATTTTCTCTTTTTGAGTGCTCAGCCACATCGTTTAATTTTAACTTATGGTTTTAAATGTAAGATGATTTCACACAAATCTATATGAATAAAATTGAAAATCTATCTGTCGTCAGTATGTATGTATGTTTGTCTCATCATCACGAGAGAACGGCTGAACCGAATTTGATGAAATTTTGTGAGTAGCCTTAAAATAGCCCGACTTAAAATTTAGTCTATGTTTCGAGTTTCTAAGACCAGGGATTGTCGAGATATTAATAAAAAATGAAACTTTCATTTGTCTCATCACGGGAGAACAGCTGGACTGAATTTAATAAAATTTTGTGGGTAGCCTTGAAATAGCTCCACTTAAAATTTAGTCCATGTTTCGAGTTTCTAAGACCAGGGTTTATCGAGATATTAATGAAATACACTTTTTCTTAGGAGTTTTACTCTCTAACTCCCTGGTTCCTCCAAACAAAAAAGGTTAGAAATTGCCGGTTTAAAACGTGAAAGGGAATTAAAATTATACTTTGGTTGGAGTTTATTACGCCTAATAATCACTTTTGAAAATCGCAGGTTTGAAACATGAATTTAAATGGAAACTCTATCACCATAGTTTATTTTTCACAGGATCTTACTCAACAATGAAAAGTATTAAGGAATAAAAATGGTTATTTAATTATCATCATTTTATGAGGAAGATTCTTTCTTATATCATGTTGCTCAGCAACTCAATTAAATTAAATGTGTTGTTAATTTTTGTGATTTTTTCGATTTGAATAATAAATAAATGGATATAAAAAATATATCTTATAAATGAACGGTTTGATTTTTCTTTTAATTATATTAATTGCGGACTGACTGCGTACATCACTTTCATTTATTTTGGCAAAAGTTTTCAAACTTATATTATGGCGTTTAGTCAATAAACTCATATATTGTGTTTAGCCAATAAACTCATTTAGCCGATTGTTGAAACAGAATAAGAGTAGAACGGGTATATCTTCTAATACAATTTTAGTGTTTTCATTTAATATATACAGATGAGATCAGGATGTTTTATTCTTCAGATTTGCAAATTCAGATCTATGAATTTGGCAAAATATCTCTAACTTGACAACTTTGCTTAAACATTGCCAACTTGACGGAAATGTCGCCAAATTGATAAAATCTACGCTAAATCAATGAAATTAATTTTGTTTTCTTAGAAGAGAGTACTGAAATAATATTTCGGTAGCATTTGTTTGTCAGTCCAACTATTCTACTTAGTAATACATTTAGCGAATTTTTAAAATGTCGCCAAATTGATAAAAATGTTTGTAAATCCATAAAAATATCTTAAAATTGATAAAATTGTGCTAAATAAATGAAATTGTGTTTTGTTAGGGAATAGTATTGTGATGATGTTTCGTCAATTTGTCCCCAAGTGGTACTGTCAGTTCTACAGTCCCACTTGGTGATAAATTTGGCAGTTTTTAAAAATCGCTAAATTGACGAAAATGTTGCCAAATTCATAAAATGACACTAAATTTGTTGAAATGACATCGAATTGATGAAAATTCAATATTGTGCATAATTAAGTACGATTTTCTAGATAATCTGTCGTTTTGTGAGAATTAAAGAATATTTTTTTCTAAATTTGTTTACAAAGTGGACCAGGATGCTTTATTCTTCAGATCTGCCTGTGAAGATAATTTTGTATATCGAGTCCGGAGATTTTTATACATTTTTTAGAAGAAGTAAATATTTTAATAAAATATTTTGAATAACAAAATCATTTAGAATACTATAGAAATTTACACATAATTGTGAATGTTAAGTTTCTTTATATTATAGTTTCCGTACGAAGAATGGGTATACTGCTAGTAATATATAAATATAAATATTCACACAATGGGGGTTTTTAAACAGACTATTAGACTTTAAATACCTTTACACAATTTTAATACAGTTATGCTGGAATAAATCCAGTCATAACAAAATTGCTAAAATTATTGAAATAAAGAACATAGAATAAAATTGCACATATTTCTTCCAGATAAGATTCTAAATACTTTATGAATTTTTTGTTTTTAGCCACACAAGACTTATAAAGAAATTTTATCTCCAATCCTAACTACATTGGGCGAATGTGCTCGTTCACATAGTACTATCCGAAAGTTTTTGCGGCAGAAGGTAAGAAAATTATTGCATTTAAAATAGGAAGTTTATGCTTTTATGCAAGATCATTGTATGCTTAATATTGAACAAGATTAATATAAGAAAATCAGCAAAACATTTTTTTCAATTGAAAATTTTATTGAAAAGTTAAATTGAAATATATTTTTATGATTGAAAGTTCTCTTAACAAATTTTGTGAGATTTGCAAACAAAAATTATGAAATGCCTTTGGTGGTTATTACATATGTACAAATATACAATGGAACTTCAGTAATTTGAAATTTTTAATATGTCGATGTTATAACTTTTCCCTTTCAAAGTAATTGTTAATAATTTGTTAATTATTAACATATATCAATGTTACAATAAGCCAGACCATTTACCCTGTCTTTTCAGCTTAGACTTATTTGAGTTTTACTGTGTTAAAGCATAATTGACTGGTACTCACTAGTTGTATACATTACAGAAATTTTTATTGTATTTTTGTAAAACTAAATAAAATTACAAAGTATTAAATTTTAAAACAGAATAAGACATATGGATATATGGATCTTTCTATGATAAAATAGAGTTATTTTGTTCTGTTGGAAATATTGCTTTTGTGTACCAATTTCTTCATTTCATTAAATTTTATTGTCTTATATTTTGAAAGTAAATTTTTATTTTGGAAGTAAAGTTTTAATTCTAGATTATTTCAATCTTTGATTATAAATTTCCAGCTCTTTTAACTCAATTTTAATTATATTTTTATATGCAAATTACGGTAGAACTGTAGGACAATGTAAATTTGTATCTAATGTGATTAAAGCTTGGTTTCCCCTGTTGTTCCAGTCTCAATCAAGCTCAAACTAATCTTGTAACAGTATAATCCATATTTTATTTAATGGGATTTTTTTAACCCTACTTATCATATTATATCAAAGATCTACTGCATTTCAACAAGATCTTTTTAACACTTTACAACATAGTTGAAAAGTGTTTATGACTTTGTTCATTCTGTCTGTCTGTCCATTCGCACAATAATTGCCGTAAAAATGACTTTATCAAAATAAAATTTTAGCATGTTGTTGAAACGATCTATGGGACCTATGGTAATATAAATGAATAATATCATCCAATTAGTTTTGGATTGAACCTGAATTGAAGAAACAAGATGCATTGAACCGTATGGGACCTAATTTTTCAAACATTTTTTAAGCAAAGTTAATATTCACAAATTGCTTCGAAAATTTTATGAAATATTCAAATTATCTAATAAAATATATAAAAAAAATTTCAGCAAATATGTTCGGTAGTGTTTTAAATAAAAATTAAAATAACGATTACACCCATATAATATGAAGAGATCGTGTGACCCACTTCAAAATAAAATATGGCATCCATCTTTTTTTCCCAGAATAAAAATTATGATTTTTAAAGCTCTTTTAAATTTATATTTAGTGTAAGTGTTGCATTTGTCTTAAAACTACTTTATTTTTGCATATTTTCTGTGCATCTATATTCTGTGTCAATTCAATTACAATATTTTTTAGTTTAAATGATCATCAAACTTTGATTATGTCTACAACGAAGCCTAATTTTAATGGATGCAGAATGTAAACAAGTGATTGTAAGATGAATTGTATAAGAATTGCTAAATTTTTTTCACTCAAAATTATTTAACTCTGGAGTCTGGAATAAAAGTGTGTGAATGAAATACTCACTACTTTTACATAGAAAGCCAGATGATTTATATTTCGATGACATCGTTTAAATAAAGTTTTTTTTTTTTTATTATTATGAAGTTTTAAGTTTTCAAATAAAATAAATTATTGTAGTTCTGTGAGAATTAAAAAAATATCACTTCTAAATGTATCGCATTTTAGAGATGTTTAAATAAAATTGCATTTCATTATCAATGCTTTATGCATGCTTGATCTTTCATGTTTTAATTCTTATAACCATTATTTATGAGCTGGTTGTTTTCAAAAACTTAAAAACAGATTGAATGTGAAAGATTCTTCATATTTAAAACAAAAAATATTTCATTTTAAATACTATATTTCAAGATTAGAAGTTCCACTGGTGTGTCAGAAGAATTATCTTTTTCTCACATTTTAAGGGAGATGTTTAAATGGGATTCCATCAATTTTTTCCTAGATTGATTATTACAAAAACCTGTACATGTTGTGCATTTGATTTTAGATCGTCAATAATTCACTTTAAAACAATTTTTACTATTGAAAATACATCACTTTTTATTTTATGATCAGTATTTTGTGTAAGTTTTTGAGTTTTATATTTGTGCAGGTTTTATTTCTGACACTGCTTCCAAAAGTAGAACAACTATTTGCATACAGGTTATGATGCTGGCAACTGACAGGAAATGAAAATATCAATATTTATGCTTCACTTAAAAATGATTAAAAATTAAATTCCTTACTAATTGGAAAAATAATTTTTTTTAGAATCTGAAGATATATATGCGGAACATTTAGTCAAACTATAGAATTGTATTGCTTTCAGTTTTCAGATGTGACATATATATATGTATATATATATATATTATATATATATATATATCAAATAACATAAAAAATGCAAATTTTGATGTATTTTTTAAAAAATAAATAAAAAGGAATTATCTTATACATGCAGTTCAAAGGAAAAGTGTTCTTCCATCTTTCTGATGGTGTAAAGATGGAAACTCTGTGATAATACTTTTGATCACTAAGGAACAGATTTGTGTAAACATACTAAAACATAAAATAACTGAAACTAATTCATATTTTAAAAAAAAATAATATCTTGGTACACTGTCCTTAAGTACCTGTGTACCAAATTTCATGGCCGCACAATGTTTAGATTTCCTGCTACAAACTGCACACACAGACAAACATCTTCCTTTATTATGTAAGGTGAACTTTGATTTAATCCATACTTTGAGGAATATTGTAATTGTTAAATTGTTGTTGTTTACTTACATTGTTGAAGACCCAGACCGTCCGACTCGTCCGAGGACTTAGAGCAACTATTTGGACGGCCGGGTTTACTTACATTGTTGTTGTTGAAACCCAGACCGTCCGACCTACCAGAAAGGTGTAAGGTAACTGTTTGGACGGTCGGGAAGTGCCACCCAATTTAGACCGGAACCCAGTGGGGGAGGCATCCACAGGGACCGTACCCTCCTTCCCCTACCACCAACCTCTCGGAAGGACTTTCGGACCCACATGTTTAACGTGATCGTACTCCGCATGAACACGGCGGCAGTTTTGGCAGTGGCTGGAATCGAACCCGGGCCTACCGAATGCAACTCCAGCGCGCTAACCAATGGGCTACCGCGCCCCGGGTTTACTTACATTGTGTAATTCCTATAATCAAATATATATATTATATGTAATATATATATATTTAATGCATATAATATATATATATATATATATATATATATATATATATATATATATAATCTTTTTAAATAAAGTCATAAAATTTTGTAATAATGGGCAGTAATATGAAGTAAAAGATATATGTAAAAACATAATGATTGAGACACAGATTTTTTTTTAATGTACATTAAGCTTAACTTCAGAAAACCTTTAAGCACATGGCAACATCTGCTTCATGAAAGCTTGGTGCCATGCGTGTGATGCTCTTGCAATGCACAGGCCCTAAATATGTTGCATGAGCTGAAAATTTTAAATATTATTTCTTATATGTTTGAAACTATATGTATTTATAACGTAAATCACCTAAAACTTTTGATTATAAGCTGAATTTTGCATAATATTTCTTGCATATTCAAAACCACATGAATTTGTTTTTAAACGATTGGACAATTTTAAGTACTTTTTCTGATGTGTTTGTTTTAATTGATTAGATTTTGCCACCCCTTAAAGATGTATTAAATCGACCAGAAGAAGGTTCAACATTGCGTAACAGGTATTTTAAGATTTTATAGCTTATTGTATTATTATATAACATGTAATTGCAAAATATTCTGTTGTTATTTCAATGAAATATAGGTATTTAAATCTTTTTAAAATATATTTAAAAAATAATTATTTTTTTTAATTTTGTGTTACCTGTGCATTTATTATTTTCTTATACTACTAGATAAAGAAACTATTGTATTACTCAAAATTTGAGATTTTGATGGAGAAAACAAGTTTTAACCCTAATACATTTCTGACACTTTTGAAAATATGTCCTGTGAGGTGTGGCCATTGATTACTAAAGGACAAACACACAAATTGTCAGAAATTTTAATGTGTAGTGCAGGTACATTAATAAAATATTAGAACTAGATAGAATTTTTTGTAATTTGCATGATTTGAACACCAGTAATTTGAAGTATAAAATTTTCGTAGCATTCTATAGAGAAACATGATTATTATACCTAGAACATTGATAGTATAGTCGATACAGAAAACTAATAGTTTGAATTATGTTATGCATATGTAAAATATATAATATAGTATTTATTAAAACAAATTAACCAATTGCATGCAATTCACCAGCCTGACTGACATGTTGCCAATTAAAACAATTGTTTAAAGAATTATAAAAAATTTTAAAACTTGCAAATGAAATTTCTTAAAAAGATGCAATTTTTTTTCACTCTGATACTGCTCTGGATACAAAATGATTTTAAAAATATTTAATATTAACATCTAAGACAGTTATGTAGCATACTTCAGATATTTTAATATCATGTTATCGATATTCAATTTTGATTGTAGTCATGCTAATATTTGAGTATATATTGAACGGAAGCTTTTTCCAATCAATAAAATCCAATCAATTTAAAGTCTACAATATACTTAGTGACCTGATGGAGTATTGTTTAAAACCATTTTAAAATGTACATATAAAGTGCAAATTGGTAACCCTAAACAATATATCCATATATAAGAACTTGTGGCAGTATGGCTATATCCAGCTCCTGCTTTGTAAAATCTCCTCTGCTAATTTAAACTGGAAAGCCACCATATCCTTTTCACAATGCTGTCACACTGCTGTCATTACTGGCCAAAATGCAATTTTAAATAAATTTAAATATTTTAATATGTATACAATATTGTTAGAGCTCTTGGATGAAATTTGATCCCAAGTGCAGATAAAGCAGATGGGCACCTCATACTTTCAAACCTGATAAAGGGTCTTCACTGCTGCACCAAACAAAGAAATTGCTGTACATACTTGGTTACATGTCTGTTAACTATTGAATTTAAAAAGAAATATTGCAATATAATCATGCAGGGAGATTTGAGACAGCTTCTGGACTTTAAACACCAAAACTTGGTAATTAATAGACTTAATAAGTTAATTAGGGTGTCCACATTTTTCTTGCAATGTAAAATATATTTCTACTGTTGGAAATTTCTGTTTTATTTTTAGAATGGTTAAGGTAACCGTAAGTAGTATAACCATTAACAAAACAAACCACAAGTAAATTTTAAATATATTATATACCAATATTAATATTAATAGTGTTATGCCGTTTCTGCATAACAAGGAAAACTAGACATGTACAACAAAGAAACTTTAATATTTAGACTTTAAGTGACGCCGTTTACGGCTCACTAAAAAATTACATTACATCTTACTTTTAAATATGCGTTGTGTTTTAGATACATAAATTTAAACAAACATTTTATACAATCCCCCAGGTAAGAAAAATGTGGATGTTGAAGAACTGGACATAAAGAAAAATGATCACAGAGGCAAGCTTTAAATTTAAAAGAAACTAGTTTATTTTAGTAGAAATTACCCACCCCTTTGCAATTTGCCCCACAGGTGCAGGGACATCCAAATTGGATTCCCTGAAATTAAAGCATCTTTTCTTCTTAGCAAATTCTTCAGTAAATAAAAAAAAGTTAATTAAGAGAAGGTCTTTAGGGGGCCTGTCGACCCAGCAAGAACAAAAATGAAAATGAGCTCAATATAAACTTAAAGGGGTCACTTGGATCCAGGGGAGGGTAGTATCACGCTTGACGAGGGTTGTTGTTCCCATTTTATACAGAATTTGTCGCCTTCAGACATCGGCGGCCACTTTCTTTTCAGATCAGCTAATTTCTGTAAGTACTTCGCAGTCTAGCCCCACTCCCACCGGAGAACTAAAAGTCCCCACGCAAGAGGGTGCTCACTGCTTTTCCTTAACTCTTGGGTGTCCGTACTCAGAGCAATCAGTTGAGGAAACTAGAGGGAGAGAGCGATGTTCTGCTTTTTTCCTTCATCTTCGTCGGGTCTCCTGAAAAATGGCGACGCGGCCCCCAAAGCGGGAGACCGCCCGCACCTCACCTTTCTCCTCTCGCAACCTCTTCCTGAATATCCCTTTCTCCTCCAAAAAACTCCATCAGCAACCCTTTTCTGGTAGTCGCCGAGACATGAGCATTTTCGCCAAGGTACTTAAAAACTGTTGGAAATAATCAATACATCGCGATTCACGTTCCTGTGAACGGGCGTTTATGCAAATTTAATATGAACGACTCTTCCCGTTCACCGGCGTGAACCGTGACGTTTTTCAACATGAGGTTTCATGCAAATCAGTTCTCAATGCGTACGCATCTGATTTGCATATCCGGGGGCGTTTCCGGAACTGTCCATTCTCGGATATATAGGGCAGAGGTTTCTTGAAGCAAATGAGAAGGTCGAAAGGTTCGATCGAGATCAGACGTCTGAAGAAGTCAGACGAGATAGACACTGATGGTCTGATGCAGACAGACAGAAATGTTTTTGACTGAAGTACTGCGGAATATCGTTTGACGAAGGTGAATAGTCGAAACGGATGCAGATGTGGTCAGTTTGGACCAGCATGTATTGAACGTTAAATTTACTTACAAACGTTCGGAAGCCGCTTTAAATATTTTCCTGATGTTTTATCCTTTGGTTTCCCTTTGCCAAGTGATGGTGGCTGAAATACACGCAAGTGATAGAGGTAGTATAGTAACTTACTACCAAATGCTTCAAGGAATCTCTGTCTAGTCATTTACAACTAAAAATCTTTTGTACATAGTATATTTTTGATGTTTTACGGCATGGAAAATTACCAGGTACGTGTAATATGCCGAGTTGTGTTTTTCACCAAATAAAGTGAACGAAGTTTTTCTTTAAAACTGGACTTGTGTACTTTCATAACCCAGCCAACACTTATTGACTCTGACAGTGCGTGCTTTGCTATCTTCAAATTTTAAATTTTCCAAGAGAAACGGTTATGGGCCAGTTCAACGCCCAATAGAGTCATAAGTACAAGTATCTTTAAAGAAATCGTTCCAGTGTTCAGATGGGGGCCGCACATGGCACCATTTTGAAGTTCGTGTGAACAACGAAACGCAACAGTGTAAACGTAAACAGTGTACAAGAACTTTTGCTTCTGCTTCTTCAAAACTACGAGTGGCCATGGAGGCAAGTAGAACGGAGTTGCTGACGCGGGACAACTACGTCACCTGGCGTACCGACATCTCATTCGTCCTCAAGGGAGAAGAATGTTTCGGACACGTAGATGGAAGTGCTAAGCCTATCGAGGAAGATGCAAGTCGCCGCGACTACGATGATTTTTATCGCCGGAAAGACCGAGCATTAGCCATCATTTATCAAAGTTTATCCTCGGAATACAAGGAGTTGATAAACGTCACCGACGAACCTAGTCAAGTATGGAATACCTTGAAAGAACATTTTCAAGCGCCTTCCCGAGCCAACCTGGTTAGATTACTAGATGAGTTCTTCGACGTTCGGCCGGAGCCAGACGAGCCTGTTGACATTTTTTGCTCAAGACTGCGGAAGGCCGTGACGAGGCTTAAAGACACGAAACACCCCATTGAAGACCTATATGTAGCATTCCAGTCGATTCGGTACCTTCCGGAAGAATTCCGAGGTATCGTTCAGCTTATATATCGATGGAATGACTCGGACTTCAAGCTCAGCAAAATACAAGCAGAGCTAGCAGCGGAGGAGAGCCGGCTGAGGCAGCAAGCAAGTGACTTTTCCAAAACTGTGAGTTCAAATTCTGCATATTTTACTTCTAAGAAATTTGTAAATAGAGTAAAAGTGTCTAAACTTCCAAATGTATCTCATAATGTGTCTAATGTAAATACTTCTAGTCATAATGTAAATATTTCTAAAAGTAAAATTAAGTGTTTTAAGTGTAACAAACTAGGTCATACTAAATCTAATTGCAGTAGAAATAATGGATCTAGTATTGTGGAATTTCTTGGGTCTCCACAGATTGAGGCTAATACTGTAATCGATCCTAGCGATAGACTCAGCTGGGTAGTAGACACTGCTGCTACGCGACATTTCTGTAATAACATTAAGTTATTTTCAAAATTTAATGAGTGCAAAGGCACTTCAATGTCGCTAGCAGTAGGGGATGTTGAAAGTCCAGTTGAGGCTATCGGGACGGTGGAAATGTATGTCCAATTTAAGGATAAGCAAAGTATTATCAAATTGGAAAATGTTATGTATTCTCCTAAACTTAGGAGAAATTTATTAGCTGCATCTGTTCTTGAGGAACAAAATTTTAGTTTTAATGGAGCTAATGGGGTTCTATGGTTTTTTACACCTAAAGGGGAGAAATTCTTTTATGCAAAAAGAAAGGATGGGTTATATTTTTTAAAACCTAAGCATAGTACCCAGGAACAACATAACTTAGAAAACCGTCAATCTAAAGATAGGGATCGAGATGGAGACAAGAAACACAAAAAGGATAAGAAATCCAAGGATAGGGATCCTAGTGCTTCCAGAAAAATAGACAAAGTAAAAATAGCACCTAATCTTAAAGAAACTAAATTTAAATCTGACAAAACAAAAACTAAGCAGAATAAAAATGTGAATAGTTCAATATCTAAGCCTAGCAGTTCAGTAACTGAACTTAATAGTACAAACTGTCTTTGGCATAAACGATATTGCCACATAAACGCTGAATATCTTCTCCAAACCAGCAAAGTTTCTGCCGTAAACGGACTTCCTAGGCTTAAATACAAAAAGTTAAATTGTAAATCGTGTAAATTGGCTAAGTCTAGGAGAGTATCGTATAAACCCACCGGTAGGATAAGGTCCACTAAACCATTGCAATTGTTACACATGGATGTGTGTGGTCCCTTACCCACAGCCTCATATGGTGGGAACAAGTATGTCTTAACTATAACAGATGATTATAGTAGAAAAGTTTTTGTTTACCTCATGAAACAGAAGTCAGAAGTATTTTCACATTTTAAAGAGTTTCAGGCCAGAGAAGAAAGGCAGTTAGGTACTAAAATTCTATGTATCCGGACGGATAATGGGATGGAATTCTGCCATGATAAGTTCAAAAATTACCTGAAGGATATCGGTATTAAGGCTGAGAGGACTAACACATATACCCCACAGCAAAATGGAGTATCAGAGCGATTCAACTTAACCGCATTTGACTGTGTTAGAGCCATGTTGAACGACAGCAAATTACATGACAGATTCTGGGCGGAAGCAATATTGTGTTTTGCATACACTAAAAATCGAATATGTCACAAATTTAAGACTAAAACACCACATGAACTCTACAGTGGTAGAAAACCTTCAGTCAAACATCTTAGAACCTTTGGTTGTAGAGCATATGTAGGCAAACCCAGTCAGCTCAGAAAGAAGTTAGACATGAAAGCTACAGAAGGGGTGATGGTAGGCTATGCTACTAAAACTAAGGGCTATAGGATATTTTTGTCAGGAGAGAAACGAACAATTGAGACCTGCAATGTGAGGTTTGATGAGGGTGATGTAGTGGAAGGCATCCTGGACCCAATTTGTCCCAGAAATATCTCCTCAGGGATATCAAGAGATAACCTTTCAGAATACTCCGACGGGGAATATCCGAGAGAGCAGTCTGATGGGGGGGCAGGAGAGAGTGAAGACACTGGTGACGATCCGTCTGAATCCAGTGAGGAAACGGACTCTCCTGCTGACTCCAGTATGACTCCTTGCTCGGATATTGCTTGGCAGCGAAAGACGGTTCCAAGACCCGATGGGAGTAGAACCGATGTGTATTATTACGCTCAAGGAGATAATAAAAGGCTGAGGTCACACAATGATGTTAAGAAATATTGTGATAAAAGGAATATACAATTTGATCAGCAACTGTTTAATTTTCGGGAAAATAAAGGTCTTAAAAGGGTCAGAGGCAGACCAGAAGCAAGCAATATTGAAATAAATATACCAAAAGGGTACAACGCTGCTATTAAATCTTCCCAGTCCGAAAAATGGTGTAATGCTATGGATGAAGAAATGGCCGTAATGCAAGAGAGGGGTGTCTGGGAACTAGTTCCTGCATCCACCTCACAAAAGCATATAGGCAATAGATGGGTCTACACTATTAAGAAAGACGAGAAAGGGAAAATCAAGAGATTTAAAGCTCGTTTGGTAGCCCAGGGGTATGGTCAGAAAAAGGGAGAATCATACGATGAAGTTTTTAGCCCTGTTGTTAACTTCAACTTAATTAGAGCATTCTTCTCAATTTTCGTATGCATGCTTGGCTGGATGCATTTCCAATTAGATATCAAATCTGCCTATCTCTATGCTAAATTGAGTCAAAAGGTATATATGAAACAGCCTCAAGGTTATGTCAATCAGGAACAGCCTGATTATGTTTGTTTGTTGAAGAAAGCCATTTACGGTCTTCATCAAAGTGGAAGAGAATGGTTTAATGAACTTGACACCAAATTAAAAGAATTAAATTTTTTAAAACTTCAATGGTGTAATTGTGCATATATTTACAATAGCAAAGTTCTTATGCTAGTCTATGTGGATGACATAATTCTCTTCTCAAAGTATCAAAGGGACATAGACCACATTGTTTCATTACTTAGCATAGAATTTGATATCAAGGTATTAGGAAAAATTAGAAAACTTTTAGGCGTGGAATTTAAAGAGTGTGACAATAAATTTTTTATACATCAAAGTCAGTATATAAATAAAGTATGTCAAATGTTTCAACAGTATAAATATCCAGTTACTTCACTTCCCATTTCTAAAGGGAATATTCTAAGTAAAATAGATTGTCCAAAGACAAGTGAAGAAATAAAGCAAATGCAAAGTTTTCCTTACAGGAGCTTAATTGGGTGTTTGGCTTTTATATCTAGTAGGACTAGACCTGATATTTGTTACGCCATCAATATATTATCTCAATTTCAAGAAAACCCTGGAATTAAGCATTGGGATGCATTGTTAAGACTTTTAGGATATGTTGAAAAGACTAAAAACTATATGTTGAATTTATCTAACATTCAGGAGTTAAAATTGAATTGTTATTCAGATTCTGACTTTGCTGCAAACCGAGATGACCGTGTTTCACTTGGAGGCATGATACTCTTTATTGACAATGTACCTATTTCTTGGCGTGCCTTTAAACATAAGTGTGTCAGCTTATCAACCATGGAAGCTGAATACGTATCACTAACTGAAGCCGCTAAGGAAATGGTATGGGTACAAAACATAATTGAAGAATGTCATTTACTTGGGTTAAACTTTAATAAAAGTAACAGTGTTATTTTTAGCGACAACCAAGCAGCCATTAATTTTTCTAACTCTCCAATTGAAAACAATAGAACTAAGCATATTGATGTTAGATATCATTTCCTAAGAAATTTAATAGTCAATGAATCTTTTAATGTTAAATTTGTAAATAGTAAAGATAACTTAGCAGATCACTTTACTAAACCAATGACTAAGGAAATAATACTTAAATTTTGTAATAAAATTTTTAAAAACTAAATCAAAACTTTTTGAGATTAAATGTTTAGTCTAAAGAAATTTTTAAATACTAAATTGAATTTACAACTTGGGAATTTTTTTAAAAAGATGTCATATATATACATTATTGTTTATCTTAAACCTCATTGATATAAGATAGTATATCTTGAGTATAAATTTTTGTGATATTGAATCTTTTTCACTTTACACCTTTGTATATACATCCATTTTCCATGACCCGCATGATGCTAAATAATAGCTTATGTGTATAAAATTTTGTATTTTTCAACTTGGTAAAAAGTATGTGTTGAAAGTTTTGATAAAGGAATTTTATTATCTAATTACTTGCATCATGTATTTTTAAATATTTGGTATATCAATGCAGTCTAATAGTATTAATTTTGTATACTTATATTGTGTTAATAGACTAAATTTTTTTAAGCTTTTTGAATTATAGTGTTTATACTCAAATTTAAAGTAAACTTAAATTCTATGCTTATACAAAATCTTAATCTTTTAATGTTAACTTGTTTAATATGATAATGTGCTTATACTTAAATTTTGGATACTTATAATTAAATTTAAACTAAAATTTCAATTTTTGAATGCTGATACTTAAGCATTGAAGTTGTGTTGTATATAAATTTCTACTTGATGTGAAATGTTGTTGTTACAATATTGTCGACAATACTTGACTATTTTTCAGATGCTATAAGTACTTATGCATTTTATTTTAAATTTAATAATGATATAATACTTTAAATTTTTTCCTTCATTATATGTTTGATAGGATACTGGGGGCCTTGGTGTTTATTGATATACCTTGGTTTCTCAGAGTAAGTTTTCTTTTGCATATGCATTGAGACTTAAGGATTTGCATGAGGGGGCCGATTGTTGGAAATAATCAATACATCGCGATTCACGTTCCTGTGAACGGGCGTTTATGCAAATTTAATATGAACGACTCTTCCCGTTCACCGGCGTGAACCGTGACGTTTTTCAACATGAGGTTTCATGCAAATCAGTTCTCAATGCGTACGCATCTGATTTGCATATCCGGGGGCGTTTCCGGAACTGTCCATTCTCGGATATATAGGGCAGAGGTTTCTTGAAGCAAATGAGAAGGTCGAAAGGTTCGATCGAGATCAGACGTCTGAAGAAGTCAGACGAGATAAACACTGATGGTCTGATGCAGACAGACAGAAATGTTTTTGACTGAAGTACTGCGGAATATCGTTTGACGACGGTGAATAGTCGAAACGGATGCAGATGTGGTCAGTTTGGACCAGCATGTATTGAACGTTAAATTTACTTACAAACGTTCGGAAGCCGCTTTAAATATTTTCCTGATGTTTTATCCTTTGGTTTCCCTTTGCCAAGTGATGGTGGCTGAAATACACGCAAGTGATAGAGGTAGTATAGTAACTTACTACCAAATGCTTCAAGGAATCTCTGTCTAGTCATTTACAACTAAAAATCTTTTGTACATAGTATATTTTTGATGTTTTACGGCATGGAAAATTACCAGGTACGTGTAATATGCCGAGTTGTGTTTTTCACCAAATAAAGTGAACGAAGTTTTTCTTTAAAACTGGACTTGTGTACTTTCATAACCCAGCCAACACTTATTGACTCTGACAGTGCGTGCTTTGCTATCTTCAAATTTTAAATTTTCCAAGAAAAACCACGCCACGCGCTCTGCCGTAACGAGGGCGAAAACATACCAATGCGCCAACCGCAGCGCAAAACCGGAGCGCAAGGGAACCCCTTCCCTGCGCACGCAAGTGCCCACGTGCGAAAAATAATGACTACATGAGGCACCGAAGAAATTACTTAAAAAAAACAAGATGGCGGCCCTAGAACAAAGGAAGGACGCGTCACAAAATGGCGGTCTTTCAAGCGATGTTTAAAAAATAAGTTTGCCAGAAAGGGATGAATTTTGCTAGCCACCGGCCTAAAAGGAGTTAAAACACATGATTTAAATGCCAAATGATGGTAAAATGAAACTTAAATAACAAAAATGATACCAATTAAGAATTTTGAAAATAAAAGGGAAAAATTAATAAAAATAACATCTTAGAAATTTTTTTCTAAGAAAAAACGTAAAATTTGGAAGGAAATGCAGATTTAGTTGCAAAATAAAACACGGCACAACAATAGCTTTGGAGATCTAGTAATCTAATTACAAGCAGTTCTTTCTTTTCAAATATGTTCCATTTTTCTTAAAAGTTGTTCCCTATACATTTTGTTTGTTATGTATTAAAAATCTAAGCTTGTATTCCTGAGCTAGTACAATGCATGTATGTTAACATCTATTCTAATACATAAAAACCATGTGCTAAACATCAAATGGTCTGTACAATATATTTTATTATAACACTAACTGCCTTCAGTGACCAGTTTGGTTGCTTTTTCAATAAGCTCTGAACTTGCAATAGCTGTCAATTGCATAGCGACAGTTGCACTCCCCTCACTATGCTGGTATATACCTTAAATAAGTACCTAACATGCCTTTGCTTGCTGTGTAAGTGTATCATGACTGCAACACACACCACATAACCGCATAATATGCCCTAAATAAGCTCACAGCTGTTCATAGCTTCAATTTTTTGCTTCACAGACGTTTTTTATTATGCAAGATTTACAATATAGCTTATTGATACAATATGTTTTATATATTAAAATCTAAAAAATAACAAATTCTGAATTGTAACATTTGTTTTAATGAATGTTCATAAATTAGAACTATGTGTAAAGTTAATCTATCTTTATTATGGCAATGGTACTTTAACACAACCATTGGATTTTATAGAAATTTATCTTCAAATGATCTGCCACTGTTCTGTGTCGAAGGCTGAAATATGGCAACAGCCGCTTGTGTAACAGTTCATCCATGGCAATTTGAGCATTAAACTACGTCCACTACACGAGCTTACCTTGCTAGCTCTCGCCTCTAAAAGAAATCACAGAATCTGGCTCAACTGGCTGTCGGAAATTACATGTAACAACAGGTGTTTCATGGCACATAGATCATAGGCTTACATCCGCTCAACAGATCTAAGCCTATGCTCTATGTGTTACAGAAAACCTGTTGCTACGTGCGACCTCCAACAGTCAGCTAGGCCGAATTCTGTTATTTTTTTAGGGGTCGCCAGCGAGGTAAGCTCACGTAGGCCCATGCTCAAATTGCCGTGGATCAACTGTTGCACAAACAGCTGTTGCCACACTGCAGAGACGGAAAATGGTGGCCGACCATTTGAAGATAAAGTTCTATCTAATGGTTGGGTTAATACTTAAGTACCATGACAATAAATAAAACTACTGCTTGTGAGAATACAACTTTCTAGTATGTCCTTAAAGAAAGCAGACATAAGCGAATAAGGTGACTACAATTATTTTGAGGCTGTTTTGAACGCTCTTCTTTAGGTCAGAAACTGTGTGCTCTCTTAACAAATGCTAAGGAAGAACTGCTGGAGTTCTTTCTTAGTGTTTGTTGAGAACACACTGTTTCTGACCTAAAGAAGAGGTCTCTAACCTTGAAACAATTGTAGTCGCCTTATTTACTTATGCCGGATTTCTTCAAGGACATACTAGAAAGCTGCATCTTTATTATATGTTTGCATGATGCTCAAAAAAAAGACAAAAGAAACTTAATTCGTCAACTTAAGTTCAAAATGTACCCATCGAAAAAATATTTCTCTGAAACTTTCAATCTGTTTTCATAACCTCAAAATCCTTCCGCTTTTCTATCTGTTTCAGCATCACTCTCACTGCTGTATTCTGTACTAACCTTGTTCTAGTAATACTTTCATACTGCAAAAAATGCAATTCCGTTAATGGTTGAAGTGTATCTGAGTTTGTGTTTCCTGTTAATTTGTGTTTACAGTCTCTTTATCATGACTAAGAAAAATGAAACAATTTCTAAAATTGCTGACATGATGCAAAAAAATCTGATTAAAGATACAGTTTCAACATGCTATAAATAGCTGAAATCAACTTCTATACTTAAGAAGGCAATAGAAAAGGGTTTTTAATAGACTAGTGCAATTCATGATATCTTAACTATTGATTAAAATTTCTTATGGAATCTTGTATGTATTTTGTATTTCAGTTTTTTCTGAAGACTATTGCCGTTAGTATTAAATGTTTAAAAAGAAATTGTAATATTATTAGCATACAAATCATTAAAGATGTTATGTTTTATAGATTAGTCAAGCTGATGACATCACCAGTGTTTGATGTGAAAGAACTTGTTGCAGATTTCCTATTTGTTTTGTGCAAAGAAAATGGTAAAATAAACATGATTATTTATTTAAAATATTTTCCAAATCATAATGTATCAATATTTTTCCAACATATGAATATTTTTCTATTATTTTTAGTTGGCCGACTAATAAAATATACTGGCTATGGGAATGCAGCTGGTATGCTTTCCAATAGAGGTTTAATGCTTGGTGGACGTGGAAGCACAATTTATTCTAGTGAATCGGAAGATAGCGACACTGAAGAATATTTGAAGTATAAAGACAAGTAATATATTATCTCACATTATTTTTAATTCACGTATCAGTTGGCAGGGTGTCTACAGGTCACGAAAGTCATAAAGTTATGGGTTTGAAAAAAGTCATTAAAATGAAAAGAGTTATGAATGTAGGCTGATAGTCATGAATTTTCTGGCTTTGAAATAAATTGTACCATAGAACTTTGATTATTTGACTTAAGGGTGAGCATCAGTAAATCTTCTGCCCTATCTACGCTTTGTTAACTTTCCTGGCACACGTTTTTCACCAAAATTCTGCTCAAACAGTTGCGAAATATTTTCTGAAAGATAAAATGCAATACTTAGATTATATTAAAACTAAATTTAATATCCAATAAAACATAGAATATATTTATTTTAATCCAAAATATTTTTGGTGCTGCCATCTGTTGTAATTTAATTCTTACCGATTATTTTTATTTTTTAATGAACATTTTTAAATATCTATTCCTTCTAATACAGTATTAAATACAGCAACAGATCATATATAATAATGCCACAATCACGGAAAGGATTCTATAAATTTGATAAGGGTGATCTGAATGTACATCACTGAGGACTGCAGCTTTGTCTTCAAGTTCCTTTGTCTCAAGTCTAAGTTCAATTACATTTCCATGATTGTGGCATTATTATATATGATCTGTTGTTGTATTTAATAGTGTATTAGAAGGAATAGACATCTAAAAATGTTCATTAAAAAATAAAAATAGTCGGTATGAATTAAATTACGACAACAGATAGCAGCACCAAAAATATTTTGAATTAAAATAAAAACTGTATTCTATGTTTTATTGGGTATTAAATTTAGTTTTAATATAATCTAAGCATTGCATTTTATCTATCAGAAAATATTTCGCAACTGTTTGAGCAGAATTTTGGCGAAAAACGTGTGCCACGAAAGTTAACAAAGCGTGGATAGGGCAGAAGATTTACTGATTCTCACCTTTAATTGGAGCTGAGAGCGATTTGGATAATCAAAAATGTTGAATAACCAAATTTCTGTTAGAAATAGCTCTGTCCATCACTTTGTATAGCATAGGGGGGGGGGGGGATGACTCATTACACCAATAAGATACCTGTGATGGTACATCATCTGATGAGATTTTTTTACTAAATTTTATTGACGAATTAAAAAGATGTATGAAAAATTTTATCAATGTGTAATTCCTTAACTTGTATCAATATTTTTTATGAAACAGCAATTTAACCACATGAACATCCTATTGATGTTTACGTGCAAAACTATTCCTGATTTGAACCTTTGCTGTAATGCTGAGTTCTGTTACTAATTAACTTGTAAGAAAGTGTCATTTTATAGCTTTATAAGACCTCATTAAGTTGTTATATATATTCAGAGTTACTACACTACCCAAAAAATAGGAGATTCTTTAGAAATTTGAAAACAGGTTAAGACACCTCAATTTGTAAATTATATAGAACCTGCAAAAATTTTTCCACTTTTATATATTTCCTATAACCACATATAATTTCAAATTTTACCGAAAGTTTGCACTGTTCTCAATAACATTGAATTTTGCCAAAGAAAAGTTTATCTGTATTTCTTGATCATATTCATTATACATTTGACCTAAGAATAATTAAGCTCACATGAAAAGTTGAATGAATCCATCTGGAAAGTGTGTGTGGGGGGGGGGGGATATTATCACAGATGGTGTAACAACTTTGTTTATTAGCTATGTACCAATTTATAATACTAATTATTTAACATTACAAAAATATTAGAAATGATCATGTTTAATAATTCTGCAGATAGACACACTTATTTTTTGAATTGCACTCACAGGAGTCACATAGAAGCATTTAGAAATACAAAATGCTGCTCTAAATAACTTGTTTGAAGGAAACTTTTTTTATACTGACTCAAAGACACTGAGACACTATCTGGAGGATTTCATGTGTGGAAAAACTATTGGAAAACAAAGGCCACAGAGTGACTGTTAGGGGCGCGGTAGCCCATTGGTTAGCGCGCTGGAGTTTCACTCGGTAGCCCGGGTTCGATTCCAGCCACTGCCAAAACTGCCGCCGTGTTCATGCGGAGTACGATCACGTTAAACATGTGGGTGCGAAAGTCCTTCCGAGAGGTTGGTGGTAGGGGAAGGAGGGTACGGTCCCTGTGGATGCCTCCCCCACTGGGTTCCGGTCTAAATTGGGTGGCACTTCCCGACCGTCCAAACTGTTACCTTACACCTTTCTGGTAGGTCGGACGGTCTGGGTTTCAACAACAACAACAGAGTGACTGTTATTGTAAAGAGTTTGGAATCTCGCATAATGTGATTTTTAGGCTCTGGGCAGCATTTTAAACCTATGAAATGTGTTCTAGGCTCCTACTAGGAGGTCGTCCTCACTCTGCCATAGAGCATGAATGCAGAGTTTCATTTATAACAGTAAAACATAATGCACCACGGCAGCTTGTGAGTCAGCTCCAATCAAACAAAAATGAGCAGATATTTAAAAATACTGTGGCAAAATGTTTGCAACAAGTAGAGCTATATGCCCTACTACACCCCTTTATCCCAAACTGAATGTATTCAGTAGTGGTGTATCCATAAAAATTGGACAAGATACCAGTCTTACTCTTGACTTTATCTGTTTTTAAGAATAAACAGTCTTGATGGGCTTTCACATTAACTTGTAGGGAAAATAATTGTTGAATAATAGATGTCTTAACATTTTGCCTTTGTTTACCTTAAAGTTACTTTTTTTTATATGTGCTCAGAAAGTACTTAAATATTTTTCAGGATCAACCCAGTTCTTGGGTGCTATCAAGAGCCTTCCCCAAATCCCCTGGAAGGTATGACTGAAGAGCAGAAAGAGTATGAAGCAATGCAACTAGTCAATATGATGGACAAAATGTCCAGGTAAATATTAGTTCTTTACATTAATGTATTGAAAAAATTCAGTTTAGGGTTATAGATGACTTGTATGAGAAGTTCATTTCATTGTATGAGAACAATTTTTACTGGTTTACTTTTGTAATTTTGACATGCTAATCATACTTTTATATAAAATATTTAGAATTAATGTGTAATAGTAATGCCTTTGCAAATATTAGCTATTCCTATATTGACGAATGCATAATGAGTGTGAAACCAGTCCATTGTTGATATTATATAGAAAGGGATCACATTCTTAACTGTTAAGATTACGGAACTATGTAATATCGTGCCTACAGTTAAAGTCAAGCACAGTTAAGATCACTGAATTGAGTATTATTGTGCCTTCCGTTAAAAATAAGAATTTTTTTTAATTTAATATGGTTGCATACAAGCAATTTTACATAAAATTGTTGATTTCAGATAATCAAAAATATTCCGCTGAGGCAATATGTGCAGGCCGCCCATACGGAAGGAGGACACCACTGGGGAGGGGGCGGCAGTGGCCCAACTAATTTTTTCGTTTTGAGAGAGGAAAAGATATAAAAAATTCATAAGGAAGGGGGGAAATCAAATAGGGGGGGGGCTCTACAATTTATATGGGTGGCCTTAGTATGTGTCTTAATTAAAATATTTTTTCACATCATTTAACACCCTATAATGTGTAAATAAACAAGCAATATAACAAATACAAACAAGCAATATAATATAACAAATTCTTTGATTTTCTTTAATTCAGTAATATAAGTTCTCCTATTTAATGTTTTTCTGGATTTAACAACATTAACTATCTCTTCAGGTATAATAAATTAGTGCCTGGTCATTTTAGATGTGATCTCCTTAAATATAATAATTCTTATTAAAATTCTAGTAAACTAAATAAATTTTATTCCATGAAAAATACTATGATACAGAATTTAAGTAATTAACCTGTTTTAGAAGCATAAATTTGTGTAAAAAATTTCTTTACTCTAACTGCTGTTAAAAGAATCTGGAAAATATATACTGCATTAGATAACAAAATATAAAGGTTCAAGAAGGTATCAACCGGTTTCAAAGGCAATAAAGAGCCTTGTTCATCAGAATGAATCTTAAAAAGCACCAGTACCAGTGAGAGCAAGAACATATTTATCAAAAAATAGTCATATCACATGACCCAAGATAATTGTTGCCAGGCAAAAATTTAAAAAAAAATGAAAAAAAAGTCAGGGAGAAAGGGAAAAAACAGTAGAAAGATTCAAAGCATCATTTCTGAAAACAAAACTACAAACTACGTGCCCTATGTTGAAAATTAAGGGAACAATCAACTTCAGAATACAAATGATTTGCATCGACTAACTTTAAAAGTAATGTGCAAAACTTATTGTATAAATATTTGCATAAAAATGAAGGAAAAACAAACAGTTTCAAAAGCTATATAAACTACCTTCACCAAAATAATAAAGTACTGTAAAGATACCAGTGAATAAACTTCAAAATTATGAATTTAAGAAAAATTAAAGGAAAGTAACTGATTTCACAAAGGTACATTAACAAACTCATCAACTAAATTCAATTAACTTTCTATCAAACAATTTAAGAAATTGAAAATTTTGAATAAAATCACACAAAACATGAATGAGTAGAAAAAGTACCCGCCATTGCCCGGGAGTTAAAGCGGGGATACATTAAATTTATAAATCTGAAAAAATAACAAATTTCATTCTTATAAATATAATGAAAACTGCATACAATCTGTGTGCACTGGTATGATACAACCTCATCCCCAAATTATACCCTACTCTCTACCTTTAAAATGACTCTGATCCTGTGTGACTAAGCAAAAAAAAAATAAATAAAAGATTTAAAAGGAATTCTTCTTTCTCCAAGAGAGAAGGCTTGAAGCCCATGTGCAGCTGCCAAAATGAAGGGAGAAAATGAGTGGCATTAAAAATCCTACAGATTTACTTGCTTAAATAAAATTATGAATAAAATAGCAAAAAAAAGAAAAAAAATTGGAATGCTAAGATGTACATGATACGTTTTGCCAAACTATAGAATTGTGCTAATCTTACTTTTTCAGATGTGGCGAAGTAAAAGTCAGATTACCTAAAAGATACAAATTTCGATGTATTTTTTTTTTTTTAAATAATAAATATAAAGAAATTGTCATATGGATGCGGTTCAAACATCATTGGAAAGAACATTCTTCGATCTTTCTGATGGTGACAAGATGTACATTCTGTGATAACATTTTAGGTCACCGAGAAACCAATTTGTATGAAAACTGTAAATATTGCTCAAAATAATGCTAAAACATAAAATAACTAAAAAATTAAATCAAATTTTAAAAAATTATCACCAAGTTGCACCTTCCCAGGTCCTGAAGTAACTGTGTACCAAATTTAATAGCTGTGCTATGCTCAAATTTCCCTCTACAGACTGCATGCGCACATGCACATATACATCTTTTATTATGTAAGGAGCGACTGGTTTCAAAACTATGTGAGCTAATTTTATCAACTAAATTCAAATATAAATCGATTAAAACATTAAAACACAAACATGTGTGAAGATAAAATCACTTATTTCAACAAAACTTCATAAACATTCCATTCAAAATTACATTTAATTGGAATCTTTTCATGAATGTTTCAGTTTAAATATTTGCATATTAATTAGCTTTTAACTAAATTGTAAGCACTTTATTCAAAGTATGTTTCCTAAATTAATGTTTTTAAAAGTGGTGTGTGCCTCACTGGCAGATTATACTAATTTTCTGAATGTCTTGCAAACGAATCCAAAAGTATCAAGTCAACTGCAGCTGAATTGTACTTTTCCCTAGAGTTTCCATGCAAAAAAATAATAAATAAATAAAAAAAATAAACTAACCATTTACTGTATCAAATGAGGCAATAAATATAATGACAATTATGCACTTCCTTTTATGAGATTATTGAAGTTATGATTCAATGGAAAAAAAGGTGTACATTTAGATCCAAAAGTGTAATTTTTTATTTTGTGTGTGTGTGTTTGCAAACTTTCAGATGAAATGCAGTTTGGTTTGTTTGTTTTATTTTCTTATATCACCGTTATTTTGCAATTTTTTTTTTTTATCCTAAAAAATTTCAACAATTAAAGGTCAGTTAGTAATTGGCTGTTAAGGAAGTCTCAAATACTTACTGGTTTTAGCAAAGTGGTCTATGCTAACTAAAAGTTTGAGTCATTGTTCTGAGCTATAAAACAAAGTTCTGGTGATTAAGTTTTAAAAGAAGAAAGAATATGTTGTTGTATGTAACATGAAAATTTAGAGAGCTTTGAGGAATAAAGATACATCTCAAGCCATGTATGAATAACACCTGAATGTAAAAATGAAGAAAGAATCATAAGGGCAGAAATGAGAAAACACATAATAATTTGATGGTAGTGTTTAAAATTGCTCTTATAATAAGAGAATTTGTTTTTCATATTTAAAACTGAAAAAGAAAACATGTGTTACATAAAACATATGTTACATTTAATAAGCCATTTGGTTTCAGAAAAAATAATCATACTACAGTGAACAATAACCAGGGAGAGTATTTTTATGAGAAAGGGTTAAGCCCAATGTTTGCGTGTTTAATATTTTTAGAAATCAGTTACTCTTTCAGTGAATTGTATTAATTTATGAATAAATTAGCAGAAATATCTTGTGTTTTCTGGAATAATACTAAGATAAAATTAACATACTACAAAATTTGAAGTATTTTAGCTGTAAATATGCTCCCTATTAAGTTTAACAAACCAGTTGAAAAAGTATGTACATAATGACAAACATCATTTGAGCCATTTTCAAATTATAAGCAGTCATTACAAGCCAACAAAACAGGCTTTTAGCTCCTATTGTTAGGATGAAACTTGCATCAAAAATTTCCAGAAATCAGTCTCATTACTTCAAAAAAAAGTTTCTCCAAATTAAATTGCATATTTCTGGAGATATTTAGATTAAATGCATATTTTGGAATTTTCACTTTTACAAGTGTGCCAGAAATATTTTTAGCCATAAACCTGCTGCTTATTAAGTTTAACAAATCAGTGAAAAAAAAAATGTAGGTAAATGCATTAAGCTGTTTTCGAATTATAAGCCGTCGTAATAGATAGAAACAGGTTTGTAACTCTAATTATTCTGCACTGTAGGAAGATACAATTATCATCAGAATATTTACAGGGATCAGCCTCATTTCCTGAAACAAATTTACCAAAATGTTTTATATGGCCAAGAAGATATTTAGATTAGAAGTATATATTGGAATTTTCCTCTTTATACAGGATGTCCCAGAAATTCCTGGAAAAACCTTTATTTCCTGAACCGTTAGTCATAGATATATACTTTCAATTACAACAATGTTTCAAATAAGGTTACAGTTTATCTTATAGCAGTTTTAAACCAAGAAATGTATTTGTTTGAAAAATATGAATTCTAAAATTTTATATTGTCCTTCAATCCAACATCTTCCAATGACTAAAAATTTCTTCATGTGAAACTCCAAAAAAGTGTTATTATTTTACAAGTAAAAGTTACCAAGATATGAAACATTGATTCTTATAACTTAAATTGCTTTCCTATGTTTGTGAATCTGTCATTTTGGGGTAATGTTGAGTGGGCCATATAAAATAAAAATAAAACATTTCATGATATTTATTTTACATTTCATTTAATGGCATGTTTTTTGGATTTATCAGGGTGTCCCAGACAGCCCTTAACACCTAATTTGTTTAGAAGGGGAACTATGGGTATGCACATGAGGTATTTGTTGACAAATTGACATGACTCACAATTTAATTTGTGTACAGCCCTCAATTTCTCAGCAAAAAACTGTTGTAAATTTGAGCTGCAATATCTCGATAAATTTTGCTTTTATAAAAAGTGTTGTGATACAAACACTCAAAGGAAATTTAAGTAATTAAATGTAATCTAATGAAGCATCTGTAACCCAACACCTGATTTGATTGATAACCCATATGCAATTAAAAAGGAATAAAATTAGAATGTTAAATACTTAGTGAATTGGGACCATTTAGTGGGGAAACAAATTTTGAAATATAAAAATACAAACAGTTATGAATTAAGATTAATTATATAAACATTTGCATATGGGCACCTTAGCACAAAATATACAATTTTTAATACATGTTAAACTTTAAGATTCTAAAAAAAAAAAACCATACCTGCACCTTGTACCCGTAAATCAATTAATCAAAAAAATATATATATAATAATTAATTTTTGTAGCCAGCAGTTTTTATCACCAAAAAAATAGTTCGTGATACCTAAAAAAATCCAAAATGTTCAAAGATATTGTTCTTAGATGTAAATTGTAATATGAAGTCAATGCTGATTGTTAATTATGATTTTTGTAGTCAATATAATCAAAAACAACATCTTTTGAAAAATCATCAAAATTCTGTTTCTATTCAGCAAAGAAATAAAAAAATGTAGTAATCATTATATTCATATGCCATTCAATCAATTATTAACAATACAATAAATTTTGAACATGCTCTTCTTCATAGCAGTGATAAGATAAAATATATATATATAATATTATTTTATGAAATTCTTCATTATGAGCACGATAAGTGAGATTTCAAATACACTCCATGTTGTAGAAGGAGGGTAAAATACTTATTCATCAATTATGTATTCACCACTGCATAAACAAAAATGATTTTATTTTTTTAGAAGATGCACTAATTTCCTTTCATCACTCTTCCAAATTTACACTAATTCATTGATGAAATTCACTTCTTGAACAAATTTTTTACATTAGCTGAACAAGATCAGATTACATAAAGTACAATAGTATATGCATACCTTTTTGAAGATTATCCATAAATTCCAAAATATATTCTATTACTAATAATTTATATCACTTTCAATCATTATTCTGAAACTATTACATTTTATTATCTTTTGATAAAAAAAAACAATTATGAATATATTCAATCAACTAACTCACTCCCAGCCAAAAGGCTGGGAGTGCGTTAAAAAAAGAAAAAACTTTCCTTTTCACAAAAGTAGCGTCCTCTGAATGCACGTTGAAAAAACATAAAAGAATTTGCGCACTAAGATGTGACAGAACCTGATTCACTGACACCGTTTCACTTCGTAAAGACAAACTTTGCACTTGGAACATGGAGTTATAAAGTGAGTGCCAGACAGATTATTCATCATACTAGAGTTGGCATGAAGTACAAATTATAATTTATGAATTTAATATTATTGAAGTATTTTAATAAATAATTTAGAATAAGATAATTAATTTTGAATAATTAAAGATAAAAATTTAAATAATTAAAATTAAAATGAAAAATATTTAATGATTTATAAAAAGTATTAAATTTTGAATAAAGAATAAATCAGTGTTGTGATTTGTCGCAACAAAAAGAATCAATTTTTTTTTATTTGTACATATTTGTGTATGAAGAAATGTTTTGTAATAGGAAATTTCTAGATTGATGGACCATATGAAAAGTTGGATTTTGTATTTTTCAGACAAATACGTTTCTCTATATAAAACTGTAATAAGATAAATTGTAACCTTATGTAAAACATTTTTGTAATTAGAAGTAAATTATTATTATTTATGATTGCTGTGCATTTGACAACTAAGCCGCCCTAATTGGAAGTATATATGTATGACTAGCGGTTCAAGAAATAAATGTCACTCCAGAATTTTCCAGGACACCTTATATATTAGATACATACTAAATTTTACATCTGGTTTATATTCAAATTAACATTCTACTGTATTTTTTATGTACTTTAATTTTGTTTACACTTGATGCAATAGGTTTTGAATTTATTTCCTTTTTTCTTTTGTTTACCCTGGTCTATGATTTCCTGAATAATGTTTGTTTATAGCTGTTCTTTTATACTATGTAGAGATGGTCTAATTCAGCCGGTCAGGGTGGGGGAGGATGGTAAACCACATGCCATATCTCACATTCTTGAGCTTCAGGAACAAGCATCCTCAATGTGTCCTGTTCAGAATGGTTCAGACTCGGACTGAATATTCAGTTGAAGAAAGGAAGACATGCTTACTATAGCTCTACCCTGTTACTCTTGTGCGATTGCTTTCCATTGTTTAATAGTAATACTTGTTATACATTGCAACTGGAATTAAGTATTCAAGCCATGTTTATGCTGTAAAATCTGTATGGTGGACATCCGAATAAATGCATTAATAATCTTGTGTAGCAGTTGGCATTCTCACTGTGCTCTGCAGGCCAGAGAGTCACAGACAAATATTGAATATAATGATGCCTATTGATATTTTCAACACTACTTACCATTGTTAGACATAGGGTTAAATAAAAATGTAAAATATCTGCAAATATAAATATTAAAACAAAAATTGCTGCAAGTACATAATAATAAGATACAATTGCCAAAACAAATAACTTTTAGCATTATAGGATCAAAGTATAATGCAATAAGCATGTTATCAGTGTCTATCTTGTATTTTTCTGAAAAGTGTTTGCAAGATTAGCTAAATTTGTAAAATGTGGTATATACATGTGTGTATTCTACAGCTCTAATTAGACATATTTACACATTCCATATTGGTTTCTGATATTTATAAAAGGACTATTAAAGGCATCAAATTTAGCATGAACTAAAAACACAGGAACTTCAATAGTTTATGGTTTTTACTCTGCTGTGTAATAAATGTATATCACTTTGATTTCAAACTTTTTGAATTCTCTTAATTTTTTGCCAGTAAAGATTTTTATGGAGATTTTATAGATTCTTCTGCCCTCGAGAAAGTTACATACATCATTGCTAGATTGAATTGAGAAAGTTAAATCATTGCTTGATTTCAAACTGCATGTTCAAACCAACTAAGCTATAAGTGATTTGAGAGTTCAATAATTTAATGCTGCAACCTCACAGAATTTGTTTTTCCATATTAGTATTTGAGATTGAAATAACAGTATTCAAACTTAAAAAATAATTTCCAATATATTTTCAATAAAATTAAATAATATAATTTCATAATTTTGTGAAACGTTTAAAAAATAATTTAAAATGTAAAACATTCATACCATTTTTTTTAGCACCATTCATTTGAATGTCTAACTTCTAAAATCTTATGATACTTAGAACTTACTCAAGCTGATACTTAAAACTTGGATGATCGATTTTTAATACACTGCTCACAATTGAAATCGCAACACTATGAAGAAATTGAAGTATCCTTATGAAATTTGCAGAATATAATTGTAACATGGAGATGTGCAAATGATCAAAAAAATTATACCTGGAAAACGAAAGCATGGAATTTTATTGACATTAGATCAATATGGAATAGGCTCACCGTGAGCGGCTATGCAGGATTGAATACGGCGAGACATCCTGTCAATGAGATGGTCAATGGTATGCTCAGGGATAGCATTCCACACAGCATGCAATTGGGCTTGTAACTGAACATGGTTTGCTGGAATTGGTAGTTCTCTTAATCAGCGACTCATGATGTCCCAGATATGCTCAATTGGCAACAAATCCGGAGAATATGCTGGCCAAGGCAGGATATCAAAACCTTGTAGACTATTCATAGTTACCTATGCAGTATGTGGCCTGGCATTATCCTGCTGAAAAGCAGGTCAGACTTGGCTGACAGATATGGCTGTACCACAGGTCTCACAATGTCAGAGATGTATCTTTGTGCTGTGATACTGCCAGAAACTTGGACCAAAGGTGTTCGTCCACCAAATGTTATACCACCCCAAACCATGGTACCACTTAGGGAGGCTGTGTGACGACTGATATAAAAAGCTTCCTGGTGGTGTTGTTGAAAGTGCCGCCATACATGAGTATGGTCATCTGGCATGCATACGGTCATCTGGCATCACAGAATCATGGGTCATCCGTGAACAGAATGTCTCGCCATTCTGTTGACCAATTATGTTTCATTTGACACCACTAGAACGTTGAAACGGTAAGTATTGAAAAGGTCATCTGCCTCGGAGTCCTGCGTCATGCAAACGGTTTCAAATTGTTTGCATCGAAACCACGTTACCTGTTGTATGGAATAAATGCCATTGCAACACGGTTGCTGTGGTAAACAGCTCCCGTGCAGTACTTCTCAGAAGCATACGATTTTCATGTAGTGTGGTAGACCTGAAAGCTCCACTACCTGATCTTCATGTCATTTCATTGTCTCTCACGAGCCGTAACACACACCGTTGAATTGTGCTCACATCACGAACCAATAGTTCAGAGATCCTTCGAAGGCTCATTCCACCCTCACTTAAAACAACGATTTGTTGCCATTCCGTTGACGACAACTGAATGTATGTGGTACGTCAACGTACTCTTGGCATACTGTGATGATTTTTACAACCTAAAACCAATGGCACTACAATTTAGCTGTGATATCGCTCCTCTTTGACCTGATGCTTTTACACTGCTCGGCAAGGTGCTGCGTCACTATGCATAACGAAACTGTGATCATTTGCATATCTCACCTTGCTGTTTCCATTGCCTGATTTACATAAAGCTACACCTACAACTTTATGGTGTTGCGATTTCAGTTGTGAGCAGTGTACATACGAGTATCACTCTGTGTAAGAAGTTGTCTATTGTGTCTATTTGAATGTCCACCACTAAACAGATTTTACAAAATATAAGTTACAAACTTATTTTGTAATGTGTCATTTAACTTATAACAATATGTTTTTATGCATATTTAGTTTTAGCAATTTGTGTCAAAGTGTTAATATGTGTTCTTAATGTCAATTTGATATGATAGTTGTTTGTATATTTATATGAAATATATAATCTTCTGACTTCACTACAGTTTAAAGCATGTAACGATCTCTATTTGAACTTCCCTTCAACTATATATTTGTTTCAAAAATCATTTTTATTGAATACTTTTAATTTTCCGTAATGTTATGTGCTTTCAAAAGCAGAGTTCCTTTAAATATTAATTTATATTTGTGATTATATAATTATGTTTCATCTATAACAGGAAATTTATATGCTATTTTCTGACTTGCAAAGTTGTATAAACAAGACTTGTTGATATAGTATTGCAAAGTTCAGTTTCATAATCACTTTTTCATTTGTACATATTTTCTTTGTTGTTTTATTCATTAAATGTTATTTTCATTGTTTTGTATATTATGCTTTAAATTTTAATCACTAGCTTTTATGTTAAAGTTATAAATTCTGTAAAAAAAAAACAGAGATAAATTTGTCTAAGAAATATTTTTGAATTTTAATCAATCCATTTATTTTAAGTTTCCAATGATGCAACTATTGAACCCAGCAGAAAAAAAAAATGAAAAGTTAGTGAAATGCATGTTACAGCAATCATAAACCTTTAAAATATGAGCTTTATTGTTTTCATGAATTTTGAACATGTCAATAAAATTTTACATTCAATTTTTCTTTTCTAGATTTTACCTAATAGTCTAACATTTTATAAAATGTCACACGTCTTCAAGAAATTAATCTTTTTATTACAAGTATTTGAAAAAAAAATTGTAAACTCTTTAATATTTTATAAATTCAAACATTTGTCCATATTACTCATAATTTCATTTATAAAATTATGTGTAGACATAAATTTGTTGTTGACTGTAAATGAATTATTTTAATTTCTATTTGCACTTGTAATCTATGGTTGAAAATATCAAGTCTGTTACCCTATGTAGACATGTTTAAAAGAATGCACATGTAAGTGTGCAATTTATTAGCTAGTTAGTCTGAAAAGAATTTTTGGAAAAAAAAACATTATCTCTGGCCTTGGGGGTGAATAAAAAGTCTGGCTCCATAAGGTTCTATAATTTCATTATCAATACAATAAGTGTATAAAAAGATTCAGCCTTCTAGGTCATTGGAACTTCTAGAGGATCTAGACAAGGAGGGAAAATGAAAAATCCAGTACCGTTAAGTTCTTCTCCTTGGTCGATACTATAAGTGTGCAAAAATTCAGTCTTATAGGTCATTGGCAGGCTTCTGAAAGATCTTAAAAGACAGAAACTTGTTAGACGATTATTATATAGATTTATAACTTTTAACTGTATTTCTTTTTGCTTCTGAGAAACACAAAAATTTACATATACATTTTCTTAAATTAAAATCTGTATAAAATGTTTTAGTTTTAACCAAGCATGAATGAACAGTGAACTTTTTCATTTTAAAATTTAACTTCTTAATTAAAATGAAGTTTTTAGCCATATAAGATACCGATTCTTCAAAGTGTTAATTTTATATTTACTGGAGGTTTTGATAATGTGACTGCTTTAATTATGTTTCAATGGATATCATGTCACACTATTTAAAAATGTGTTGTTAAAACTGCAAGTTGTCTATAATTTCTAGACATTCTGAACATTTTGCTGCTCAAAGATATTCTTAAAATAATCAATTTATTTTACAGGATATTTCACATATGATAGAAATATTATTAATTAGTTAAAAAACTTGTATTATTCGTACTGTGTAAAAATAAATACTGAAAAAAATATAATAAAAATTTATGATAATTAAGAACAGACATCAATATTGTTTTAATAGTTTAATGGAAAGAAATAGTTTCTTTGAAAAGAATCTTTGAAGAAGTGTTCAGAAAATTATGCATAAGAGTTCAGGTGTAGATTAGAAATTTTACAATTTCGTAATTTTAATTAAATAAAGAACAAAATTTAATAATATGACATTATTTCATAGTTCATTACATAATTTGAAGTTACTCTGACAAATTGCAAACATTGAGCAGTGGTTTTCAACCAGTGCACCATGGCCTCTTGAATGATAGTCATGGGCATTGTAAGTGGATGTGATTATTACTTTTTGTTCCAGAAAATATTAAATATTCGAATATTTTTATCTACTGATCATTTGCAGCCACAGGCAAGCCACAGAAAGAATGTAGTTGGTAGTGGCACATGCTGGGGTATGGCACCACCAGACCAAATTCACAACTAGAACTCTTCTTTAGTTGCAATATATAACACAATAAGCAGTAATTGTTTATTATTACTATTATCACCATTAAATCCCTTGAGTACTGTGGTACGATTGATAATGCAGAGGGGTGGCATGTAAGGTGCATTTGCGCATTACCTGTTTCTAGACCAGGATTTGCCACTGGTAATTGATCAAGGAATGAAATCAAATATGAAATCAAAAAAGTTGAAAACCACTGATTTGCAGTATCTGTTTTTTATTGTCAATGTGTATTGAAACTTAGAAATCAAAAACATTTTTTAAGTTTCAAGTTTTCTGTGTATAAAATTTCATTGAATTAAAGGAATCATCTACAAAATAACAATACTTTGTATATTTCATATTATATACATTTATCTGCACTTAGTTTTACATATTATAAGTAATTGTAGGCTAAATTAGTGTTAGTAAATTATTTTGAATTTTTTTTTATACATTTCTCAATTCATTTTTTAAAAATTCATTCAATACCACAATTTTTCCTAGAAAAGTCAGATTATTTGAAACTCAAAAATAAGTCCATTTAAAAAATAAAATAAGGTAAACTTTGAAAAATAAATTTATTTTGATATCCATAAAATCATTATATTTATTGGTTTTAAAAACTTTTTAAATCTTGTGTAAATATCCAGAAGTACTGTAAATAGAATTGTATTCTTACTATACCTTTTCTATTATTGTTTTATTTTATTAATTTGCACATTTCTTGAAAGAATACTTTTTCCAGACTTCTTAACTGAGGCATACATAGCCAAGATCTTTGAAAGGTGAAGAGGGATGACTATAAAATAGTGGGTTACAGTGATAGATATTTAGCCCCCATTTCTTTCTCTATGCCACTGTTTCTCAATACATCCATTATACAAGATAAAATTTCTTCAGTTTGGAATTCAAGCTGTATTTAAAAAAATGTAAAACTATATGTAACCAAAAATGTAAAACTCCTTTGTGTTGATTTTTATATAAATATCTAGAGGAAATACGTATATTATCTATATATGATTGTTCTTTTGCTACAACTCACAATTATTTTATTGGTCTATATATTTTGTTGAATTGAATGAATTTCAACATTGGAGAAAAAGGCTTTGAAAAAAAAAAAAAACATAGTTATATTTTAAGAATATAAAAATTTTATCAAATTTCTGAAAGGTTTCACATTTTGCAGAATAATTTAGAATGCAGTCACATTCGCATATTTAATATTTTTGTTAATTGTTTATTATGCAATTTTATTACTCATATATATTTTAGTTAAATTTTCTACAGTATTTTTTATTGTGCACATAAGGTAAATAACTGATTGCATTGTTTTTAATTCTGGTTCTTTTATAAATTTTATTTTGAAACCCATACTTATGCATATATTTTAACACAGTACAAAATATGTTGATATATTTTATTAAAAATCACCAAAACTATATATGAAACTTTGCCATAAACCCACTGAATGGCTTTTTTACTTTAAGTATGATCCTATTGTTCCTTTATTGCTTTTCTCTTGATGATTAATAATTTATAGTTTTAAGATATTTATATGTTGTGATGCAAAGTTTTATATTCTTTACAAGATCTTGTCCGTTGTGAAATGTGAGAAAATAAAATTTTAAAGAACCAATTGGTAATTTCTGTAACGTTAACTCTCTCCTCCGCCCCCCCCCCCCCCCCCCCCATCCCCATAGCATATATTTTACATAAGTATTAAACCTTTGCCTTTTTATTTCCCTTTCTGGTGTTTTTCTTTCAGCATCTTTAATGCTATGTTCAATATCGCATATGTTCACATACATTTTGTTTTGGTAATATTTTTTGTCAGAAAAAATTGTATATAAATTTTATTGTCTTGAAAATGCATGAAACCACCACCCATAAAATATCACACCCATTTTATCATGCATTAGCAACTTTCTTCATTCAGCCTGGTTACTTTTTTAAAAAGCTTGGAGACAGCTTCCATAGTTGTGCTGACTGTGTCCTCTAGGGTCCTAATAACTGTATCTTAAGCATGTTGTAGGCCAGCGTATAGCCCTGTGCATCTGCTATAAATTGTATGCATTCCAAGTTTTTGGGGTAAATTCATTAAAAATCAATTTTAAGTTTTAATTATTGAATATAATCATAAATCTAGTAAGGTTTTTTTTTCTTTTTTTTTTAATGAAAAAATTAGTAAACAAATAAGAACTAAAGAAAATTACTAGAGAATAGTTGTAATTTATACTATTTTTAGATTTTTTTGAAACACAGGTACTTAATTGACATTTTTATAGTTGCTTTCTTTAGGAACCAAGTGCTGAACATTATTTTTAACAATTAAAGTTAACATTCTTAATTTCTTCTTTATGACCCAAGTCTGGTGTATAAATATATTTATTTTATTTTAACATGAATTATACAATCAATTTTAAAAACGTCATAATAGCCACAAGGTCCACCAGGGGCATATATTTCCCCTTATGTTATAGTAAAATATTTGTGCATATAAGTTAAAACACACCTTATTGTACACATTTTCATATATATTCCATTCTTAGGTATTGAGGTATTTCAGCCAACTTCTTGGTATGTGTTGCATGATTCTGAACATAATGCTGATGAATGCCCATAAAAGATGTTGTGAAAGATCAGTCTTCTTTAGTAAAAGATAAATAACTCCAATTGCAAAACCCCATTTGGCCAGTAATTCAGAGTAATATAACCTGCAAATAAAACAATTGGATGTTTTATTTATTTGTGATTTTAATTATAAAAAATATTTTTATTTCTCACTGGCTGTTGTGCTTGCTGTTAGTGGTCATTTTAGCAGTTCAATTTTATTTCTGATTTTACACAGGCAAGTCACAACTGATAACAATACTAGAAACTTCCAATTGCTGGAACCGAACTGAACCTATAGAGAGACAGAAGTTGCTGTACTGTGGTATATGCTACTCTTTACATGAATAGGTCATGGCTAACAAAACACCACATTTGCTGACATCAGACTTATACTGTTAAAAATAAAGTCTGAAACTTTTTTTAATCATAAGTGTTCTCTCTTTATAGTGTGACATCATCAAATGTGTAGTACAACTATGTTACACCTGTGCCAAATTGCTACAAAACAGTTTTTCAGCCATTCTGCATCAAAAATTAATTTATCCCCCACCTCAAAGAAAAAATGCTTCAAAATTTAAGAAAAAAACACACATCGATTGAATATTCATCTGTTTATTGTTTACATAAATAAGATTTTTTTTTTTTCAGTATACCATGTTCATATTCTGAGAGATGGTGAAGATGGACTGTTGCCATTTCCAAATTTGAATTATGCTTTTCACTATTATAGATTGTAACCATACACATGTTCATTTGTATTACTTCCAGTACAGTTATTCTCATTTCAAGGAGAGGGGGGGGAGAGAAACAGCATCATACCACCTTGGAATTTCAAAATTTTGCCTATGCCATTTGTTCATACCAGGTAGTACCATAAAATGTTTCATTTGTACTTCTTCCGGTACAGAGTTATTCTCATTTCAAAGTAGGGGACATGGGAAACGGTAGCCTCACCTCCGAATTTCAATGATGTCTTTTGCTTGTACCAAATTGTACTGTAACTCAAGAGAAAATGCTCATATCACACTCTGAAATTTTATATTTAGGAATATCATAAAGTAATGAATGTAAGAATTAGAGCTATAGAATTTTTTCTTAATTTGTATATTTAGAACATGTTGTATGAAATTTTAGATTTTCATAACATCATTGAGAAATAATGAATTTCAAAATAATGGTAGTTTGGACCTACATTATATATGATATGTTTTAAATACAAATCAGCTTAATAAACGGACTTGACCTGTTGTAAAATTGAAAAAAAGATAGTAACTTGCAGTTGAAAGCTTGTAAAAAGATTCAATTTTCACTACTTTGATGGTTTGAGGTTTGCATGGGCTCGAGCCTGAGTCAAGCTAGGCCTAGCTTAGCTTGAATTTTTAAACACTGTTTCAGGCTGGGCCAGACTCTGACTTAAGTTTTAAAAAGTCAGGACGAGCTAAACATATTTAATTTTAAAAACATTTTAAATGAATTTTAATAAATACATGAAATTATTGTGTTGATTTCAGCTATGTAAAGATAATGTTTAAAAGTAAGCCAACTGCTATCTTAATTCTTTGTACAAAAAATTCACTAATTTGGGTTTTTAGCGCAATTGAATACAAATAATTTCGGGCCGGGCTTGGGTTCTACATCTGTAAATTTCTTTGGGTTTAAGCACTGGCTTTGTCAGGTCGGGCTGAGTAAAAATCTGAAATTTCAACCCATGCAGACCTCTAATTCATGTACATAATCTCTCTCTATATATATTGCTTATGTACAGCCATTAAAAAAAATGAAACACCCAACCGCAATTGTACAATTTGCACTGCAGAACAAAACGGAAGATGATATTCAGTAAGGATTAATATCTTCTACAAATATCAATATTTAAAATTTGCTTAAGGGACAGTCTTCATAGTTATTTTGGGACTAACTCCAAAATCTTCAAGGGCAATCCCCATTGATCATTACATACACAGATTCTATAGAAAAATTGCAAGCAGATTTTAAAAAAAGTTTACAATTTTTAAAGGATTATTAATCAAATTCAGTTAAAGGATTTTTCATCTATTTGTAAGTGTTTGAAATTTGCTGATCCTAATGTTAAATGGGTTTTTCAGTTTTTGGGATATATATCTGCGATAAATCTATTTCCCAAGAAGATTGTTTTTGCATACTTTTCTACTGAAAATCTCAAACAAAATTCATATAAATTTTAATGTTCAAACATGTGAATTATTTATTAATTATTAAATTAATATTCATAAAAATTATGAATAGAAACATCTGTGTCTGAAACTTTGGTATACGAAATTTCAGTTTCATCCATGCAATATGGAATGTGTTGCCTAATTTTATTCAAAATTCGATTATTATGCGTATCACGTACCATTCTTAAAGTTATTGGAAGAAAACATCTGATGTTTATTTAAAACCATTTATGATTAAAAATATCGAATGCCGCACCTAATTCATCAACATTTCAAAAGCAACGACTATCGATGTGTAACACTAAAACAAAATGTGAGCGAATGCGGCAGAACATTACATACTTGTGGAACCAAACTATCAACTCGGAATTTACCCTTTCTGTTGCAGTGTTCAATTTTTAGATGTACCCGTAATTTTTTTAAGGATTTTCTCCGTCAATTTTAGGCCTTTTTTTCCTTATTTTTTCTTTAATTTGTATAAAAGTTTTTGATTAATTTGAATATATAATGATCAATGGGAGTTGCCCTTGAAGATTTCGGAGTTGGGGTCAAAACAACTATGAAAATGGCCCCTTATGCAAATTTTAAATATTAATACTTATAGAGACATTATCACAATCGATTGACATCTTCTGCTTTATTCTACAACATAAATTGTGCAATTGTGGTCAGGTGTTTCATTTTTTTTTTATATGTATGGCTGTACATGGCACAAAAAAGACCTACCTAATTATCGTATGTCAAATGGCAACAAGTTTAAGCTTGATGAAAACAAACATTGCTGTACAAATTCTCTTCCTTAAGGTTTATGTGTCTCTCTGCATCTTTCATTTACTTATCTTTAGGCAAAATGGAAATGTTAAATTACAAAATAGTACTGATTCAAAAGAAGTAAAAACTTCAGATCGACATCAAAATATGCAATTTGATAAGAGGATTACTATGAGGTATATATATCTTTTGATATTTGCGTAATTGAACATGGGAAAACTCCATGCATGTTATAAACACTACAAAATTGTTCTGAAGAAAATATGCAATTTAAGAAGTTTTATCATTTGTGTCCTCAAGAAAATTTCATCAGTTTTTAAAGTCACATTTTCTCATTGAATTGATAAATATTTTTTCTGAATTTCTAAACCAAGTTCTTTTAGTTTCCAGAGAGACTTAAGTTTTTTAAAGCAATGCTACCATCTATCTGCAAAATTAGAAATTAAACCAATTCTATTGGTAAAATATCAACGGTTACTTTCAATCATACAATTTGAAGTGATGTTTGTGTGTGTGCGTGTGTGAAAGTATGTGTGTATGTCCGTGAGTCTGTGGAGACGATATCTCACGAACGAATGGAGCGATTCGAATGAAATTTGGAACAAAAATCACAATCCGTGAATAATGGAAGTCTATTGTTTTAAAACACAATCGAATGTTCAAGAACACCCCTAAATTTTCGAGTGAAATTTAAAAAAAATCAAAACCTTTAATAAAGTTATGCAAATAGACATGTCTTATGTAATTTTTCCTTAGAAAACGATTGACATAAACTTTAGAACGCTAGCATGAACCGTTCTCGAGATATTGCACATTTTTCAAGTAAATTTATCAAAAAATCCCATAAATTAAAAAAAAAGTATTAACTGTTAAGAAACATGTTCACTTTTCATATGTAATATCATGCGATAAATTGGGCGAAATCATTCTCGTGGATCTAACTCGTTCCATTCACGAGAAAAGGTACTTTGAGTAATACTTTTGTATTTGAACTCCAATAGTCATTTATCTGCTGTAAGAACTTATTTCTCCGTCCATAACATATGGCGAGGTTTTGGCGACGAATTTAGCGGAATATCGCCAACTTGGCGACATTTTTAAATGTTGCCAAATTAACGAAAATCTCGCCAAATGGATAAAAATGACGATTAATTGAAGAAAATTCAATATCTTGGAAGGAATATAAGTATCTACTATAAAAATAACATTTTTTTTAACTGTAAAAGTAGTAAATTCATTGCATTATATGAGGAAAGTCATGTGTTGCACACATAAGATTTTTTACTGTTTATCGTCGTATTGCTTTTTATTGTCCCTGCCTAATTTTATGTTTAATAATTAGTGAAATTATTACTATCTTTTCGGATTTACCGATTTCGCTTCGTTTATAGAAGTAAAATTTATTATAAGTTCGGAGATTTAGGAGCATTTGAAATGCACTTCTTGAAACAGGTATGCATTTCATATTTTTCGTTTATTTCGGATTACAAACTGTCTTGTGACCTACATCTATTCATCATATGTCGATTAACCACAATGTACGCTTCTGGAAGAAAAAAACTTGTACTGCAATATTGCAGCTGGTCTGTTTATTATATCAGATATGCTGATATATTGCTGAACCAGTTATAGAAGTTACCTATATAGTAAAAGTTTGAATTGAAAGTTTCATATTTGTTCCTAGATCTTTCTTGTGTTCGAGTGCATTTTGAGTTGAGGTGATAATGATAACGTCCACCCTCTGGAATATTGTCAACAGCTGCATTCCGGTCTTTTGATTGATGATCCCCCCTGCCACTGGAGAGGAGCACCCTCACTCCATTGGGGACCACGGATGACAACGAGCGTGCAACCTTTTCTCTCTTCAATGACCGTCAACGATCTGAATAAGGCTCCTCTATATATGAGCTGACTCATCAAGCATATTGAAGCCCACCATAGCTGGAAGCGTAATCCATTAGCATTAGCTCTATTCGTATTTCCACTTTAGGAAGTGTAATTGAAATATTTATGTGTGGTTGTTCTGCACCGAACTACTCTAATCATTCTATAAATGGTTTTAGGCTATTTCGCTTTCCTAAAAATGAAGAAAGAAGAAAACAATGGCTAATAAATAATTGGATACCCGATACTGGAGTACACTCGTGCGAGCTAAGTTCTACAATATTCTAATTGAAACTTCTTTTTTATATAAAGTATTTATTTTAAACACTTATTTTATAATTTCTGTAACTGTAGTATGGAACCTTATGGGCTTCAATATGCTTGATAAGTCAGCCTGTAGTAGAGGAGCTCTAAATCTCAAACGTTTCTCGCCTCTTGCAAAATGACAGCACTATTTTGACACACACACTTCCACCGGTCGTCCACTTTGTTACTCAAGTCCTCTGGACGAGTCGGACGGCCTGGAGTTTCCACACACACTTCCATTCCTCCTCTTTCCTGGCTGACAATAACTGACGTCACACAGCTGCACGAGTAAAATACGATGTGCCCCAAAAGGCCCTCGGTCTAAACCCTCAGGCACCACATCAGGGCTCCTCGCACTCTGTGCCACAGGTCAAAAGAACTCGAACTTCAGCACCTACCAGATCGGTGCAAGAGCAGGCCCCTAAACCGTCGACCTCCAGAGAAATGACTGTGGAGGAAGTGAGAATAGCTCGTGAAGACATAAAACCGAGGATAACAATTGATAAAGCCGCCAAAGAGGCAAAAGAAGCAAAACTAAGATTAGAAAAAAAGGTTCAGGAATGGCAGAAAACTAAACGCGCCCGAGAAGAAGAGCTCGCGCAAACACAGCAGTTAGACAATTCGGCTGAAAAAAAAACAAAAGACTACCGAGGTCCAAAAGGATACTCACAAAACAGATCAAACCACGGTTGAGGCTGAGGAAATTGTAGCTGAGACTGAACCTGCTGGTAAATCCAATGATGAAAATATGGATGAAATCCTCAACCTCGTCAGAGGATTTATCAGTATGTTCAACCTAGACGATATAAAACATCTGTTGATGCAGCTCGCTGAGTTAATTAAAAAAAAGAGCAATCCAATGCAAATGGTCTTTGAAGCTTTTAAAATAATCGCGGAATTTAATAAAAACAATGAGAAACAAACCCGCCATGAATAGGTCCCAAAAAGAAAGTTTTAAAATAATATTTTGGAATGCGAACGGCATAACTCCAAGAATAAATGAACTTAGGAGCTACGCAAATGAAAATGATGTAGATGCCCTGCTAATCCAGGAAACTAAAGTTAGAGAAAACAAAAAACTAAATATAGCAAACTATAATAGCTATCATACCCTTAGCTCAAATATAACTGCTAGAAATCCCCATGGAGGAACAGCAATATATATTAAAAGTAATATTCCCCACGAGGAAATAAACAACATAAATCTTCAAGGTATAGAAAATACTAGTATAAAAATTAAAATAAATAATGTAAACCCATTTATCCTAACTTCAATATATGTCAAAAACATGAGTGGTATAAATGTAGCTGCGCAGCTGGAACTGCTTTTCTCGCGATATCCAAACACAATACTCGCGGGCGACTTCAATGCACACCACCGAGCGTGGGGCAGCAGGAGAGCCAACATACGCGGTACACAGATACATAGATTGCTGAACACAACAAACACTGACATCATTGCACCGTCGAGACCAACCTGCTTCTCAGGTGCCAATGGCTCATTCATAGACTTTGTCCTAACGAGAAACATAGAATACGCTCACACAATTGATACCCTGGATGAATTCGACTCTGATCATCTACCGGTATTGGTGACATTCGATTTGAACACTCCCCTTCCAGCCTCTCTGGGACGAGAGGGTGAACTGGAACGTATTCAAAAGAGCACTTTTCGAGCCGCACTTAGCAGTACCCAACATTATGAGCACGGCGGATATTGACTCTGCCACGCACACACTCACAACAGAAATCAGGAGAGCTATTGCCTCTGCCACAACACATCGTGAGTCACCAAAAATGCCAACACTTCCCCACCATGTCAAACAGTTAGATAAACAGAGAAATAGAATGCGTAAGACATGGCAGGCTAACAGAGACCCTACCCTTAAAAGGGAGCTTAATAGACTCACGTGTAAAGTCAGTGAAAAAATTGTCGCAGCAACAGTATAAAGAATTAATCGAATCCCTTAGCCAGGAAGACGTATCGCTGTGGCAATTTGCTAAAAGACTCAGAAAACCTCAAATTAAACTCCCGCCACTAATAGATGGCGCTAATATCGCGTACTCAGACGAAGAAAAGGCAGAGGCACTTGCTAGGCATTACGAAAAGCAATTTGAAGCAAACCACGATCTAATGTGTCAGGACACCCTAAGAATGGTTAGGCAAACTCTAAACAATTTCAGGAACTTCCCGGTCACGGCTGAGATTAACCCAGCCACCCCGCAAGAGATAGTAGAGATAATCAAAAACCGTAAAAGCCCAGGGCACGACAAAATCAGGAATATCGCGGTAAAAAACCTACCCTTAAATATAATATTTTAGTTGACCATCTTAATAAATAAAATACTAGAACTAAATTATTTTCCCAAAGAATGGAAGGAAGCGATAATTATAGCGATCCATAAACCTGGTGAGGATGCCTCAATTCCAGCCAACTACAGACCAATCAGTTTGTTACCGACACTTAGTAAAATTACTGAGAAAATAATTCTTAAGAGACTGAACACGCACCTTAGTGAGAATGATATTATCATTCCGGAGCAGTTTGGATTTCGGCCAAAACACTCCACCACTCATCAGTTGCTGAGACTGGTAGAGTGCATTTCTTCTGGTTTTAATAATAAGACACCCACAGCTGCGATTTTCCTTGACATCCAAAAAGCCTTTGATAAAGTGTGGCACTGTGGATTAGCTTACAAATTGATCACTCTAAAAGTCCCTGACGCACTTGTCAAACTTTTAATTTCATACTTAAATAACAGACACTTTCAAGTCAGAGTAAAAAATAACTTATCTATACCCAAGCTCATTAAAAGTAGTGTACCGCAAGGATCCATCCTGGGCCCGACACTCTTTAACATATATCTAAATGACATTCCCAGGACCCCAGACACTGAGCTGGCACTCTATGCAGACGACAGCGCGATACTTGCAAAACACCCTTACGTCTCAGTAATGCACAGACAGCTACAACAACACTTAGACATACTCCAAACATGGCTGGAAAAATGGCGAATAAAATTAAACCCCAATAAATGTCATTGGATTTATTTCTCTAGAAAACGTAAACCTCCGCCTCCTCTGTACATAAACAACTATGCCCTAAAAGCGGAAAAATCTACTAAATTCCTAGGTGTAACGATAGACTCCCACCTAACTTGGAAACTGCACGTAACGAACATAATCAAAAAAGCGTATATAACCATAGGAGCCTTATACCCAATGATAGGAAACGGAAATCTAAGTTATCAAAATAAACTCCTAATTTATAAATCGGTCATCCGCCCGGGAATGCTGTATGCAGCACCCGTATGGGGATATGCCTGTAAAACTACCATAGACTTATTAGAGACAAGACAAAACAAAACCCTAAGGATTATAAGGAAAGCCCCTAGATACTTAAGAAACTCGGTAATTAGGAAAGACTTCAAAATAAAAACTGTTAGAGCCCAAATCAAAAAGCTAGCGCTTAAATTCTACAAAAATCTGCCATCTGTCCCAAATGAACTATTATTTAATCTGCATGACTATGATCATCGCAAGGCTAAATCTCATAAGAGACCCCGTTCGGTACTTAGCTTTGATATTCGGTACTAGGAACGTCCCACCTTAATCAGTTGATATTAAATAAAACTCGCGATCTTTGCTTTTCTACAAAATGTCTTAAATCCTAAACTGCTAAAATGCTAGATAACCCTTAGATCTGCATCAACCCCCCAAACTGCTTAAACTCTAAATGTGCAACAAACTGCCACACTAGGAGCTAGGTCAAATAATAAAAACATTAAATCCAAATCCTCGAACCTCCAACTATGGACCAATGAAATAATGTCACAGTATGAAGATAAGAACCACACCTAGAGATTGGAGATTAAAGGCGCTTCGCGTCTGGTGCTCTGTTCTGGACGAAACTCTATTCAGATGTGCTCCACCCAGCTGATAGCTTACGACTGAATTGCTGCACTTCAGGATGAAGTAGGATTTTTCGGGTGGCCCTCCTCAACAGAAATTCAGTGAGCTCTTTCGAGAGTGAGAAATGTGTGGGGACTAGCTATTGCGTTACTCTCTGCTACGAATAACATTCTTAGTTTATGCTTTCGGGCCTGAATAATTCTTTTGGACCTAACGGTATAGCGCAGGATTCACATGCCCTTGCTTCCAAGTTCGAACCTAGCTGGGGACCAAACATCATCAATTCCTACAGTGGTGACATCCCACACACACTATATTAAATTTTATTTTTAAGAACATGAATATAGATGACGACTTCTAAATGGTAACTTTTTCGAATTAAAATAACTAAAATATTAATTCGAATTAAAAAAAAAAAATCTCTCCGAGGATCTCCCAGGTCCTGAGGTACCAGAGTACCAAATATCATGTCCGTTTAACATTTAGATTTTCCGCTACAGACAGACATCTTTTATTTTTATAAATGTATGTGTTTATTATAATTATTATTATTTTCTTCTTCCGTCATAGACTACTTAAAACAGCGGAAAATGTAATGTGAGAGAAACTCTCGCTTGCGATCACTAGCGTTGTTCAAATTGTAAGAAAAGTTACTATACAGGAAAGATACTGTTGTTGTTGTTGAGACCCAGACCGTCCGACCTACCAGAAAGGTGTAAGGTAACTGTTAGGAAAGATACTGTAAAATGACAGTTTTACTGCAATTCGTGAAGTATAATCACTAGTGCATTACCTATTGAGTTTCCTCCTGGCTGCTGGCAAAGTTGATTCATTTTCTCGCAGGATGAATTTTCTTACTCCCAAAACATAACTCTCCAGATAAGGAGCCCATTCAATGGGTCTGACATCAAAGTTGAAAGTCTGAAAAAAAAAATAATAATTCACTGCTGTGAAAATTTAAAGTACTGGTAATGACAGTAAATGAACGAAATAGAGTTGTATGTTAAGTAACAATTAAGCACAGAGATTTAAGCAAAGGGTTTGTTGGCCTCTAGTACTGATGAAGGGGATCAACATGTCCTTAATACAGCAGTATGCAGTGTTGTAACTTAATTACATTGTTTAAATGTTTCTTGCCCTTAACATACTTCTGGATTGTTGTGTTATTTAAACAACAAAATGGATTAAATTCAGTAATTTATTCTGAGCACAGTGTTTTCAGCCTTACACTTAAATCCTTGAAGACATTGTTGAGAAAGTTGTGCAATATGGGGTCGAGCAGTGTCTTGTTGGTAAATGGAACTTGGGTGGCTTGATAGTATAGGCAGAACAATTAGCTGCAGAATATCGTTGATGTACAAGCGAGCCATCAGACTGGCTTGCAACACAACTAGAGGAGATCGGCTGTCATAAAAGAAGGCTTCCCAGATTATCGCACCACGTGTGATGACCATCTGCCGCTCCACAACAAATGCGGGATCTGAACACTGGCTAGTCCTGCACTCACGTATACAGTGGTCATCAGCAGTGATAGAGAAGTTGGATTCTTCACTAAAGACAACGTGCCTCCAATCGGACACTGACTATAGGCTGACTGAGCTTGACACCAATCCAGACGTCTCTGTCTATATTGAAGGGTCAGTGATAGGTGCTTTAATGGACATCAACAATCCCACCTGCCAGTCGTCTTTGAATAGTATCAATTGATACTGGATGCATAGAGGATGGCGAATGCTTTCGCTGATAGCAATGCCATTGGTGTAGACATGGATCCTGTCCTGACTGCATGATCCTCTTGAGTAGTCTGTCTGGGCATCTTGAGCCTCTGTGACAGTTGCATGTGCCTTCTGTGATCCACTATTGCTAACATCGAGCAACTACCATATCGCTCTGACCAAGATGGCGACTGATGCGTCTTTTGGGCAAACCAGCTTTCAACACCGAACCAACTAGGCCTTCCCTTAGGCCTGTGATGCGATCTCTTTCTAAATCTGGCAATTATTCGTAGCACCGTTGAATACACTATATGATCAAAAGTATCCTGACACTTTGGATGTTAGAATGTATTTCGAATTTCTAAACAAGTACTTGGCGAAGTGTTCTGTAACTTTGGCAATGTGAAGAATATGCTTGAACGCGCACTTTCCAGTAAAGTTTCGGTGACTTGTGCATTTAGGGGACCACCAAGATATTGAAAAAGGAGGAAAATATATTTGATCACCCTGTATCATAAAAAGCTGGAAATGATTTGTAACTTTCACAAAATAGTTAACTAGTTTTGTTTAATGTGTATAAGCATTTCCGTAAAACAAAAACGTATATTCATGAAGATATAAACGTTTCTTAAAAAAAAAAATGTTACATGTTTTTTGCTTACAATATCCGTAGGTTTCAATCAAATTTCCCGGAATTTACAGAACATTTGTCAACGTTCAAGAAAAACTTTAGACTTCAATTGAAAATTAAAGCATTGAATATACGATGCGATATAAGCATTTGAAGAAACTAAGTCCTTGCTGCGTAGGCGCGAAACATAGCAACAGTTTTCTTTCATAATTTTGTAGTGAATACTGTAGGGCAACTTCTATAAAAAAAAACCACTGAAATATCGTGAAAATTCACAAAGACATCGACGATATAGTGATCAGTTTTTCTCTGAAAGTACCTGGATGATAAGGGGTTTTCCAGAAATTGACATTTTACAAATTCATCGGACACCCCTGTTCTGAAAATAAACTAGTTCAATTTTATGCAAATAATGATTAAAAGTCTCCGGAGGCGGATCCCAATGAGCTTAATTTTGTGGTGATAGTTTACTGAACTCTGTATAATACCTTGTAGAACTCTGAATAATACCTTGATCCAAAGGCTGTAACTCAAAAGTTGTGTTTGGTAGCATGAAATGAACTTTCGCGGATTTTAATTTCGGCACGCTATTATGCGCTGTACATATGTCCAAGAAGAGAACAATATCGCGATTTTCACGGAACATTTTTCTGTTTAGTTACTTCAACCCCTCAAGTGAAAATTTCGGCAGTCATCCAAGCCTTATTGTTCGCAAAATAAGTCATTGGAACAGATTTCATTCCTGAAAAACATCGGAGTTTAGCAGATTTACCTATCATAAGAGGTTTGAGCCTTTCTGAACTATCCATATTAGTGCAAAATAGCACAGTTGATCTTTCTTTGCTCCATTTCCCGCCATGACATGCCTTTAATGATCATAGTTTTATCAGGTATACACATAAAAAATAGTCCTGTTTCATCTGCATTAAACACATTTTTTGGATCGTATTTTTTCAAATGAAAAGATAAAAATGGTAAGATGAAAAAATTCGAGATATCGAGAGTTTGATTAAAAAAATTTCGCGTTAAAGAGTTTGTTTTACATTAGTTTTATACCGTGCGTGAAGGGAAATGAAAATATTTCGAGATATCGAGGTTCACCTGTATTAACTTATGACACCTTTATTTATAAATTGTATATGCAATTTGTTCATCAGTCAGTTATATTTTCGAGTATATATATCGAAGTCGATATGTGCAGTACATTTTGTAGTGTAGGGTGCACGCATTCCCAATTTTTCTGCATAATGTAAAATTTTTACTTGTAGTCCTTTACAAATAACCCCGATAGTAATTTAAAGAAATTGCTTATAGATAGATGACAGCTCTAAAATTGGAAACGTGTAAAAGCCAAGAATAGTAAGATTCTCTCCCAATAGATGTCGCCACCAAAAACCAGTGATAACTGAATATTACATATATTTGGCAATGCGATGATTGGAACTTAAAAAACAATGAATTTTTAGATTGGAAGTTTACATTAAATATTTACCTGTTTGTCTTTTGTTGTTTGTGTGTCTCTTAAGTGGATAAGGTTTCTGGAATTGAAAGTCCACTCTTTAGTTGTGAAATACTGCAAATAGCCAGCAGCTCTCTCCATCCTTCGAACCATGCTGATGAATCTGTAAGATATAAAAGAAAAAAAAAATCTGACGCGTAACTTTTCATGCAACAGTTTGTCAATTCCAATATTGTTGGAAGTAACATTAACACAAATATATATATTTTTTAAATTCAACAAGCTTATTGTGTCTGAATAAAATAACTAAGAAAGAGCAAACTGATATAGATAATCTGAGAGGCTTTTGTTGATTCTGAAGAGAAATTCCTGAAAAGGACCATGATTTAATAGGAACCATAAGAATTGCTTTGTAGGGACATACAAAGTTTTGTCTACTTTTTATAATAAATATAAGTTTTATAATAAATATACTTCTTATAAAAAGTAGACATGTATTATTCCAGTTATTTTGCCATTCTTTAAAATATATTTTTCCGTGTATTTGTTTTCCTTATATGAATTTGATAATTCAATATTTAGAGTTTCTACTGAATTATCTAGGAATGCTACTTTTGCTGGATTGTCTGCATTTTCATTTCCTATATGTGCTTCAATCCATTTTACTTTAATCTTATTGTATGATATAGATTGTAGTATGTATATTGTTTTGAGTTATAAATTGTTGTGTAGGGAACCACTAATACATATTGTTGCAAACATCTGATGTCTTTCCCAGCCTGAAACGCATCCTTGGTGGAAAGCAACTTTTACAATTACCAGTTGTTAATCCATGCGGCAGAAGCCAGAGCACAAATTAAAGTTCAACTAAAATTAGAGTTCAATTAAAGCTAATTGGTTTCTAAATTGTTTTGTTTTTAATTATAATGTCAGCAAACTTTTTAGCGTTTTCTTGTCTAGTTTTAAAATTTTATTGTTGTCACATTAATTAAGAGAACTAACTACCACTTGTCAAATTAAGCTTTGTTAAATAATTGTTAAATATTTAAAATCATTCTATGTTCAAAATGTATATTTTATCAGGTTAGCTTGAGTCATTCATTGCATTTGCCTAGTGTACTTAATTTGTTGTCATAAATTATTCAGTTTCCTGCAAATATGTTAAAATAATTTTAATAATGTTATTAGTTTTGTGATATTTTATAAATGACTAGCAGTATGCCTATTCTTCGTACTGATTATATAACACGAGAAATTTAAAATTCAGAATTTGCAATAAAGTTTTAATATTTGAAGTCTTTATTTTTGAAATTTTATAATAATTCTAACAGAAAGGAAATAGGCGAGTTCTACCGTGCTGAGATAATAAACAGACAGATAGATGCACAACTTACAATATTATGTATACAGTTAATAGCAGATATACCCGACATTGCTCATGATTTAAAATATGTGCAAATTCCTGCAGTATTCTAACCGACACTGTTACTCAAAACATTTTATTAAAATATTTCATATAATTATCCTTTCACTTAATTCTACTAAATTTAATTCTCCTTTCTGTGTTTTATATACAAAATTATCTTCACAAGCAGATCTGAAGAATAAAACATCCTGATCCCGTTTGCAAGCAAATTTTAAAATACATATGAAATTAGATCGATATGAGTTTATTGACTAAACGCAATATATGAATTAATTGACTAAACGCAATATATGAATTAATTGACTAAACACAATATATAAATTAATTGACTAGGCACATAGTGAGTTTTTGTCAAAATTAAACATATGAGGTATTAAATTGAAAATGTTATCAATTCCCGCAATATTTAAACCCGAAAATTAATTTTACCTTTTATTGTCTAATTTAAATAACCATAAAAGTGTTACAGAAGGTATTTATTCGACACGATGCGGTTACTGGTGAATGGCTCGCCTATTCAGGGATGCTAAAGTAAAGAACACTTGCATGCACAGGAATCAAATGTACAGCATCTTCAAAATGCCCTCCTTCAGCAACAATGCACATTTGAATTCGAGAAAGAATATGACTGCGTACAAGCATTGTACAATGCGCGAAAAAAGCATAAGGACAAGGGAAAACTCGCCAAATCTAGAAATCTTTTAGACGGAAATGTACGCAAATTTCTTAAGTAAAAATATTGATAAAATTAAGTTCTTTTTCATGTAAATTAGTTAAATTTTCCAAAAATAAATATGTATAAATTTACTTTATACATTTTAAACCCATATGATCTTGGAAAAAAGTATAAGGAGAACTGGTTTTTTTTTTCATCTAAAATTATAGTAAAATTTGCATATTTGAAAGCAGAAAATGACCATTTCAAATATAAAGACTGGGTTTCTAAACAAAATTCACACTTGTCTCATTTAGGGGCGCGGTAGCCCATTGGTTAGCGCGCTGGAGTTGCACTCGGTAGGCCCGGGTTCGATTCCAGCCACTGCCAAAACTGCCGCCGTGTTCATGCGGAGTACGATCACGTTAAACATGTGGGTCCGAAAGTCCTTCCGAGAGGTTGGTGGTAGGGGAAGGAGGGTACGGTCCCTGTGGATGCCTCCCCCACTGGGTTCCGGTCTAAATTGGGTGGCACTTCCCGACCGTCCAAACAGTTACCTTACACCTTTCTGGTAGGTCGGACGGTCTGGGTTTCAACAACAACAACAACAACACTTGTCTCATTTGTTCACGATTTTTGTACGATGCCAAAAGGAGCTCATCTGTCTGACGTTGAAAAAGGGAAAATTCTTGCTTTAAAGAATGTGGATTGAGTGGGTATGAAATTTCGAAAAAAATTAAAAGATCTAAAACTGTAGTTTATAATTTTCTAAAAGAACCTTGAATGTATAGAATGAAGAAATGAACTGGAAGACCAGAAATTCTAACGCATCGACAGAAAAGAATGGTTGTAAGAAGAGCTTGCGAGGAAAAAGAAACTGCAAATGAAGTTAAAAGAAATTTGGACTTACCATGTTCCATACGAACAGTTCAAAATGTTTTGAATAAACATCCGAATACTTGGCGTGGAAAGTTATTGTCACGTTCGCCTCTTAAAAAGGAACATAAGGAATGAAGACAGGAATTAAAAAAAAAATGCATTTCTCTCAGTCCAAAATAAATTGATGTAATCTTTTCAGACGAAAAGAAGGTCAATCTTGATGGGCCAGATGGTTTTCGCTATTTTTGGTATAATCTGCGTAAAACCAAAGAAGTTTTTTCCTAACGTCAATACGGTGGGGACACAGTAATGATTTGACGCACTTTTGCAGCAAACGGAACCACGCTTATAGTCTTTATCAACTACAAAATGAACTCTGACAAATATGTTGATATGTTCGGCGAACATTTGTTACCTAAGGCCCCATTAATTACTTCAGGAGTCTATATTTTTCAACACTATAGCATTTCCATACACGTTTCTAAGAGCGCAAAACTCTGATTTGAAGCTAATTCAGTAAATTTACTTGATTGGCCGGCAAGGAGTCCCGATCTCAATACAATAGAAAATTTATGGGGCCTTCTAGCCCGAGAAGTTTATAAAAATGGCACACAATATCAGTGTAAACAGGATCTTATGTTAGCCAGTGGCGCACCCACGGGGGGGGGCCGAGGGGGCCCTGGCCCCCCCCTTGGGCTGACAAAGCAAAACGCGAAGGGCGCTGTCAGCACAAGAGAGAACTAGGTCTGCCTTCGAGAAAGTATAAAAAAAAACATTTACAACCATTATTGTAATAAATAATTTTAATCATTGTGAAGAAAACAATTCCAGCATATCCCAACACTTACACTGAATGTAATTATACATATAAAGCTCTTTATCGTACTGTACAAATTATAAATTAATTCGCACTAAAGGCGCCAATTCTGGAAACCCGTTCTTCTTAAGACGTTTCTACCTGTGATTGAATTTAACTAACGGACTCGTCCAAAATCACGTGACCCAAACGCGCCTGGTGCTCTGTTCTGGACGAAACTCTATGGGGGAAGCGGCTGTTCGCTCGAAAACTCGAGGATTTCGTTTACCCAGTGAGAAAATTGTGGAAGTGAATAAATAGATCGTGCCAACGCTTCGCGAATTAAGTGTTGCTGTGAGTTGAAATAAAGTGCGACGTTACGACACAAGGTGATAACAGTGAATTGGTAGTTTCGGAACGAGGGCCTGCGTGGTGAATAGCTGAATTTAATAATGGTCCTGAACTTTCAACTGATCTTACAGTGAAATGCATCTTTAACGATCAGTGTGTGTGTTTATGTGCGTATTTCGGCTATATAGCAAATTTTGTTCTTGAATAACTGAGGAGCAAGGTAAAAAAAAAAGACAATGAGTGAAAAACGAAAAGGGCTAGGCCAACAGACACTGGGAAATTATTTAAAAAAAAAAGTAAGATTGCAAATAGTGACGTTCCCAACGACGTTTCCCTGAGCTCTTGTTACATTGATGAGGCTGCAGTCGAAGCAAGCAACAGCCGTGACCCCGGGCTGTCTTCAAACGCTTGTGAGGAGGTAAAGGTAGGACAAAACACAATACCAAACACAGTTGAAATAGAAATTCTGGCTGCAGATATTTTTAATTATGTCAAGAAATCTAACCTCACAGATGAAGATAGGATAACAGCGCTAAAAAATCTTTGGGAACCATATGCAAATTACAGTTTTCCTGCTACTGTCACTAGTGCTGTATCAAGTCAAGGAAAACCTCACCACACTCGGAAGTTCTGCTCATCTTGGTTGAGTAAGCATAACTGGCTAGCTTACTCAAAGGCAGAGGACAGTGCCTATTGCAAATTTTGTGTTCTCTTTGCACCCCATGAAGTTGGTTTAAGATCCACACAAGCTACAGGTCAACTTGTTTCAAAAGGATTTAATAATTGGAAGAAGGCCTTGGAGAAGTTCTGTCAACATGAAAATTTTTTCTATCATAAGGATTCAGTTCTCAAAGCCGATGAGTTCTTAAGGGTCACGGAAGGAAAAACGGTTCCTGTGGATCAAGTAATGGACAGAGGAAAGCAAAAACAAGTTTTGCAGAATAGGGCTATTCTTAAACCTATTATCAAAACAGTGATTTTTTGTGGAAGGCAAGGGCTGGCCATGAGAGGGCATAGAGACTGTGGGGATTTGGACGTATTGTCAGAACCATGCCAATGCGAAGGAAATTTTAGAGCCCTTTTGCGACTCCGAGTTGATGCAGGAGAAGAAATACTGAAAACTCATCTACAAGGTTGTGCAAAAAATGCAACTTACATAAGTTGGAATATACAAAATGAGATTATTTCAGCATGCAATGATTCCATTGTGAAGCACATAGCAACTGAGGTGAATGAGGCCAAATGTTTTGCGGTTTTATGTGACGAAACCACAGATATTGCAACGGTAGAGCAAATGACACTTTGCGTTCGTTATTTGAAACGGTTTGAAACAAATGATAAGTATAAAATTGAATTTAAGATAGTGGAGAACTTCCTTAAGTTTGTGCCCCTGACTGAAACTACAGGTCGAGCAATTGCAGATGCTATTCTTAAAGGCCTTGCAGACTGCAACATTGATACGTCTTTCCTCCGTGGACAAGGGTTCGATGGAGCTTCTGCAATGAGTGGAGAGTACAATGGCGCCCAAGCAATTATATATGAGCAACACCCCAAAGCCCCCTACGTTCATTGTGCATCACACTGTTTGAACTTAGCCATAACTTATTCATCTAGAGTTCCGGATATCCGAAACAGCTTTGGAATAATAGGGAAAATCTCTAGTTTTTTCAACACACCAAAACGAAACCTTGTTCTCACCAGCAAAATTAATGCAGCTAATCAGGGAGAGACAGAAATCAGTGCCAAAAAACTGAAGAAATTATGCCCTACTCGTTGGGTGGAGAGACATGATGCCGTCACAGTTATGGTTTCATTGTTTGATCAAGTAATCGAGGCTCTGGAGGAGATTACTACCTAGAATGACAAGGAGACATCAACAGAGGCTCATACCTTGTTATGTTCAATGTTAACATCACAGTTTGTCATAGCACTTGTTTCAGCTGACAGATTACTCAGCTACAGTGTTCGTCTGAGTGAAAAGCTGCAGGAAGTTAACCTTGATCTGGCAACTGCTGTGAGTGACGTAGAAGACGTTTTGAAAGCTATATCTATAATTCGAGAGAACGCAGAGAACGAGTTTCACCATCTGTTTGAACAAGCTGTTAAGAAGCTGGAACAGCATGGAGAAAACATTACTCTACCACGCCGTGCCACCAGACAAATTTATAGATCAAATTTCAACGTACAGACTCCTGAAGAATACTACAGACTTTCTATTTTCATTCCATGGATTGATAATTTCATCACTCACCTCCATGAAAAATTTCTCAAACATAAGGAATTTCTACAAAGTTTTGCATCTGTCATTCCGAATGGAAGGCAGCCGACACTGGAAGAAAACGAGAGATTTGTTGCCTTATCAAGGAAATTTGCAGATGATTTAGGACCTAGATCAGATAATACTCTAAAAGCTGAACTACATCTGTGGTACATGAAGGTCTCTGCATTGAACAAGAAAACTAAAAGCCCAATCGAACTGCTTAACTTTTGTGACCAAAGGACTTTTCCAACTGTGTTTGAACTTTTAAAAGTGTATGCCACCCTCCCAGTATCAACAAGCAGTGCTGAGAGGTCATTCTCCACAATGAAGAGGTTGAAAACTTACTTGAGAAACAGTATGAGTGAAACCAGACTGAATGGACTGGCGTCAATGAACATTCACCGTGAAGTGGAAATTGATCCAGACCAGATAATTAATGCTCTGGCTACAAAGAAAAACATGAGGCTGGACTTCGTTTTATAAATATGTATAGATCATAATTGAATAATATAACAATATGTAATCATGAGAGAGTGGTTGAAAACAAGTATACAGTATAAGCAGACCAGAACAAATAATTTTATCTTCATCTATTTCTTAATTTGTGTTGTTTTGTATAAATATCTACTACTACTTCTTCTAATCATTCAATTCTCTTGCACTGCACTAAAGAATTGTTAGTAATTTGATAAAAATAAATGTACAAAAAAAGACAACCGCCTTGTTAATTGATATGGCCTCTGATCATTTTTTCTCGGAAAATTTATCGAGGAGTCATCCTCTTTCATAAAAATTTTGTGCACCAATGGCCCCCCCCCTTAGGAATATTCTGGGTGCGCCACTGATGTTAGCCATCAAACAAGCTTGGAATAACATTTCCACAGACACTTTAAAAGAAGTTTCAGCATCAATGGCCTCTCGGTTTATTCAAGTAATTGAAAAAAAAATTGTTTACTTGATTATTAAGGGAAATGTTAAGTAATGTAGAACATATCCTTATACTTTTTTCTATATTTTCTTTAGTGATAATCTTTATAAAGTCAACTTTTGTAAGGTTCATATTTGTTGTTTTATGTGTTGTAAATGTTATTGTATAATTTCATATTAGAGGTCAGAAATATCGAAAATTAATTTTGATAAAGTGAAAATAAAGTAGATTTCATTCAATCATATGTTGTCCTTATACTTTTTTCGCGCACTGTAGGTGTCATCGCGTTATAGACCCTGGTGATATAACACTCAGACAGATATTTATTTCCTTCCTTATTCTCGTTCCGTTAGAGGGATATGGAGGGTTATCTCGCTTCCTGTTAGAGATAGGGGAAAAAGTCAATTACAAAGTTGTAAGAGTATTTCAAAATTAGTACCAAGCATTTTTGTCCCCTGCGCAAAAGATGGAAAATAACGGTTTTAAAAGCGGCAATTTCATTAATCTGCATATAAAAGTGTAAATGCACACATTGGAAAACACTCGAACACATCTTATTACACGTGTGCAAGCATGCATCGTAACTAAAGGCGAGCATTTTGAATTTTATGTACGATAAAATCATTTTTTTTTTCTGCCGTATTTTTGCCTTTTCGATACAGGGCGTTAGATTGTTTACACTTCTTTTCAGGGTTCCTTTTCATTTTTTGCGGGATGACAAAACTGCTGTGTATAATTTCGTAACATTCTACAACTTTGTAATTGATTTTTTTACCTATCTCTAACAAGAAGCGAGATAGTCCCCTCCCCCTCATATCCCGCAATAGAGGGGGGCAAGTCTCCCGAAAGCTGTTTCGTTGTGTAAAGCCATTCATATTTTCTATACGCCAGCATAAAATATATATATACTAAGCTCATACTTCTCAAGTTGTTTGCCTGATCCGTGACTTTCCTGGACACCCTTTAAATCCTATTCTATTCGTCACAAAAATCTTTACTAATATGCTGTAATCTCTTTTAATTCAGGATCTTGAGGAAATCAAAACATTCTAGACATGATCACTTTACTCTAGACAGACCTAATGTGAGCACTCATGGACCTTTCCTTGCAAAGTGATTGGAGTACTTAAGGAGTTTCCTAAGAACCCTGTATAAGGATGCTCATTATTCAGAGAGAAATGTTACGTGTTACGAGTAAAAGTGAAGTAGGGATGCGCCAGCGTTTTGAAAAGACACACCCAAGACTCCTATAAATATACAGGTTGGTGCAACACCGGCCATCTTTGCTCCCAGTCGAAGCGATGGCTGTAGATGGTGAAAAGAGGGGTTACTTTTTCGTTATTTTCTCGGGATCTTGAGGAAATCAAAACATTCTTGACTAATTGGTACAATTTTTTGGCAGCAGAAGCACCCATTTTGAAGCTGAATTGCGTACCAAATATCCACCATTAAGATTTGCGTGTCATTGAAATAGCGCAGATGACAAATAACGAGACCTATTGGAGTAAAAATGGCAGTTGCGCCAGCCTGTATAGTTCGGAGAGAACAAAAACACACCAACAAATCCTGAGGATACGTCCCCCCACTTCATTAGTGATGAAGGTGTGCACTTACTCTTCATAGAGTTTCGTCCAGAACAGAGCACCAGACGCGAAACGCCTTTAATCTCCAATCTCTAGGTGTGGTTCTTATCTTCATACTGTGACATTATTTCATTGGTCCATAGTTGGAGGTTCGAGGTTTTTGATTTACTGTTTTTAACACTTTACAACAAAGTTGAAAAGTGTTTATGACTTTGTTCATTCTGTCTGTCTGTCTGTCTGTCTGTCTGTCTGTCCGTTAGCACGATAACTGCCGTAAAAATGACTTAATCAAAATGAAATTTTAGTATGTTATTCAGTCGGTCTATAGGACCTATGGGAATATAAATGAATAATATCACCCAATTAGTTTTGGATTGAACCCGGGTTGAAAAAATGGAATACATTGAGCCCTATGGGACCTAATTTTTCAAGCATTTTTTAAGCGGATTTAAAATTCACAAATTGCTTCGAAAATTTTAGATAATAGTCAAATTGTTCCATAAAATATATAAAAAAAAATTCAGCGAAATATATTCAGTAGTTTTTTAAATAAAAATTAAAATAATAATTACACATCTTATATGAAACGATCACGTGACCATGATATGAAACGATCACATGACCCACTTCAAAATGATATATGGCATCCATCTTGTGTCAAAATCGTGATTTTTAAAGTTCTTTTTAATTCATATTGAGTGTTGTATCCGTCCTACAACTAATTTATTTTTGCCTAAATTCTGTGCATCTACATACTGAAACAACGCAATGACAATATATTTCAGTTTAAATGCTCTTCCAAATTTCATTATGTCTACTATTAAGCCTATTTTTCACCTATGTAAAATGTAAACAGCAAAATATGTAGAATGAGTTGTATTAGAATCGCTGTAATTCTTTAACACAAAATCATTTAGTCCATGGAGTCTGCTTAGCTGATATGAACGAAATATTCATTGATTTTAGAAAGAGAAGGACGATATTTTTCGATGAAGTTTTACGCATTGAGTTTACTTACATGTAGTTCAATGGTCTTAATTTTTAAATAAAATAAATTATTATAGTATTGTGATGAATGACATGAATGGGGGAATTATTTATGAATGAAATGTTGCTTTTATAGAGAGAGCCAAGCGTATTATTTTTTTATGACGTCATTTGAATGAATTTCAGTTGTTTTCGATGATGTTTTCAAATATAATAAATTATCGTAGTATTATGATAATTCTAAAATTATTACCGAGGAATGTATCACATTTTAGAGATGTTTAAACCAGGCAATTTATACTTTAATTCCGTCATTTGAATGAAGTTAATTTTTTTCGATGAAGGTTTAAGGTGTCAAATATAATAAATTAATGTAGTATTGTGATAAGTTTTAAAATATTACCGAGGAATGTATTGCATTTTAGACATGTTTAAATAAAATTGCATTGAAGTTGGAAAGTGTTTCATAATCAATGTTTTAAGCATGATTGATCTTTCTTGTTATTATTTATCCTAGCTCCTAGTGTGGCAGTTTGTTGCACATTAGGAGTTTAAGCAGTTTGGGGGGGTTGATGCAGATCTGAGGGTAACCTAGCATTTTAGCAGTTTAGGATTTTAAACATTTTGTAGAAAACCAAAGATCGCGAGTTTTCTTTAATATCAACTGATTAAGGTGGGACGTTCCTAGTACCGAATATCAAAGTTAAGTACCGAGCGGGGTCTCTTACGAGATTTAGCCTTGCGATGATCATAGTCATGCACTTACTCTGTCTTGTATCCAAATATCCATGCAAATACGTCAATCATGTATGCCGGCAGTCCATGCTGTAGCTTGATGGACAGCATATTCATGAAGGGACTGGATTTGAAACTGCCTCCTGGATAACGGATCACGCTCGTAAACGGGTGTTTGATGATGAGGGGGTAGGCAGTCCTCTCCACGTCAGACCACGTCACACGATTCAAATTTCCCGAAGTGCAGTTGTAAACCTTCACGGTATTGGGTCTGAAAAGAGATTATTAAGAAGAAGAGAAATAATCACTCTCTGTACTTTGAATGAAAAGTACGGGCAAAGTAGGGCTTACAATTTTGGAATAGCAAATAACTAAGCTTGTAGTATCACTGCTAAAATTTTATTAGGAAATTTCTGTACAGTAAATAAAAAGTTAATAAGTTTATAGCATGTTTCTGTTGGGTAAAAAAAAGGGATTTATGAATGAAGAAATTCTTCCTCATTACACTTATTTCACTGTACAACTCTCGTTGTATTCTGTTCAATGAAAATGAAACGCGATTCATATTTCCCGAAGTGCAGTTGTAAACTTTCACGATATTGGGTTTGAAAAGAGATTATCAGGGGGGGGGGGGGGGGGGGGAATTATGCACTTTTTGTACTTTGAATGAAAAGTAAGAACGAAGTAGCGCTTACAATTTTGGAAAAGCAAATAGCTGGACATGTAGTAACACTGTTAAAATTAAGACATTTATTTATTATAAATGAAAAGTTTATAGCATATTTCTATTAGGTAAAATAAAGCTTTATGAGCGTAGAAATTCCTGCTCAATGCATTTATTTCACTGTACAAAACTGGTCGTATTTTGTTTAATAAAAATGAAGCAATGGGAATGTTACATCTGTCAAATTGTCAACTGGAATTTATTTTTCTCAGAATATCATCGTACAAAATTTTAATTCTATCATCAGTTTAATTATCATACAGAATTTCAAGTTCCATCGTTCTATCACCAGCTTAATTGTTGTTATTTATTATTTGTATTCTGAAATTGTCTGTGTATGAAAATCTAAACAACCATAAAATACACCACTAGAAGTTCTATTTATTATAATACTAACAGAAGATCCCGGTTTTCCGTTATGTATTCAGCTCAAAAAATTGAGCGTAGCGAGCTTATCATTATTGAATAGAATTGGGGGGGGGGGGGGGGAGTCATCATTTTTGCAAGTACTGTACGCGAATTTCATGCACCCGCAAGTATTCAGTCGACAGCTACTGCTGGGAAAGTTATTGTTAGTTAAGAGCTTTTTCCAAAAAGGAGCTTGTAGTTTGGTAAAATATAACATGGTTTCTATAAACATAAATACAACTATCATCATCATGGGTGCTACATTATCATTGATCAAAATGTACAGAAGCACGCCAATTTAGCAAAAACTTTAAAACGATGTAATAAAGACAACCAAGTTATGTGGTAGAAAAGGATCTTTAATATCATAGCACCATCTATGACGTATATAAAATTATATATCCAGTGCGTTTTCGGACGTTACTACATCCTTAAAGACTCCTTTTTTACCAAACAACTTGGTTATCTTTATTGTATCGTTTTAAAATCATTGATGCCGCAAAATTATTATTATCATTGTGGATATTATTGATCAGGTTTTCCAGTTACCCCTACGTCATACTTTTTCAGTTGCACTCTTGCACTTTCTAGTTCTTATAATAAATCAATCTATCTAATTTTTGGCCATCCTTCAACTCCATTTTTGCCTATTAATTTGACATTTAAATGTCCTATATCCATTTCACTTCGGATTATTCGATTTCTTGAAAAGTTAATACATTTTGAAGTTACATCTTCTTTGGTGTTGGGCCATCTTTTTTTTTGTGCAGATCCAAAAATATGGCACAGGATGTCAGGATCATCTTCGCAAAAGCAGTGAAAATTAATTCACAAACATGCGGAGTAGAAGTAATATGCAATGTGTAAATTAATATCCAACAATAAGAACAATAATGAAATAATTGATTTCCATTGGATTACTAGATAGACAAATTTAGTTTTAAAGTCCCACAAAAAATCGAAAATATTGGTATATTGATTCCAAAATTTGATGGGATTTAAGTCATGATCATTTCTATGTTGGTACAAAATGTTATGTCGTTGAGTTCAGTATTTTTTTTATATATATATATCACTATTCGTTACGCAAACCCCCGTAACTCGCTGCGCTCGCTTTACGAGCTATTTCAAGCCAAACTAAAGTTTAAATCGGTAAACGGTTTATTTCACCGTATAACCCTATTATTTCTCTATAAATGCACCAAATTTCATATTTTTGTATGCTACAGTTTTTGCGGTACGAGACACAGAAAATCTATGGACGTGCCGATACGAAATAACATTTTTAACTTCAGGAGTGCATAAAAAGTAAAATATCTCGTAAACTATATCAAAATTAAGAATCTGATGTGGGCAGCACATGACTTTCCCTGCAGACTCAAATTTATATGTTCTTTATTTCTTTAGTAATTCATTAGATTGAATTAAATTGAACCAAATAACACTAACTTTGCATTTTTAATTCAATTTTTGTTTTTATTTGGTAATTGGATATTTTTCCAAAAGTGGCATAACTAAATGCGAAAAATCTCAAATATCTCGAGAACGGTTAGTCCTAGAGTAATAGAGTTATTCTTATTCTTTTCCTCATCAAAAATTATATATAAAACAAGCATTTAATTGATATATTTGAACATACGTAGCTTTTATTTAGATTGTAGAGATTTTTGAGGGCCATTTCGTAAAAAAAGGCAGGTTGTTCTTTTCCGAATAATACCAAAATCTAATCAGCACCAGAGTATCCCACAAGTAACTTATCTACCAAATTTTGTGAAATTTGGTCAATTAGTATTTTAGCTAGAGTGGATACATGAAATGTTTACGGGCCATTTCGCAAAAAACGGCGTGTTTTGTTTTTACGAATCGTACCAAAAACTAATCAGCACCAGGGTCTTACCCAAGTGACTTATCTACCAAATTTTATGAAATTCGATCCATAAGTTTTTGAGTTAGAGTGGATATATACATTGCACAGACAGACACACACAGACGTCACGCTAAAAATAGTTTTTTCGTATTCTAGAGGTCTCGAAACGTGTAGATCCGTCGAAAACTCGAGTTGCAATTTTCGACATGACTCCAATACTTTCCCTATACATTACCATGTATTGCAGGGAAAGTAAAAAAAAAAAGGTTTCGTCCTGCAAAAATTCAACAATGTAGGTACCTGCCTGCAAAAATTCATGGTCTTGCTATTGTTAGTCCACCCAGGGAGCGAAATCGCATCTCAAATATTTTGTCTTTGGCATTAAATATTTCTTAAACTACAATATATATCAAAAAACGGTGTATTTCAGAGTGTTCCTCAAACCTTTATACAAGTGTAATAAATTTTATTTCTTTTTTGTATGCTATAGTTTTTTGCGGTACGAAGCAGAAAAACTCGAGAAACGGGAAATTTATCAAACAGCGTCGCCTACTTTTTTTTTTAATATAGAGAGAAATCGGGGAACATACACCAGTATGTCTTTCTTTTTCTTTCATTTTAAACATTTTACATTCTGAATACACCCAAAATAGAATGAAACAAAACTTACCTGTTCGTTCCTATGTTCCATGCTGCAGAGAGAAGCAAGTTCACCACCAAATCTACAGGCATCCAGTCCACTACAGAACCATCGTAGACGAGCATAGTTCGCAGCAGACCTTTGCCGGTCTGGACAGAAACGACAGTTACAAAGAAGTGATAAAAGTGGCTTAAATACATTAAAACAAAAGAAAATAATAATAATAATGAGTCCCTGCAAGCTCATGTAAATAATATTATTTGGATTTTGCTTGTATTATCTTACATAAAAAATATACCTGTGTATGTGTGTGTGTGTGTGGGGGGGGGGGGGGGGTTAAGCTTTGGAGAGCAACGAAATTTGGTACAGAGGTAATTCAGATTCCAAGACAATACAAGTCGGACAATACAGGTCTACATTTTTTTTTTTTTCAATTCGAAATGATTTTTTTTTTAGTTACTTTACATTGCAGCACGATTTTGAGCGATATTCTATTCACATCAGTCGGTTCTTTAGCGATCGAAAATATTATCACAGAGTTTCTATCTTGACATCATCGAAAAGATCGAAAAGCGTTCTTTCTAACGATCTTTAAAGCGAATACAAAGGATAATTCCTTCCATATTTATTTATTTATTTTTAAATACATTGAAATATGTATTTTCAGATTATCCGATACTTATTTCGCTGCATCTGAAGGTTTAGAGCAGTTGAATGGACTGTAGGTGCCAAAAATATAGGTGTATATCTTCGCATTCTAACAAAAAACTTTTTTTTTAATTACTCTATTTCTGAATTTTCTGTTAATTTTGAACCCAAACCATAAAAATTTTGATTTTCGATACCGTGGGAAATTTATTGTATTTCACCGTTTCGACGGTTGCTATGCAGTGAGCTGGGTTATGGGTAAAAGTGGGTGTTTGTGCGGATGCGTAGTGGAAAATAGTTGTACGCGACAATACCTGCGTCGAAACAAAAAGACTGAAACGAGAGGAGGAAATTATTTTGGTTCTAAACAGGCGATTTGGAATTTGAGTGGTGTTATCTGTATCTGTATTATTTAACTGCGACGCCTCTAATTTGGACCAGGTCAACGCCGGGTGATTCGTTTTAGTGGTAATTAAAAGGATTGTTAAAAATAATGTTTATTTTTACTACTTCACATAAATACAAGGAATCATAATAAAAGTTATCCGTACACTTATAAAAAAAATCTGATGTGGGCAGCACATGACTTTCCTCATATAATGTAATGAATTTACTACTTTTACAGTAAAAAAAATAGGTTATTCTTATAATAGATTCATATTCTTTTCAAAATATTGAATTTTCGTCAATTAGTCGTCATTTTCATTGATTTGGCGTCATTTTTATCCATTTGGCGAGACATTTAAAAAATCTCCAAGAGTTGGCGACATTCCGCCAAATTCGTCGCTAATATCTCGCCAAGGGTTATGGATGGAGAAATAATTTATATACATTACAGACACTTTATACATTATAGACAGTTTAGCTAGGCTCTTAATTCATTTAAAACCGAAAGCGCGGTCTCCATGGAGACGGGGAAGAAACTACTGCGGATAGGGGGGAAATGCCGTTGAAGAATTGAGCCGAATGCCGAGAAATTTAAAACCATGACGTCTTTAAAATTGCGATCCTGAGGGCAATTTTCATTATTTCTGGGCCAGATTAGACTTGTAAGAATGCCAGATATTTCAGCTTTCTAAAAATGTAAATTATTAGTCGAAATTATGAGTACTTTTCACTATGCGAGAATTTAAAAACCAAAAATCGTTTTTTTGAGCCAAAAGTGACTTTTGTTTTAAAATCTTTAAAAAATATTAGACATCGAAATTTAGACTTGAAATTGATATATTTTTACTCGCAATTGTCTGTTCTTTCCGGTGGTGTGATTTGTTCTTTTCTACGATGTCCTTATCGTGGAGAAAAAAGGGCAAAGAACGGTCGAAATCGCATAGAACAAAACATTAAATAGCAAAAATAATAATTAAAATTTTAAAAATCAGTTTTCACGTGTCCCCTTCCCACCCACCCGGGTCTCCGATTGCCAAATTTTGTAGCTCTCCGACGCGCGGTCGCTGAACGTATAGTGTATAAGACAGACAGACAGACACACACACACACACACACACAGACATTGCCTTTTATTATATAGATGACTTTTTGATAATTTTTTTGAAAAATGTGCAATATCTCGAGAACGGTTCATGTTAGCCTTCTAAAATTTATATTAATCGTTTTCTAATGAAAAATTACATGAGAAATGTCTATTTGCGTAACTTTATTAGCGGTTTTGATTTTTTGACGATTTTTTCAAAATTTCACTCGAAAATTAAGGGGGGTTCTGAACATTCGATTACGTTTAAAAACAATAGACTTCCAGTGATTACGGATTGTGATTTTTGTACCAAATTTCGTTCGAATCGGTCCATTCGTTCGTCAGTTATCGTCTCCACAGACTCACTGACACACACACACACATCACTTCAAAAATGTTTGATTCGTAATCAGGGATGCTTGAAACGTGTTCTCCCGTCGAAAACTCGAATTTGAATTTTCGACCCAGTCACAATACTTTCCTTATACATTATGTATATAAGGAAAGTAAAAATATCTCTGGGTTGGAGAAACATGCTGTTTGCAGATTAATATTCACCGTGGTGGGGGGATTTTGAGTGGAATGAAAAAAAATAGTTCAAACTCTCGACACTAGGGGGCTGCAACAGATAAAGCCATTTTGCAGATTTATATTCACCGTGGTGGGGGATTTTGTGTGGCATGAAAAAAAAATAGTTCAAACTCTCGACACTGGGGGGGGGGGGGGGGCTGCGGCAGATAAAGCCATGGAGATGACTTATGCATGGATGTGATTGTACACATGACTGGCCTGCGAGATCCCCAGATCTCCCACCCTGTGATTTCTCGTTGTGGTGGATACCTAAAATCACGGGTGTGAGATCTGGGGATCTCGCAGGCCAGTCGTGTGTGCAACACCTTCATGCATAAGTCATCTCCATGGCTTTATCTGCCGCAGCCCCCCCAAGTGTCGAAAGTTTGAACTAATTTTTTTTTTCATGCCACATAAAATCCCCCACCACGGTGAATATTAATCTGCAAACCGCATGTCTCTCCGACCCATAGATATTTTTTTTTATAGCGTTTTACTTTTGCTCCAAACTTTTGAATCACCCGGTACAACCATAGAGGAGTAGCCAGGATCTCAGAAAGAAGAAATTACGACCAAATGAGAGGCTGAAAACAGCAAATTTCCCTTTCTAATATGGCCCTGATGGAGAAATAGTGAAATTTTTATGTTAATGGGGGGGGGGGGGGCTATGAATTCCAAAACCTCTTCATCTACGCCACTGCATAACCTGAAAGCTCAGGCATTTGAGCGGGAGCCGAACTACCATACGTCGAAACCCTGCACCCCAGAGCAGGCTGGGGCGAAAAATTGAAGTTTTATTTATTCGCCTATAACCATAATTGTGGCCACGAAAAAATGCAGAAAAGTTCTCAAAAGGGTTTTGATCGCAAACGATATCTTGAGGTGGCTCATAGGCCTTAAAGTCAAGGCCGTTTTGGAGAACAAAGTAGGCAAACGCTGGGGGCCCATCTTATGAGCTAAATGCATATTTTTTCACTGTGAGTTTTATGGGAAGGCTTGTAATTTACTTTTACAGGGGTCTCGGAAAGGGTTAAAGCGAACCTGCTTAAAGTTATAGCTTTTAGTATCCGTTGAAGGAGCCACTAATCACCCAATACATGAATGGGGGCGAACTCAAAAAAATGATTGAAACTGGCCTCAAAATAGACATGACTAAATTTAAGAAATCGTCTCAAGTCTTGCAGTGACCTAAATTCAAGCAAGGTAATTTTATTCGAAATTCTACATTTTTGCGCCACCTGAAGATGAAGCTCAAGAGGGACGAAACTTCACAGAAAAATTTAATAGAATTTTTTTTTTTTATTTCACTCCCCCGTAATCCAGAACTTGTAGAGGGGCCCAAGTGAAAATTGAAGATTATTTCAAAAATTGTAAATGCAGTTGGGAATCCCAGCCTGCGAAAGCTGGTTCTGTGAAGTCAATCTACCACGGCAGTTATAATGGCATGGGTACAGTGCCGAGAAAAGAAACTTACTTCTAGGCACTGTAGCTGTAGCATGGGGTTCATTAAGCCAAGTCTGATGCAGACGAAGTGTGACTTTTCTTGAGATTCCTCACTAAGCATCTCTTGATGCGATCAGTCAATTTAAGCGGCTCCGCAGATCGTGGCTTTGCTCTGGTGTCATCATCAGCCTTCCATTTTTAATAGCATCTGCCACAATTGATTTTGGGAGCCCCATACGAAATGCAACACTGGTTACTCTAGTAGTATTCCACCACTATACCATACCCCTTTGAAAATATGCAAATTCAGCGTTGTGTGTCATAGCAGCTTCAGGTACACTTCAAGTTCGATGGGCGCCTTGAAAATTTAAATGCACAGCAAAAGGGACAATTTATTAAATTTGCATATCACAGGCAGTTTACTGCATGCAATTGGAACTAAAAAGTTAAGCATACATGGAAAGATACATACATAGAAACAATAGAATATTGTATTGTTTTTCTTTATGGATTTGACAGCTGAAAAATCTTTAAATGAATTCCTCAAACTGTACCATCTTTAGAACATTGCTCTCTACATCAAGTACATACAAAGCATTTAGTCTTTCACAGGACAGCGTGGTTCTCAAATTAGTATTTATCAGAGCATTTCCTGAATGACCTCTGACCTGAGCAACTAGTGACTATCATGCTCAAATACATTTTAAGAGCCGCATTGGAATAAGAAAATATCACCCAGTCCTTCATCATGAAGTAAAACCGGCTGTTAAGATAGAATGAAACATGACCTGAGCCTGGGAAAGGCTGCAAACTAGAGAATTTCCTTCATGGACTTAAGTAATCTTTTAATTATTATAATTTTTGTATATAGGGGCCGCTTTGGCTGGGAGGCCAGGAATAATTGCCCCTTTTCCTCCTTATAAATCCGGAGCTGGGGGTACGCAGACAAGATGAATGTCTGATAAAAGTACATGAATGTTCAAAGTATGAGAAATACTGAGATGGTGTAATAGGTGCGGTGTTAACTGAGTTCTTGGTTAACATAATTGGTTAACATAAGATTTAGCAACTAATGAATATATTTTTTAAGTTACTTACCATAGTTATGAAAGTAGTAGGTCCATTCAAGCCATCAACCCATCCCTAGAAGCAATAGAAAAAATAATTCTGGTTATAATTCAATACGCTATTTTAATTGTGGTACAACTTCATTGTATGCGAAATTGCAATTAACCGTATTTTTGGGATAACACGAGAGTATTTTTTTTTAATTTTGAATCTAATACGCATCCAACTTCTTCCTTCGACTGCAAGCAAATAGCACCACAATACATGCATGGTAGATAAAACAAAAAAAGTTATTTTAACAGTGGTACAACTCAGCTACAATCCACGTGTTCCACGATAAGTGAATCTGATGATATTGGTGTTTCGGTTCTTGATCTAGATTTTCTAACAACTAAAGATAAATGTAGATACCATTATTACTTTCTCAATGTTTTACCGCCTTTTGGTCATTCGCATCTGCCTAATGACAGAGACATACAATGACAAAAAAATTAAGGAAAAGAGAGTATCTTTATTCGTCACAAAACATTTATGAACCAATAAAGAGAGATGAATAAACTGCACTGATGAGAAAAAACTGCATGCCCTGAAATGAAACATTGTGACTTCCATTTATGTGCTAATAGATCTTCAGAATTCAGAAACAAAAATGAAGAAGGATAAAGAAAACTGGTTTTTGTAACTGGCTTCAAATTAGGTGGATAAAGTTTGTGAATCAAAACCGTTCATAATGATGTACAAGGAAACATTAAATGAAAATATTGGTTCCTATAACCTGAATATGAAACCCTCTAGGGCAAGAGGAGGAAAAACACAGTACAGAACTTTTTAAATTTCACTTTTATATCTTCAACCAAGGGGGATTAATGAAAAGAAAAAATAGGATATGCTTGTATTATTGCTTTTCATTCCAGCCATACATCATGACTATTTCAGTGATAAAGTAGGAACTGAGCAACACGAAGAACAACTAAATGGGTATTATGAAACGTACTACTATTTGTGTATATATATATATATTTGTGTATTAAATACATATTTATGTGTTTTATAATGAAATCCAAAGAATTTTCATTAAAATATTTTTCTGGTCATGGATTTCTCAATCACGCGTTGACATTTTATATTTTAATAGAGACACACTTCCTTTGATATCCCTTATTCGGTATAACCCATTCTATATTCATGAACTCAAACCATAAGTAGAAAACTAACGTCGGCCAACAAGTAAGGACCGTTAATATTCGAGTAGGTCAGCTCTTAATCTTTCCTTCTGTATTTAACTTTAACTTTTTCGATATCATATCTTGAAACGAATGAAAATGGAGCTGTACCACTATTAAAGTTACGCTTTCAATTCACACTCTATTTAAATTATAAAAAGTTTATATATGCCACTAAATATTATGTTCGCCATTTCTTTGAACTGAAATGACGAACTTAGTTTTGAGTCAAGTGATCTACCAACTTAGTTTTCCGGATTTTGCAGAACAAATGATCACAATTATAGCATGTTACCCTTCATTTTAAAGGACTGCAAAAAATGTTTCAATGGATACCAAGTTTGAAATGCACCCCTCAGTGGGCTAATGACAGTCAAGAAACAATTTTTGTATTCGTGACATTTTCCATTATACAATGATTGAGGCTGTTAAGTTTCGTGGTCATTGAGCCATAAATAACCCGTTTATGCATAATTATGTTAAATTTTGTCCTATGCTGCCATGTTAAGGAAATGTAGAATTTCGAATAAATTTCGAAGTTTTCGCTTGAATTTAAAAAAAAAAAAAATCTATCTTGTTCTAGAATTCTCAACAACAAAGCTGGATATAAATTTTCGTGAAAATCCATTAATATTTGTGGCAGCTATCGTCTACACAAGAAATCGACCACAGACAGATAGGCAGTCGGACGTCACTCTGAAAATAGTCTGAACGTGTTTATAAGGTCCGAAAATACATATTGGTATCAAAATCTTGAAATCGAAAATTTTCGTGATAGCAATATATTTTCAATAGTATATTCTATAGTATGAGAAAAAACGAAAATCCATAAACACCAGTGAAATTTCTGCCTCAGGATATGGAATAAACAGAAAACGTGTGGAATTCTAAGATTTTATAGATTTCTGAATAAAGAAACATGTATACAAGTAAAAGACTCACCGGTATAGGTTCTTTGAACGCGGCAGTAACGATTGATGGTCGCACTACGGCAATAGGAATTTCTCCTCCCGCTGCCAGCAACATATTTTCTGCCAGGGCTTTGCTGTAGTGGTATGTGGTGGGTCGACCGTCCAACAGTCTTGGAAGGATGGTTTCCATCAAGCTGTCATCCATCCAGCTGAAGAGGGAAAGCACGTTTACTTCAAATGACTGTCAAACTTAAACATGGTTACATAATAGGATTTCCTCTGCGGTTCTTATTGCAGTGTTGCACAACTAGAAACGTAACAAGATCATCAGATGCGACAACATCAGGCACCCATTAAAAGGAAACGCCATTTTCACTAAATTGCTTACTTTGAAAATAATAGTCAAGAATTTCTGCTTACATTTTAAATATATTCTGTAATTTTATAACATAAGACGAATATGAATTTACGTTTTGTTTATATTGAAAAGTAACTAATCCACAGGGCGGCGACACGGTCACACTGGTATAAAAAAAAAAAAAAAAAAAAAAAAAAATTGCCTCAAGTCATTTCTCTTGGAATTTTTTAAAGGAAGCTGTCTTCTTAAGACAAAATGTTCTTAAGACAACATGTTCTGAATAGACCCATGCGATTCCAGCTTAGATAGATTTTACTGTACTCCGCATTTCATGGGACAGCTTATAATACACAATTTCCTAACAAAGTGCTTGCTGTTAAAAAAAACTCAAAAAACCCAGTCATGAGTCTTACATTAAAAAAAAATCTGATGTGGGAAGTACATGACTTTCCTTATGTAATGCAATGAATTTACTACTTTTACAGTACAAAAAATAGATTATTTTTATAGTAGTTATTTATATTCTTTCCAAGATATTGAATTTTCGTCAATGAGTCGTCATTTTCCATGTCGGCATTATCAATGAGTCGTCATTGATTTATCGCCATTTTCATCCATTTGGCGAGTTTTTCGCTAACTTAGCAACATTTGAAAAAATCTCCAAGTTGGCGACATTCCACCAAATTCGTCGCCAAAATCTCGCCAAGCGTTATGGACGAAAAAATAAGTTATTCTTACACGAGCGGATAAATAGCACCGGACCCACTCCGATTCGACCAACAAGGAACCGCTACTGACGATGATGCGATTGACGTACCCGATGACGTAGGGTACACGTTGATTCTGGTTAGCGGAGATTTTATTTAGCATTCGCCGCAAATTTATGTTTCGTGAATTTTTTCTTTTTGAGAAATATGAATATTGATCCAAAGCTTAAGGATGGACCAAACACTTCACAAGCCAAAAACTCACAGAAAACGGAAAAGTTTTCTAAAATGTGCAATTGCAAAAATATATTTTCCAGTAAATCTACCTTTTACAGACATAAAAAGAAATGTTCACCAGTTGCTGAAAAAACAAATTATGTTTGTAGAGAAATAAATTGTAATTTTACAGAACTGAAGTCGGATTTCATGGCATAGAAGAAAAAATCTGATGTGGGCAACACATGACTTTCCTTATATGATGTAATGAATTTACTACTTTTACAGTAAAAAAAATAGGTTTTTCTTATAGTAGATACTAATACTATTTCCAAGATATTGAAGTTTCTACAATTAGTCGTCATTTTCATTGATTTAGCGTCATTTTTATCCATTTGGCGGGATTTTCGTTAATTAGGCAACATTTCAAAAAGTCGCCAAGTTGGCGACATTCCGCCAAAATCTCGCCGAGCGTTATGCACTAAGAAATAAGTTATTCTTTCAGCAGATAAATGACTATTGGCGTATAAATACAAAAGTGTATGTTTCGCAATAGAAATTTTTTTTATATAACTTTTTGATATTTTTTTTTAAAATGTACAATATCTCGAGAACGGTTCATGTTAGCGTTCTAAAATTTATGTCAATCGTTTTCTAATGAAAAATTACACAAGAAATGTCTATTTGCGTAACTTTGTTAGTGGTTTTGATTTTTTGACAATTTTGTCAAAATTTCATTCGAAAATTTAGGGGGGTTCTGAACATTCGATTGCGTATAAAAACAATAGGCTTCCAGTGTTTATTGATTGTGATTTTTGTACCAAATTTGGTTTGAATCGGTCCATTCGTTCGTCAGTTATCGTCTCCACAGACTCACTGACACACACACATAGACATCACGTCAAAAATGTTTGATTCGTGATCAGGGATGCTTGAAACGTGCTCTCCCGTCGAAAATTCGAATTCGAATTTTCGACCCCGTCACAATACTTTTCTTATACATTATGTATAGAAGGAAAGTAATAAAACATGATAATGATTTTTAAAATTATTTAGGTATGTTCGCATTTTCATAATTTCTATTTCAATACGTTTTATTTATTGGTGAATAAAATAAAATAGTTTCACTATGCCTCTCGTGATAATGATACAGACAGACAGATTTTCAATTTTCTTTATATCGATTATGCAATTGCTATGTCAAAAATATAAAATAACATAAATATGCACATAACTGTAAAATCTTGTGCAAATACAAATTTTAGTACATTTCTACATAAGCTGATAATAATATGTAAGAAAATAACAAAAATACAAAATTGAGTAAAATTTTTGAGTGGATAACAATTTCTTCCTAGCTATTGACATATTTGCATTTGTCAGCTGAAACATATCATTTATGAATGACTGATTCTGGATTAAAATTATCCAAATGTAGACTTTTAATAGATATAACGCAAGTTTACTCATTTTGCTTATTTTCAATCTATTTCTCTAAATCTATATATTTCTCTAAATCTATAAAATTGAAAATATGTCTCTATGTGTGTCTCAGTATCATGGGAGAACAAATGAACCGAATTTAAATGAAATTTGTAGATAGCCTTGAAATATCCTGACTTAAAATTTAGTCCATGTTTTGAGTTTCTAAGACCAGAGGTTGCCCAGATATTAATTAAAAACGAACAATAATTAAACCTTTCATATAGCATTAAGCAGATGATATTTTTTACGTCAATTTGTTTGAAGAAAATTTTATCATGTCATTTAGCAACAAATTTAAATCCAATTTGTTTATACGGCAGCTGATTTTTATTAAATCCTTTCGAATTTAAATAATAAAGATATATATAAAATAAATTTCACCGATATTGCATTTTTGACTGGATTATATCAATTATGGTCTTCAGGTTTAAACATTATTATTATTGATATTTTCAGTTTATTATGTCATTGTTTTATTTTTGCAAAAATTTTTGAAACTCATATATTGTACGTAGTACCGAGTAATCTTCTACAAATGCATGGGTATATCTTCTACTCAGTGGCTTATCCTGACTCTAAAAAGTGTGGGGGGGGGGGGGGGGGCAACTCTTTAGCATTTGCTTATGCGAGGGTTATTTTAAATGAAAAATACGCATAACAATAAAAAGCCTTGAAAAGTAAGGGGGCCTGCCCCCCCCCCCTCCCAAGCATACGCTGCTGCTTCTACTCTATGAGAATATAAGCAGTACAAGTATATTAGCACATATTTTGGCATATATTGGAATCAATTACGACCTTTTAGGTTTTAAGATTACGGAATTATTGATATTTTCAATTTATTACGTCATTTGTTTTATTTTGATAAAGATTTTAGAAACTCATAAGTTGTAGTATGGGTCCTATACAGTTTTAGCTCTGTTATTTTGCATATATTTATTCAACTTCATATATTTTGTAAATTTGTTTGCAAACAAGACCAGGACATTTTATTCTTCAGATCTGCTCGTGAAGATAATTTTGTATAGCTAGAACAGATATTCTTTAACTTCTTTTTAGGAGCATTAAATTAAATATTTTAATAGAATATTTTGATTAACAATGTCATTTAGTATATTATAGGAATTTGCACATGATTGTGAATTTTAAATTGAACTTGACAACTTGAATGTTGCCAAGAACTATGTTTTATTTTGATAATCTAATTAATGCATGACTAATAAAAGAAGATTGATTTTGTGAGTCGCATAATATAAACAAAGCAAATAATTTTTAAATTGCATCTATGTAGAACAATTTTTCAAATGGGGAAAATTGGTTAGGTTCCATTGACACATGGCTCTCAAAATGAATACATTATATCTATATATCACATCTAGCCATCAATTGTAGCGTTTAATATTCTATTCTATTCAATAATACGAAGGAGATTTAAATATATTTAAATCTCCTTGAATAATACCGAGATCGGCATTAAAACAAAATACTCCTTGCACAGGCGTAGTTCATTTTAAGCATCAACTATAACTTAGAATTTAATATTCTAAACTGTCTAATAATACTGGTATACGATAGCAAATTTAACAGCTGAGTGATGATGAGTTCGTATTATAAACTACCATCTCCGTGCACAGGCGCAGTTCTCTGAAGCTACTATTGGTCGTCGATATTGACGTCGGGTGACGTCACATCATGACGCCGGAGTGGGTCCGGTGCTATTTATCCGCTCGTATTCTTACAGCAGATAAATGACTATTGGCATTCAAATACAAAAGTATTACTTAAAGTATCTTTTTTCATGAATGGAACGAGCTATAACCACGAGAATGATGTCACCAAATTTATCGCATGACATTACATATCAAAAGTAAATATGTTTCTAAAGAGGAAATATTTTTTTTTTATTTTATATGACTTTCTGATAATTTTTTTTAAGTCGGCAATATCTCGAGAACGGTTCATGTTAGCGTTCTAAAATTTATGTCAATCGTTTTCTAATAAAAAAATACATAAGAAATGTCTATTTGCGTAACTTTATTAACGGTTTTGATTTTAGGACAATTTTTTCAAAATTTCACTCGAAAATTTAAGGGGGTTCTGCACATTCGATTGCGTATAAAAACAATAAGTTTCCAGTGTTTACGGATTGTGATTTTTGTACCAAATTTCGTTTGAATCGGTCCATTCGTTCATCAGTTATCGTCTCCACAGACTCACGGACACACACACATACACACATACTTTCACACACGCACACACATCACTTCAAAAATGTTTGATTCGTGATCAGGCATGCGTGAAACGTGCTCTCCCGTCGAAAAATCGAATTCGAATTTTCGACCCCGTCACAATACTTTCCTTATACATTATGCATATAAGGAAAGTAAAAAAATATATTCTACACTGTAGAATTTTTACTTTCTTTATATACATAATGTATAAGGAAAGTATTGTGACGGGGTCGAAAATTCGAATTCGAGTTTTCGACGGGAGATTACGTTTCAAGCATCCCTGATCATGAATCAAACATTTTTGAAGTGATGTCTGTGTGTGAAAGTATGTGTGTGTGTGTGTGTAAAAGTATGTGTGTGTGTGTGTGCAAAAGTATGTGTGTGTGTGTGTGTGAAAGTATGTGTGTGTGTGTGTGTGTGTGAAAGTATGTGTGTGTGTGTGTGTGTGCGTGCGTGTCTGTGTGTCAGTGAGTCTGTGGAGACGATAACTGACGAACGAATGGACCGATTCGAACGAAATTTGGTACAAAAATCACAATCCGTAAACACTGGAAGCGTATTGTTTTTATACGTAATCGAATGTTCAGAACCCCCCTAAATTTTCGATTGAAATTTTGAAAAAATCGTCAAAAAATCAAAACCGCTAATGAAGTTACGCAAATAGACATTTCTTATGTAATTACTTTCCTTATATACATAATGTATAAGGAAAGTATTGTGACGGGGTCGAAAATTCGAATTCGAGTTTTCGACGGGAGAGCACGTTTCAAGCATCCCTGATCACGAATCAAACATTTTTGAAGTGATGTCTGTGTGTGTGTATGTGTGTGTGTGTGTGTGTGTGTGTGTGTGTGTGTGTGTGTGTGAAAGTGTGTGTGTGTGTGTGTGTGTCAGTGAGTCTGTGGAGACGATAACTGACGAACGAATGGACCGATTCGAACCAAATTTGGTACAAAAATAACAATCCGTAAACACTGGAAGCCTATTGTTTTTATACGTGATCGAATGTTCAGAACCCCCCTAAATTTTCGAATGAAATTTTGAAAAAATCGTTAAAAAATCAAAACCGCTAATAAAGTTACGCAAATAGACATTTCTTATGTAATTTTTCATTAGAAAACGATTGGCATAAATTTTATAACGCTAACATGAACCGTTCTCGAGATATTGCACATTTTTCAAAAACTCGAGATATTGTACATTTTTTTTGTGATTTTTGTACCAAATTTGGTTCGAATCGGTCCATTCGTTCGTCAGTTATCGTCTTCACAGACTCACTGACACACACACACACACACACACACATACTTTCACACACACACACACACACACACACACACACACACACACACACAGACATCACTTCAAAAATGTTTGATTCGTGATCAGGGATGCTTGAAACGTGCTCTCCCGTCGAAAACTCGAATTCGAATTTTCGACCCCGTCACAATACTTTCCTTATACATTATGTATATAAGGAAAGTAAAAAGTTCTATTGAGAAACATGTTCACTTTTCATATGTAATACCATGCGATAAATTGAGTGACATCATTCTCGTGGTTCTAGCTCGTTCCATTCATGAAAAAATATACTTTGAATAATACTTTTGTATTAGAACGCCAATAGTCATTTATCTGCTGTAAGAATAACTTTTTTCTTAGTGCATAACTCTTGGCGAGATTTTGGCGACGAATTTGGCGGAATGTCGCCAACTTGGCGACTTTTTTGAAATGTTGCCAAATTAATGAAAATCTCGCCAAATGGATAAAAATGATGCTAAATCAATGAAAATGACGACTAATTGTCGAAAATTCAATATCTTGGAAAGAATATTAGTATCTACTATAAGAAAATCCTATTACTTTCCTTATATACATAATGTATATGGAAAGTATTGTGACGGGGTCGAAAATTCGAAATCGAGTTTTCGACGGGAGAGCACGTTTCAAGCATCCCTGATCACGACTCAAACATTTTTGAAGTGATGTCTGTGTAATTGTGTGTGTGTGTGTGAAAGTATGTGTGTGTGTGTGTGTGTGTGTGAGAGCCTGTGAAGACGATAACTGACAAACGAATGGACCGATTCGATCCAAATTTGGTACAAAAATCACAATCCGTAAACACTGGAAGCCTATTGTTTTTATACACAATCGAATGTTAAGAACACCCCTAAATTTTCAAATGAAATTTGGAAAAAATAGTCAAAAAATCAAAACCACTAATAAAGTTACGCATATAGACATTTCTTATGTAATTTTTCATTAGAAAACGATTGGCATAAATTTTAGAACGCTAACATGCACCGTTCTCGAGATATTGCACATTTTTCAAAAAAATTATCAGAAAGTCATATAAAATAAAAAAAAAAAATTTCCTCTTGAGAGACATGTTCACTTTTCAGTAATACCATGCGATATATTAGATGACATCATTCTCGTGGATCTAGCTCGTTCCATTCATGAAAAAAGATACTTTGAGTCATACTTTTGTATTTGAACGCCAATATTCCTTTATCTGCTGTAAGAATAACTTATTTCTTTGTCCATTATGCTTGGCGAGATTTTGACGACGAATTTTGGCGGAATATCGCCAACTTGGCGACTTTTTGAAATGTTGACAAGTTAACGAAAATCTCGCCAAATGGATAAAAATGACGCTAAATCAATGAAATGACGACTAATTGTTGAAAATTCAATATCTTGGAAAGAATATTAGTATCTACTATAAGAAAAACCTATTTATTTTACTGTAAAAGTGGTAAATTCATTACGTTATATAAGGAAAGTCATGTGTTGCCCACATCAGATTTTTTTTTATGTGACTTTTTCATAATTTTTTTGAAAAATGTACAATATCTCGAGAACGGTTCATGTTAGCGTTCTAAAATTTATGCCAATCGATTTCTAATGAAAAATTACATAAGAAATGTCTATTTGCGTAACTTTATTAGCGGTTTTGATTTTTTAACGATTTTTTCAAAATTTCATTCGAAAATTTAGGGGGTTCTGAACATTCGATCACGTATAAAAACAATAGGCTTCCAGTGTTTACGGATTGTGATTTTTGTACCAAATTTGGTTCGAATCGGTCCATTCGTTCGTCAGTTATCGTCTCCACAGACTCACTGACACACACACATACTTTCACACACACACACACACACACACACACACACACACACACACACACACACACATACACACACACACATACATACACACACACACACACACACACACACACACACACACACACATACACACACACAGACATCACTTCAAAAATGTTTGATTCGTGATCAGGGATGCTTGAAACGTGCTCTCCCGTCGAAAACTCGAATTCGAATTTTCGACCCCGTCACAATACTTTCCTTATACATTATGTATATAAGGAAAGTAATAATTAACAGTTTCTGTGATTGCTTAAGTCAAGTACATCTGTAAAACTAGTCACATTCCATGAACAACCGTTTCACTGTTGAATTTTCAAAATGCATTGTAAATTTTAATATACATTATAGGTGGGCTCCGAATTCCCAAAATAGTCATTAGTGTATTTTCAAATTATGGATATCAGTACTGGGATTTGTGCTCCGATTAGGGACTGCTATTTTGATAAGCAGAACTCGTTTAAAGTTTTGCTGACGGAATAATTGAGTGTTTATTGGAAGTAGAAGTATTTCTTACGCAGCTCCAATGAAACGGACGTCAGCAGTACATATTTTGAAAGAACGCCAGATAATTGTTTTGGTTTAGTTTTTATTCGAAAATGTTGTAAATGATAGTCTTGAAATATTATGTGGGCAATACATAACATTCGCTAAAGATTTACAGCTTGGTTTTTACTTTCCTTATATACATAATGTATAAGGAAAGTATTGTGACGGGGTCGAAAATTTGAATTCGAGTTTTCGACGGGAGAGCACGTTTCAAGCATCCCTGATCACGAAATAAACATTTTTGAGGTGATGTCTGTGTGTGTGTGTGTGTGTGTGTGTGTGTGTGTGTGTCAGTGAGTCTGTGGAGACGATATCTCACGAACAAATGGAGCGATTCGAATGAAATTTAGTACAAAAATCGCAATCCGTGAATACTGGAAGCCTATTGTTTCTAAACGCAATCGAATGTTCAGAGCCCCCTAAATTTTCGTGTGAAATTTTGAAAAATCATCAAAAAATCAAAACCTTTAATAAAGTTACACAAATAGACATTTCTCATGTAATGTTTCCTTAGAAAGCGATTGACATAAATTTTAGAACGCTAACATGAACCGTTCTCGAGATATTGTATATTTTTAAAAAAAATTATCAAAAAGTCATATAAAATAAAAAAAAAATTCCTATTGAGAAACATGTTCACTTCTTATATGTAATACCATGCGATAAATTGGGTGACATCCTTCTCGTGGATCTAGCTCGTGCCATTCATGATAAAAGATACTTTGAGTAATACTTTTGTATTTGAACGCCAATAGTCATTTATCTGCTGTAAGAATAACTTACTTCTTAGTGCATACCGCTTGGCGAGATTTTGGCGACGAATTTGGCGGAATGTCGCCAACTTGGCTACTTTTTGAAATGATGCCAAATTAACGAAAATTTCGCCAAATGGATAAAAATGACGCTAAATCAATGAAAATGACGACTAACTGTAGAAAATTCAATATCTTGGAAAGTATATTAGTATCTACTATAAGAAAAACCTATTTTTTTTTTTTTTTTACTGTAAATATAGTAAATTCATTACATTATATAAGGAAAGTCATGTGTTGCCCACATCAGATTTTTGTACTATTGTGATAATTTTAAAAATATCACCGCTAAATGAAAGGAATGGAATAAAAGTTTATGAATGAAATATTCACTGCTTTTATATAGAGAGCCATGCGATTTATATTTAGATGACGTCATTTGCATATAGTTAATTTTTTTCGATGAAGTTTTAAGTTTTCCAAATATAATAAATCATTGGAGTATTGTGATAATTTAAAAAATATCGCTGCTGAATGTATCACATTTTAGAGATGTTTAAATAAAATTGTATTGCAGTTGGAAAGTGTTTCATGATCAATGTTTTATGCATGATTAATCTTTCTTGTTATACAATAAACTATATAAAAATTGAAATATGTATAAAGTATAAATATTATCTGCCATAACTATAAATTAAAAAAATTTGATGTGGGCAACACATGACTTTCCTTATATAATGTAATGAATTTACTACTTTTACAGTAAAAAAATAGGTTTTTCTTATAGCAGATACTAATATTCTTTACAAGATATTGAATTTTCGACAATTATTCGTCATTTTCATTGATTTAGCCTCATTTTTATTCATTTGGTTAGATTTTCGTTAATTTGGCAACATTTCAAAAAGTCGCCAAGTTGGCGACATTCCACCAAATTCGTCGCCAAAATTTCGCCAAGCGTTATGGACGAAGAAATAAGTTGTTCTTACAACAGATAAATGACTATTGGGGTTCAAATACAGAAGTATTACTCAAAGTATCTTTTTTCAAGAATGGAACGAGCTAGATCCACGAGAATGATGTCACCCAATTTATCGCATGGTATTACATATGAAAAGTGAACATGTTTCTCAATAGGATATATATATTTTTTCATTTTATATGACTTTTTAATATTTTTTTTGAAAAATGTGCAATATCTCGAGAACGGTTCATGTTAGCATTCTAAAATTTATGTCAATCGTTTTCTAATGAAAAATTACATAAGAAATGTCTATTTGCGTAACTTTATTAGTGGTTTTGATTTTTTGACGATTTTTTCAAAATTTTATTCGAAAATTTAGGGTGGTTCTGAACATTCGATTACGTATAAAAACAATGGGCTTCCACTGTTTACGGATTGTGATTTTTGTACCAAATTTGGTTGGAATCGGTCCATTCGTTCGTCAGTTATCGTCTCCACAGACTCACTGACACACACACACACACACACACACACACACACACACACACACACACACATACACACACACACACACACACAGACATCACTTCAAAAATGTTTGATTCGTGATCAGGGATGCTTAAAACGTACTCTCCCGTCGAAAACTCGATTTCGAATTTTCGACCCCCGTCACAATACTTTCCTTATACATTATGTATATAAGGAAAGTAATATTTCAAGTTCAGTTGATTTTACATCAATAGAGTTAACTAAGAAAATTTAGAATATTTTTTTCTGTACATTATGGTATAAAAACAAATTTTCTGTGTCTAGCCGTTATCAGGTTATAACTAGAAGAATGTTCGAACGAAAATTTCGAGATTTACAAATTTTGCGAACAAAATTTGAAGATTTTAGATTTCTTTCATTATTTATACGCCAAGTTTAACGTTCATGCAAATTTTCCAGGTTCCACCTTCAGTTGGGACTGTGTAATCCGTCCCTTAGTCAGCTAGTTACTTTCCTTATATACATAATGTATAAGGAAAGTATTGTGACGGGGTCGAAAATTCGAATTCGAGTTTTCGACGGGAGAGCACGTTTCAAGCATCCCTGATCACGAATCAAACATTTTTGAAGTGATGTCTGTGTGTGTGTGTGTGTGTGTGTGTGAAAGTGTGTGTGTGTATGTGTGTGATAGTATGTGTGTGTGTGTGTGTGTGTGTGTGTGTGTGTGTGTGTGTGTGTGTGTGTGTGTGTGTGTGTCAGTGAGTCTGTGGAGACGATAACTGACGAACGAATGGACCGATTCGAACCAAATTTGGTACAAAAATCACAATCCATAAACACTGGAAGCCTATTGTTTTTATACGCAATCGAATGTTCAGAATCCCCCTAAATTTTCGAATGAAATTTTGAAAAAGTCGTCAAAACATCAAAGCCACTAATAAAGTTACGCAAATAGACATTTCTTATGTAATTTTTCATTAGAAAACGATTGGCATAAATTTTAGAACGCTAACACAAACCGTTCTTGAGATATTGCACATTTATCAAAAAAATTATCAAAAAGTCATATAAAATAAAAACAAAAATATTTCCTATTGAGAAACATGTTCACTTTTCATATGTACTACCATACGATAAATTGGGTGACATCATTCTCGTGGATCTAGCTCGTTCCATTCTTGGAAAAATATACTTTGAATAATACTTTTGTATTTGAACGCCAATAGTCATTTGTCTGCTGTAAAAATAAATTATTACTTCATCCTTAACGCTTGGCAAGATTTTGGCGACGAATTTGTCGGAATGTCGCCAACTTGGCGACTTTTTGAAATGTTGCCAAATAAACGAAAATCTCGCTAAATGGATAAAAATGACGCTAAATCAATGAAAATGACGACTAATTGTCGAAAATTTAATATCTTGGAAAGAATATTAATATCTACTATAAGAAAAACTTATTTTTTTACTATAAAAGTAGTAAATTCATTACATTATATAAGGAAAGTCATGTGTTGCCCACATCAGATATTTTTTTATTATAAAACGATTGACATAAATTTTAGAACGCTAATATGAACCGTTCTCGAGATATTGCACATTTTTCAAAAAAATTATATTAGAGTTATATAAAATAAAAAAATAAATATTTCCTATTGAGAAACATGTTTACTTTTCATATGTAATACATACCATGCGATAAATTTGGTGACATCATTCTCGTGGAACTAGCTCGTTTCATTCAGGAAAAAAAAGGTACTTTGAGTAATACTTTTGTATTTGAACGCCAATAGTCATTTATCTGCTGTAAGAATAACTTATTTCTCCGTCCATAACGCTTGGCGAGATTTTGGCGACGAATTTTGCGGAATGTAGTCAACTTGGCGACATTTTTAATTGTTGCCAAATTAACAAAACTCTCGCCAAATTGATAAAAATGACGCTAAATCAATGAAAATGACGACTAATTGAAGAAAATTCAATATCTTGGAAAGAATATAAGTATCTACTATAAGAATAACATTTTTTTTAAACTGTAAAAGTAGTAAATCCATTGCATTATACAAGGAAAGTCATGTGTTGCCCACATCAGATTTTTTTTATACTTTTATTGGCGAAACATCAAAAATTTAATTTTATTCAATATTTAATAATAATTTCTATCATTATCAAGTATATCTTGATGAATCATTTGATCATCAAACTTTATATATATCAATCATGATATGATTGAGTTCATTTAAAAGACCTTACTTGGAAAATTCAGTACGGTTAAAACTGGATGATATGTATTAAATTTTGACTCTCACCGTGTAATCTCTATAACATTCTGCGGGGATACTTTCTCCGGGTAGATTACTTCATCAATGTCTCGTCTGTTGCAGTAGCTGTACGCCGTCGAAACATGCACCAGAGCCTGAAATGACGACCGTGAAATAGGTAAGAATAAATGAACAAAATGTTAGTTTGAAATGAATAGGAAAGATGCAATGAAATTTGTCAAGAAGCGTTTTAAGAAAAATATGCTGTATAAACCAACTGATAAGTCAATGTACAAAAGATGAACTGCCGCCATCGAAATAAAAATTAGAACATCGAGCGTTTCTTATGCTCTTCACCAGGTCATATCAAAGGTATTGCTAGACTCTGAAGACAATACTTGTGTAGCGAGAAAACAAAATCACCAACTTGACAGTGCCTTGACAGTTTTGGGACCAAAGAAATATGGTAAGCCAACAGCATAGCTTGAGATGGCTCAAGAAGACATTTAATACTGACCTTTGAGCGTTCGCTACTAATTGTAACATATTTAATAAAATTCTATCGTCATTTACGTTCTGAATTTCACTTCGGATTTGCATTCACGTATTAAAAGATATTAAGATTCCTCGAGTAATTAAATATATTTGATTATTAAAAGCAGATATATTTTCAATGCAAGAACATCATTGTACTGTAGCTGAAAGAAAGATTGGTATTTTTAACAGTACATCAATTTTAACAGTCATCAACTCATATCTCACTAACGGCTTGAAAGGGGAAGGAACGATAACAGCTTGAACGAGAAAATAACGCTATTTGATTTCTTTTATCATTGACTGCACTTGGAGGTTTGTGATTAAAATAAGCTCAGTTGTTAAAAAATGGAACCCAATATAAAACTTCTCAGAAAAAAGAATGTCATTATCATACACTGACTTCTAAAAGTTAGCACTGAATGCAAATTTTCATTTTTCGAAAGGCTAAAAATCGCTGCGGATGTAGATGGCAGTATGCAAATATCGTACGCTACAGCCCATCACGATTGACCGCCCGGATATATGCTAATTAGGCAGTCATTGAAGACGCCAGCATTTTGAAGGGTTTGAGGAGGTTCATTTAAATGCTGATGCAAAGTGTTTATAACTTTTGTAGGATTATTTTTAATGATATTCGTGTTTCTATGGCTGAAAGAAGACGAATGACAGATAGGGAGCGCTGACGTGCTGTCGGACGCATTCAAGCAGAACAGTCAATCAAAGATGTCGCTATTTTCTTTGACGTTGATCATTCGGCAATTTCTCGATTATGGAAACAATTCCAAACAAGTCAAACAGTTGTCCGGAGACATGTGTCCTGTCGTCCAAGGATTACCACCCCCTCTGATGATAGGTATATTGCTATAGTAGCCAAGAGGAATCGACGAGCACCTCCACAACTGTTACATCCATGGTTGCAGTGGCATTTGGGAAAACAGCATTTGCCAGTACTGTGCCTGTGCGCCGAAGGCTCCACGTGAAGGGACTGTACGCCCGAGTACCACGTTTTTGTATTCCACTAACCGTCCAAACCAGAGGGGCAAGATTAAAGTGGTGTCGTCAACATGTCAATTGGACTGTCTCAGATTGGTGCAACGTCCTGTTCACGGACCAGTCCAGATTTACCCTGGAATCATATGATAAGCGTGTAAGGGTCTGGAGAGAACGAAGCACACTCAATCAGGCCGAGAACATCCTCGAATGTCACGTATTCAGAGATGGCAGCGTCATGGTGTGGACTGGAATTTCAATGGGATATCGTACAAAGCTGCACATCTTTAAAGGCGGTTCTGTGATGGCTACGCGGTATCGGGATGAAGTCCTAGACCCCATTGTGAGACTCTATGCTGCAGCAGTTGATTCTGATTTCCTCCTTATGGACGACAATGCCCGTCCTCGTCGAGCTAGCATCGTTGACGAATACCTGGAAAGTGGGGGCATTTCTCGTATAGAGTGACCCCGGACCTTAATCCCCGGACCTTAATCCCATTCATGAAGACAAGATAGATCCCTTTATCCTTCATGATCCCATTGAAAACTTTTGGGATGCCCTCGGGCGTGCTGTCTATACACGTTTACCTCCTCCAGCCAGTCTCAGAGAGTTGGAAACAGCCTTATTGGAGCATCTTCTCATTGCTTGCATCTGGCCATTGCGATGGTTGTCATCTCATTGAAAGCATGGAAAATCGTTGTAACGTTTGTGTGAAGGTTCAGGGTTGGCATATACCATAGTAATGTAAGTTTTGTTTGGTTTGTTTGCCTTTAAACATCATTTTGTTAATGACCCAAATGGGACGTCATCATATAATTTACGAAAAGTAAATATTTTTTTCATTTTTGAACATAATTCTTGTTTTCTTTAATGCATAAACGCATTTGCTACCTTCATGTACAATTTTGAGTTAATCAAAGCTTTACTTTTCCATTTTTGTTGATTTGACCGTCCGTGCTTAACTTTTGGAAGCCAGTGTGTATAGAGTCGTTCTGACGCACCCGGTAAGACACTCAAGTTTAGTTGGACCACACTTAAGAATTAAGGATACCTTGCTTTAGACGAAAAAATGCTATTAAATATTTTATTATCGTGTTTAAATTATACAAGCTAATTTCTTATTATTAAGATAATGTATGCTTACCGATAGTTTCACCATTTTGTGGCATAATTCGAGAATTTGCTGTGTCCCCAGAAGATTCAGATCCACAGATTTTCTGAAATCAAGAATATTATGTTTTTATTTCAATGACTGGTTTTACCAGCACAAAGTTACTAAATTATCTAGAATTAAAGATTATATATATATATATATATATATATATATATATATATATATATATATATATATATATATATATATATATATATATATATATATATATATATATATATATATATATATAACAATCAGTTTGTATGAATGGACGGAACGAATCTAAAGAGATTAAAGTACTTGTCCTAAATGTGAACCTCCCCTTTTATGTTAAATTTGTTCCAGATATTTTATGAAGTCAGAAAAATGATTGCTAATAGTTTTTGCTGCCTTGTAGGTCTTTTCACCAATATTAATAAATTTCTAATTCAGAATAGCATGGTATAGCTTCAAGTTCTGTTTAGAATCAGTACTATGCTTTATTAACTTAACTTCACAAAAACGGTTATGTTTCCTGTACAAACATTAAATAATGAAGTTAAATGTACAAATGATCTGTCTTTTTGAACTGCAGGTTCTGAAGACGATCCAGAGCTGGATAAAGAACTCGATACCCTAAGCATTGAAAACTTTAATGTGGTGATACAAACTACTTACTATACACATTAGGGGCCATCTACAAACATTTGGTATTGGTATGTTCACACCATCCAGCCTACCCGAAGGTTTAAGGCAATTAGAATAAACCTTACAAACATTTGTTGGGTTATACCTTTGGATATTTAACAATTTTAGGAGTTTTGCTATTTGTTTAAACGTGTTCAGGGGTCTTATTTACATAGTATTTCTCTTTTAGTTATCCATTTTCCAATTGTTTAGGTTTTTGATATTCTTTGTTCAAATAGGTTCTATTCCATAGGTTTTGTGTTAAAAACGGCGAAAGTTCGTTCTTTTAGGTTTCAGCAATTTAAATTTATTTAAATTGGCTAATTTGTGATTCCATTTATTGCCCTTTTTAATCCCTTTAATTTGATTCCAAATTTATTGCCCTCGGTTAAAAATTGGTTAATTCATCGCAATTTTACAGTTTTATTCTATTTTCAGCTTTTTAAATATTTCAGAATCGTCCATATTTAAATTATTGCCGAATTCGTATATTTCCAAATCGTTTCACTTCATTTCTTTTTAATTTTCGTCTGCTCTGAAATTCCATTTCTCTTCTTTAAAATTTCGAGTTTTTAATTGGTTGACCGTAATATTAAAATCGTCTGTCATTAATTATTTTATCGTTCATCGACAATTTTGTTTACATTCTGTGGCAGCGATGTTTCGGAGTATATAAGTAAAATCGCGCACCTTTTCGGTCTCTTTTTCTCTTGTCTTCTCTTCCTGCTGAATTGGAACCCAAGATGTAGTCCTATAGAGTGTTGTTTTCAGCGCTTCGGCGCGAGCCGTAGTTCGAATCCGGCGTGCGTTCTGAGGAGCGAAAGTTTTTATTTTATTCCCGGCTCATTAATTATGCTCTGTTTATTTGTTATTCCTGTCGCCGAGTTTTAATCTAAACATTCAAGAGCTGCTGAAAATGTTACGTCTGATGGCAGAGAGAGTTGTGTCTATAAGGACTGGATGTTTTGAACTCCTGCCTCTTCAGTCTTGCTAATTAGTTTCCTGTCTGCTAAATGTTGATCCAAGATGTTCCGCGATTTACGCGATGTCCGCCGAGGAAGTTGCAATTTGTTTATTTACCCGAGTTGTGCAGCTCTTTACATGAGGAATGGAATCAATATTTCCGTGCCCAATAGACGGACATATATTTTTGGTTTTCGTTCTGATGTCAGAAGTTTGGTGCTGCAACTTGGAGAAATGATGTTTATTGCTGGACGTCCGGCTGATTTGGAGAATCTCCGGTGGAGTCGGAATTCGTGGAGCGATCGTTTTCCCAGATTTCTACTAGACAGAAATAAGATCCTGTGCCATGGATTTTCCTCTTCTGGTTTTCCCTGGGTCTGCAGCACGTTTGGTGATTCTGCCTGCCTCCCGCCGATCTCTGCCGTTCTTCTTGGACCCTTGGTGATATCTTTTAAATGCTAATTTTTAATTGCTTCTGTCGTTTTGGACTATTTTAAAGTTTAATTGTGTTAGTAGAATAAGACCCCTTTAGACTTATATACTTTAGGTCACCTGAACCTGTGGTTATCTTTTAAATTTTGTTCTAAATTCCCTTTTGGCTAACTTATGTTTTTTTTTTTATCTAAAATTCTAGTTTCGACAAATAATTGAATAAGTTTAATATTGTTAACTTTAAAATTTAATATTCTAACGTTTTTCTACCACTATACGACCGGCCATTCCATTTATTTTTATTATTTAAGATGTTTGATTTTAGTTAATGAGATGTAAAATGTTTTAAAAATTATTTTAAAAATGAAGTTTAAAATTTTAATAAACGTTAGATTTTGAAAACCTAAAATCTGTGTTCTCTTTTATTTTAATGCATTTTTATATTTTTAGGAAAGTGTCAATTCTTATATTTTACAGGAGTACATATTTGTACACGTAGGGAAACTGGTCAATAGGTCCACTTTCAGTTTATTTAAGACTTTCAGTTTATTTAAGAATTCAGTTTATTGCTAGAACGTTTTCAGGTTAGATGAACTTTACAAATTTCAGATATTTTAGAGAATATTTTCAGATGAATTTCAGATGACTTTTAGGTTTTAAGAACTTTCAGGAATTTAGAATGTTTAGAATCATTTAGAATTGTTTTAGCATTTCATAATGCTCCTTTCTTTCCCCCCCCCCCCCCAACACATTCACCCCTATCGATATTTGATTTCCCCTCCCTTGCCAATCTTTCATGTCTCCCTTTCTCTCAAAAAGCGGGTAACCCCCTGATGCCCAATCTTTCCACTCGAGCGGTGTCTTGACCTACTATGGACGATCCTAAGAGGTACGAAGTACATGATAATGTGGCTTGAAAGATAACAATGCTTCATTGATGTGTTGCTTAGTCATATATTTTATTTTAATTTCATGGTCAAATAATGCATGAGACATTACCGTTTTTACTGAATAGTCACTGCAGGTGCAGTGTATTAGCCATTTTAAAAATCTGCAATGTTAAAATTTTAAATTTCTCTCTGGTATGCAGAGCTGTTTTTTGACCATGGGCAAAAGGGTCAAATGCAAGGGGGCCCCGCGAAGCTTCGGAAGACCAATTTCATGCTCAATACATACACTGCAACAATTTCATGGAGTGCCTATTCAAAGGTCCTAGAATTTACCTTCGGCTAGGGCCCCCCTGCAATGGTTAGAGCGGCCCTACTGGAGTGACATGCTATTCGACTAATTTCCTTTCAATTTTCTCCCATGGTATGGGGATCTTCATATCTTTTCCCCATGGTATGGGGATCTTCATATCCAGTTTGATTGAGTTTTGAGGACTGACTCTCGTTACAAATCGCTCTGATTAGTAATACTTATTAACACTTTACAACAAAGTTGAAAAGTGTTTATGACTTTGTTCATTCTGTCTGTCTGTCTGTCCGTTAGCACGATAACTTCCGTAAAAATGACTTTATCAGAATGAAATTTTAGTATGTTTTTCAGACGGTCTGTGGAACCTATGGGAATATAAATAAATAATATCACCCAATTAGTTTTTTATTGAACCCGGGTTGAAAAAATGAAATACATTGAACCCTATGGGACCTAATATTTCAAACACTTTTTAAGTAAATTTAAAATTCACGAATTGCTTCGAAATTTTTAGGAAATATTCACATTATTCCATAGAATATATAAAAAAAAATTCAGTAAAATATGTTAAGTAGTTTTTTAATTAAAAATTATTTAATATGGGGAAAAAAACAAATTCACATAAATTCTGACTTTGGGATATCCTCCAGAAAGAAAAGAGAGATATATTATATAATAAATATCTTTCCAAGTGTTTAATCATTTTGCATATGAGAAAGGCTTCACATTTTAAAATAAATTTGGTAGATAACAATTTTTCATTTTTTTTAAATTTTATATAATTCTTCATAATATACTTATTAGATGGCATTCTTAATGCACTTTCCTACGTCCTAGAAAGCTAAAATTTGGTACACAGCGTAAATTTGTTGAACATTTTCTTCGACAAAAATTTGATGGATCTTTAAATATAGATCATACATTTTTTTCGAAATGGCCTGAAAATAATCCCCGTTCACTTCTATAAATCATTGTTGTAATATTGTTAAAAATTCTGATGTGGACAGCACATGTCTTTCTCTACAGACTCATATTCGTTCTCTTTATTTCTTCAATAATAATTTGAGTTTATTCGCACAAAATAATAACCATAAGTATTTTAAATGACATTGAATTTACACGTTAAACTTAAATTTGGTTCTCAATTGATAGCTGGACTTATTGTCAAAGGTGGCGTAGCGAAAACGCGAAAAACTAGAATATCTCAAGAACGGCTAGTCCTAGAGTAATGGGGTTAGTCTTATTCTTTTTGTTGTCAAAAATCACGTATAAAATAGGAATTTAATTGATATAATTGAGCACACGTAGTCTTTTATTTTTATATATAACGATTTTTGCGGGCCATTTCGCAAAAATAGCCCGTTCCTTTTTCCCGAATCGTACTAGAATAACCTACAAATGATTTATATACCAAATTTTGTTAAATTTGGTATATAAATCACTTGTAGGTTATTGAAATATTATACACCAAATTTTGTTAAATTTGTTCCATTAGTTTTTAGCTAAAGTGGATAAAGGCAATTTCTGTGGCCATTTTGCAAAGAAGGCCGATTCTTTTATTACGAATCGTACTATAATCTAATGAATATCAGGATTTCCCACAAAAAACGTACCTACCAAATTGTATGAAATTCGGTCCATTAGTTTTTCAATTAGAGTGGATGTAATATCCACACAGACACACAGAAACATACACAGATACACCCTTATACACACAGACGTCTTCCTAAAAATAGTTTTTTCGTGTTCTAGAAGTCCCAAAACGTGTAGATCCTTTGAAAATTCGAGTTCCGATCTTCGGCACGATTCCAATACTTTGAGTACATATACATACACACATATATTATCTGTGTATTATCTGTGTATCTAAATTCCGTGCCTATGCAATTACAATAGTTGGGATTTTAAATGATCCCTAAACTTTTATTATTTCTTCAACGAAGCCTAATTTTAACATATGCAGAATGCAAATATCTCAAGCGATTGTAAGCTGAATAAGAATTGCTGAATTTTTTTCACACAAAATTATTTAGCTCTGGAGTCGGGAATAAAAATTATATGAATGAAATATTCATTGATTTTGCATAAAGAATCAGATGATTTATATTTCGATACAGTTTTAAATATTTAAGTATAATAAATTACTGTAGTACTGTGATAATGTAAAAGATATCACCACTGAATGTATCACATTTTAGAAATTTTTAAATGAAATTACATTTCAGTTGGAAAGTGTTTCATAATCAATACTTATGCATGATTGATCTTTCTTGTTTACTGATGACATTGTGTGAGTGCATATTGTCTGTAAAACTTAATTATGAAAACGTGTGTTTACTTTAGAGGCTCATCAAATCTGACTGTAGCTGCCGAATGAAACACCACTGACACATGCTTGATGAGAATGTTTGTGTCCGATTGGCTAATCCCAAGATTTGGCAGGCTTATGTCACCATTCACAGGCACGACCTTGGTTAACATTGTCGGACTTTCCTTCTTTATCTTTCGAAAAATCTAGGATAGAAAAATGAAGTTCATTAGAATAAATCGACATGCGTGCAGGAATTTATTTTTTACAGCTACTTGAGGAAAAGTATTTTGAAAATGCAAAGTATATTTATAAAAAATCCACACACAAAAAAAAATCTGATGTGGACAGCTATATAATGCAACGAATTTACTACTTTTACAGTAAAAGAAAATAGGTTATTCTTAAGATATTGACATTTCGTGAATTTGTCGTCATTTTCATTGATTTAGCATCATTTTTATCCATTTGGCAAGATTTCAGTTAATTTGGCAGCATTTCAAAAAGTTGCTAAGTTGGCGACATTCCGCCAAACTCATTGCCAAAATCTTGCCAAGCGTTATTGACGGAGAAATAAGTTATTCTTATAGCAGATTGCCGTTCTAATACAAAAGTATTACTCAAAGTATCTTTTCTCGTGAATGGAACGAGCTAGATCCAGGAGAATGATGTCACCAAATTTATCGCATGATATTATATATGAAAAGTGAACATGTTTCTCAACAGTTAATATATTTTTTTTAATTTATAGGATTTTTTTATAAATGTATTTGAAAAATGTGCAATATCTCGAGAATGGTTCATGCTAGCGTTCTAAAGTTTATGTCAATCGTTTTCTAAGGAAAAATTACATAAGAAATGTCTATTTGCGTAACTTTATTAAAGGTTTTGATTTTTTAACGAATTTTTCAAAATTTCACTCAAAAATTTAAGGGGTTCTGAACATTCGATTGTGTTTGAAAACAATAGGCTTCCAGTATTCAAGGATTGTAATTTTTGTACCAAATTTCATTCTAATCGCTCTATTTGTTCGTGAGATATCGTCTCCAAAGGCTCGCTGACACACACACACACAGACATTTCCTCAAAAATGTTCGATTCTTGATCAGGGATGCTTGAAACATGCTTTCGCGTCAAAAACTCGAATTCGAATTTTCGACCCCGTCACAATACTTTCCTTATACATTATATGTATATATAAGGAAAGTAAAAAATAAAAATAAAAAATGCATTATTGGTGACAATAAAATGTGCCATCTCATTTTCGAAGTATCTAGTGAAGTATCTATTAGTCATATGGGTAGAGTTTAGACGATAACTAATATGGATTCAGCATCGAATTTTAAAGGGGATAGGGGATTCATCAAGGATTATCATTTCTGGTTACTTTTTTTCTATTTCCGATTCAAAAATTTTCATTTTACTTGGAACATGTTTCTCAAAATTGGCTCTAGATAGAGCTTAAATTATAACTTATATTGATTCAGCATCAAATTCTGGTGGAACTAGGGAGTTTGCTAAGGATTGCCATTTTCGGTTCAAAAATTTTATGATCTGCTTAAAAATCTTATCACTGTACGAAATAAGTGCGCGATAAAGGATATAAAAATGCTTAATAGTTCCATACACACCACTTGCCACCCCATGAGAGCTCCATAAATTTCTTATTTAATATGAATTGTTGAAGAAATTGTTTTAAAGTGATGGGAGAAGTTTTTATACTTCACAACTATTTTCTGACGTTCGTATAATTTATTTTTTTCCACACTTGCTATTTATATGAGGACGAAATACAAAAGGGAGGTTGGTATCTGTGAGCATAATTATAATAAATACTATTATCACGATGACTAAAGTGAACTGTGTTTGAAAAATCCCAGTAAGGCACGAGAAATATGCAAATTTAGAAACTGCACCGAAACTGAGCATTCTTCGTTGCTAGTTAAATATTATAAACTGAAGAAACTGAATAAAACACGTCTTTCGTTTCGTATAATCATGCTCTAAAGAACTTATTTTGATTGGAGTCTTAAGGTGCAAAATCCAGGTTTCATATATGCTGCCTCAAACGCGTGGTACACCGCCATACTTTATATATAAAAAAAAAATTAACTCGAGTATGACTCAACTCGAGTGTCTCATACCAGAATCCATTTTTGTTTTTCAAATTTTACAAGAAAAAATCTGATGTGGGCAACACATGACTTTCCTTATATAATGTAATGAATTTACTACTTTTACAGTAAAAAAATAGGTTTTTCTTATAGTAGATACTAATATTCTTTCCAAGATATTGAATTTTCGACAATTAGTCGTCATTTTCATTGATTTAGCATCATTTTTATCCATTTGGCGAGATTTTCATTAATTTGGCAACATTTCAAAAAAGTCGCCAAGTTGGCGACATTCCGCCAAATTCGTCGCCAAAATTTCGCCAAGCGTTATGCACTAAGAAAAAAGTTATTCTTACAGCAGATAAATGACTATTGGCGTTCAAATACAAAAGTATTAATCAAAGTATATTTTTTCATGAATGGAACAAGCTAGATCCACGAGAATGATGTCACTCAATTTATCGCATGGTATTACATATGAAAAGTGAACATGTTTCTCAATAGGAATTTTTTTTTATGTGACTTTTTCATAATTTTTTTGAAAAATGTACAATATCTCAAGAACGGTTCATGTTAGCGTTCTAAAATTTTTGCCAATCGTTTTCTAATGAAAAATTACATAAGAAATGTCTATTTGCGTAACTTTATTAGCGGTTTTGATTTTTTGACGACTTTTTCAAAATTTTATTCGAAAATTTAGGGGGGTTCTGAACATTCGATTACGTATAAAAACAATAGGCTTCCAGTGTTTACGGATTGTGATTTTTGTACCAAATTTGGTTCGAATCGGTCCATTCGTTCGTCAGTTATCGTCTCCACAGACTCACTGACACACACACACACACACACACACACACACACATACATACTGTCACACACACACACACACATACACACACACAGACATCACTTCAAAAATGTGTGATTCGTGATCAGGGATGCTTGAAACGTGCTCTCCCGTCGAAAACTCGAATTCGAATTTTCGACCCCGTCACAATACTTTCCTTATACATTATGTATATAAGGAAAGTAAAAATTTGAAAAATTGGTATCTTGGCTCCAAATGATTACAATTACAATTATAGAGTGTTACTCCTCTCTTTAAAAGGCTTAAAACATCTTTTGATGGATACCATACTTGACAATGTAACCCCAGGGGATAACTTGCCCCTAAGGAGGGAATGTGGGGGGGGGGGGCTAATGACATCCTAAACAAAAAATGTTGTATCGCGGCTATTTCTCACAACAATGATTGAAACTATTAAGTCTAATGATCACTGAGCCATAAATAAACCCTTTTATGCATGATTATGTCAAATGTTGTCCTACACTACCCTGTTAAGTGAATAGAAAATTTCTAATAAATTTAAAAGTTTTCTCTCGAGTTTAAAAAAATTCTATCTAGTTCAATATTTTTTTTATTACAAAGCCGGATATAAAGTTTAATGAAAATCCGTTATTATTTGTAGCAGCCATCGTGTACGCAAGAAATCAACCACAGACAGACAGACATCACTCCAAAAATAGCCAAAACGTGTTCAGGAGGTCTTGAAACATATACTAGCATCAATATCTCGAATTCGAAAACTTTCGTGAAAACAATACTTCCTCTATGCTATATTGCATAGTATGAGAAAGTAAAAATCAATGCAATAAAACGGGATGAATCCAATAAGTGGATGAAATTGCAATGTTAATTGAGTAAAATGCAGTAATAGTAGAAATGTGCTATTAAATCCCCAATAATTTTTATATATTCATAATGTAGACCTTATTCCCGACAAAACAAGAAAAATTATTTATATTTTTATCTGTACTAAGTTCGGGGGTATCGTAACGCTCCGTTTTCCACTAGAGAAACCCCAACCATAGATGTTAATCCCATTAAAAAAAAATCTGATGTGGGCAGCACATGAATTTCCTTATATAATGCAATGAATTTACTACTTTTACAGTTAAAAAAAATGTTATTCTTATAGTAGATACTCTTATATTCTTTCCAAAATATTGAATTTTCTTCAATTAGTCGTCATTTTTATCCATTTGGCGAGATTTTCGTTAACATGGCAACATTTAAAAATGCTCCAAGTTGGCGACATTCCGATAAATTCGTCGCCAAAATCTCGCCAAGCGTTATGGACGGAGAAATAAGTTATTCTTACAGCGGAGAAATGACTATTGGCGTTCAAATACAAAAGTATTACTCAAAGCATCTTTTCTCATGAATGGAACGAGTTAGATACACGAGAATGTTGTCACCAAATCGCATGATATTACATATGAAAAGTGAACATGTTTCTTAACAGATAATATTTTTTTTTAATTATGGGATTTTTTGATAAATTCATTTGAAAATGTGCAATATCTCGAGAACGGTTCATCCTAGCGTTCTAAAGTTTATGTCAATCGTTTTCTAAGGAAAAATTACATAAGAAATGTCTATTTGCGTAACTTTATTAAAGGTTTGGATTTTTTGATGACTTTTTCAAAATTTCACTCGAAAATTTAGGAGGGTTCTGAACATTCGAGATTGTGTTTTAAAACAATAGACTTCCAGCATTCATGGAATGTGATTTTTGTACCAAATTTTATTCGAATCGCTCCATTCGTTCGTGAGATATCGTCTCCACAGACTCACTGACACACACATACACACACACAGACATCACTTCAAAAATGTTCAATTCGTGATTAGGGATGCTTGAAATGTGCTCTCCCGTCGAAAACTCGAATTCGAATTTTCGACCCCGTCACAATACTTTCCTTAAACATTATGTATATAATAATCTGATATGGGCGGCACATGACTTTCCTTATGTAATGCAATGAATTTGCGACTTTTACAGTAAAAAAAAACATAGGTTATTCTTACAGTAGATACTTATATTCTTTCCAAGATATTGAATTTTCGTCAATTAGTCATCATTTTCATTGATTTAGCGCCATTTTTATCCATTTGGCTAGATTTTCATTAATTTGGAACATTTAAAAAATTGCCACGTTTGCAATATTCCACCAAATTGGACCATCGGAAGTAAAAATTGGACTGATAAAGGTATGAAGACAATCGAGAGGGAAATCTGTCTGTTTAAAATAAACCTTCTAAATAGAAAGCGAACACTCTGTACTCATATAAGATTAGAAAATCAACTCCAAAATACTAAGTGGTCATCACCTGTGTTGTTTAATGGTGTTTATAGCATGCTGTTCAAGTAAGTGAAATGGGACACCACATAATGACAATTGGATCGTTGAGAGACTAAAGCGAAGCAAGTATATTTGTCTAATCTTTATAATACACAGCAATATGCTAGAATGCCATGGTCGACGCACCGTTCCCTCCAAATCACTTACTATGAGCTAGCTGCACCTTCCTATCGTCATGAGTGATAAAGATTAGTGGTTTGACTTGGTTCACGTATGCTCTTACTATTCAAATAACCTGATACCAACACTCCTTTCTGTTTTCAAAATTTAAGTTGTTTGATCAAACGTACAGAAGCGAGTAAAATGCTGTTTCAAGGCAGAGATAGCATGCATCGATCTTTTCCCATATTTTCCTTAGAAAGATCCCTATGTAAAAATCTGTGTGTTATCCTTGAATCCTTTTATCCATAAATCATTTTTACGTTTCATGGTGTTATCTTAGTTCCAAAAAGAAAAACGTATGTAACAGCGGGACTTCAACCACTCGGCTTTTAATAACAATCTCACCCAATCTTGTCATTCCCTAGCGATATGATGTTTCCTCCGTATAAACGCACTTCTGTCAACAAATGAATCACACCTCAAAAGAATTTGATTACCTGGCAAGATAATAGTTCATCCAGCCGTTGTCTGGGATCCAGTCCATCTTTGGACCGTAAAAGCACGTAGACAGTTCTCAGACCCCCACATGATCTTAGCAATTTTTCCAAAAGAACCTAGAACATATTGAAGTTATCAAATGTAGTTACAATTAATAAACACGCAATTAATGCAAAAAAGCTTTGTCAAAGTCATAGGTAATATTAAATTAAAGAAATATGTATATTACACTGTGTAGTATACTTTTTGCCCACATATCAAACAAATACATCAAACATAAAGTAAATACGTTAAAATTCATTGCATTTTGCCATTTTTCTTTCATTCGCTGATCAATGCAGAACCGTTTACAGAGTGAATGTTCCGCAGTTCATGTAAGTAGATTATATAAAGTGGCTCAAAGGGAAAGTGGTCAAGTGGCAAATTCTTAATTTGGCTCTGAAAGTGGTCAAGCTGCAGGTTCTTAATTTGACTTTGAAACTAATCAAGTGGCAAGTTCTTAATTTGGCCTTTCTATTGAATCTAAAAAATACATTTGGAAAAAGTATTTAAAAAGTTTTGTTGACGCCCTAGGGTTAATCCTCCAGAGAAGAGGAACTGGCGAAATCTGTGAGATATCTTGGAAATTGGAATGGAATATTTTCGTGCTTATATTGCACGAAAAAGAAGGTGTGCTTCTACAGAAGCATAAAAGGGAGAAATATGTAAGTCACGTTGCTGTTGTTGAGACCCAGACCGTCCGACCTACCAGAAAGGTGTAAGGTAACTGTTTGGACGGCCGGGAAGTGCCACCCAATTTAGACCGGTCACGTTGCAGCTAATATGTCTCTTATACCACAAATATTGAGAATATGTTGTGGTAATTCACAATGATTGTAATTGTTGTTTTCGGAAACGCAAATTCCTTGCACTGTCTTAATTAAAGATTAGAAAAATTAGGTTTGGGAAAAATTAGGTGCCTAAATAGATTCAAGGGCGTTAAGCGTCTCGTCCATCAGGTTAACAAAGCAATACGTACTGACCAAAAGATTAAGTACAACTACTAACTGGCAGTTGTGTTTAATATTTCTGTTAGTGCAAATTGTTTTTTTGTTACCTGGTGAAGGGTTACCCTAGAAACAATTGTAGTCACATAATTTTCATATCTGCTTTCATCAAGGAAATGAAAAGAATTTGCATCGTGAAAATCATCAATTCTGGTGGAATCTAGTGTTAAGGTTCTGTTTTCAATTTGAAAAATGAACCATGACAATATAAAAATTTAGGTTTATTTATCTCGTTGACCTAGACCGTAAAAAACGGCAGAGGATAAAAGTTGCTTAAAATACATGCAAGAAGTATAAAGTATATTTACCAAAGCATACCTTCCAAAGTAAGAAGTATATTCCAAAGTATATTTAGTGCAAAATTCTCAATCTCCCAGTATTGTAAAAGCAAACAGAAATAAAATGCAACTTTATACTATCAGAGGTGGCAACAGAGATACTCGCTTTTATCGCATTTAGTAAGGTTCCACTATTTCTATAAATAATTTACAAAAAGAGCTAGAGTTTTCTCAAGCCATACTAATGTGAATGGTGAATCCTCATAAATACGGTGGTAACATATCTTCCTGTTACCATCGCCCAATTGCTTTATCAATTTTCACAGACTATATTGCTATTATACAAGGTGTTTCAACATAGTTGCCCTCGCTGTTCGAGCTTCTACAATAATTATAGATTAAAAACAATTATAGTTTTTAAACACATACTTTCTATATAAAAGTTCGTTAAAATTAAATATGAAATTTTTTCAAATAATTTTTTTTTTCTGGTGGGTGGTATTTAACATAAAAATAGAAAATCTATCTTTTTATACGGGCCCTTGAGAAAAAAAAAAGTTCATTTAGAAACGTGCCATACTCGCCTAATAAAACGGTGCAATTACCTGCAACATCTGGTGAATTGTTGCTTATAAAATATCCCCCCCCCCTCCTCTCATCCTGCAAATCCGGGATCCCTACAAATAAAATAGCGCAGACAAGTTTTATGCAAAGTTTGATTTCAATTTGCAATCAACCCCTGAAGCACAAAACAGCATCCAGAGAAAATACAACTCCAATTTTAGCTTATTTTGGTGGATTTATACATTATTTCCTTTATAAATAATTCATATAAATGCACCGATTTTTTTTCTTCTTTTAATTAACCACTCTACAGCGCAAATTTTTCTAATAGAACTTTTTTGCTGAAAGGTTAAATATTTAGTCCGCCCCCCCCCCCCCCCCATTCGTATGAAAATACCACCAACCGGAAAAAAATTTCATGAAAGAATTTTGCATTTAATTTTAACACATTTTCAAATTGAAAGTATATACTTAAAACCAATTGCAGAAGCTTTAAGAACAAGGTTAAATATACTGAAATATCCTGTATACCAATATGCAGTGGATGATGCAGAAAATTGATTAATTTTCTACAAGTCAGAAAAAATGTATGTATCACATTGATAAATTCGGTTTCAGTAAAATAGAATCGAACACCGTTTTATAGTGTGTTATGGGGTTATATATTTCAAGGGCGTATTTTGCACATACATTTCTTATGAAGGGGTGTATGTCTAATATTAACTATAAGGCAAATTTAGAATGTTATTTTACCCAGATATGCCTAAAATTCTTCATTTTATTGGAAGAGAGGGTTTCATTTCTTATGAAGGGGTGTATGTCTAATATTAACTATAAGGCAAATTTAGAATGTTATTTTACCCAGATATGCCTAAAATTCTTCATTTTATTGGAAGAGAGGATTCTTTAAATGTCCAGCCACTGGTTGCTTTCATTTAATAAATCAAGAAAATCTGAGAAACAATTTTAAGTGATTTTGATACCTTCCACACGATACGTAAAATAAAAAAATCTAATGTAGGCAGCACATGACTTTCCCTGCAGACTTCAATCCAAGTTCTTTTATTTTAATTAAATTCAATTCAATTTTCGTTCTCATTTGGTAACTGGACGTATTTACAAAGGTGGCGTGGAGAAAATACGAAAAAGCAAAAATATCTCGAGAACGGCTAGTCCTAGTGCAATGGGGTTTGTCTTATTCCTTTCATCGTTAAAAATTACGTATAAAACAAGCATTTAATGGATATATTTGAGCATACGTAGTTTTTTATTTTAGATTTTGAACATTTTTGAGGGCCAGTTTGCAAAAAAAGGCAGGTTATTTTTTTCCGAATCATACCAAAATCTAATCAGCACCAGGGTAACCCACAAAAGACTTATCTATCGAATTTTGTGAAATTCGGTCTATTAGTATTTCAGCTAGAATGGATAGAGTCTTTCGCGGGCCATTTCGCAAAAAAAGGCAGGTTTCTCTTTATCCCGAATCGTACCCAAAACTAATCAGCACCAGATTCACCCACAAGTGATATACCTACCAAATTTTATGAAATTCGGTCAATTTGTTTTTTGGTTAGAGTGGATACGACATTTGCACAGACAGACAGACAGACACACACACAGACGTCACGCTAAAAATTGTTTTTTCGTATTCCAGAGGTCTCGAAACGCGTAAATCCGTCGAAAACTCGAGTTGCGATTTTGGGCATGATTCCAATACTTTCCCTATACATTACCATGCATTGCAGGGAAAGTAAAAAAAAAAAATTCGTTGAATAGGTGATACATACACTGAATCAGAGTCCATCTGAAGCAGTTTTAACCATCTACTTACTTTTCCGACAAATCCACTGACCCCCGTAATGAAAATGCTTTTATCTCTGTAGAACTCTGCGATTGGAGAGGTGTCTTCCTCAGCTTCAATGGATTCTGGTGAGGCATATCCGCCAGAATCGCTATCACGATCCGCGGTTCGTGACGTCATTACGTCAGTGGTGTGCAACGCCAGAAGTCATTGTCTCGGAAGCACCTGTTCAAGGAAAAAAAGATAAAAATAAGTGATTTTATTAAAGAAAAGTAGAAATATGTGGCATTCTCGGACTAATTGGTTAGTTTATTGATGTCGTGATCGCATTTAGGACTTCAGTCATCGGATCCGTAGATGATTTAATCGATTCCCAGGTATACCCATTGCCATGGGTGTTCGTAAGAATTTGATATATATATATATATATATATATATATATATATATATATATATATATATATAAAGATTTAAACGGGGCAAGGGAAATTCCTTAATAAATGATCATAAAGCTGAGATATTTTATTTACATAATAAATTTAATAGCATTTTTCAATGGAAATTAATAAAATCCTGGGTTTCTGCGGTACAGAAAAAACATTTAAATAAAGTTTATGCAATTTTCTTAAAATTAAATCTAAACATTTAATCACATTAATAACATGAACAACATTTAAATAAACATTTTAATCATATAAATAAAACAACATTTTAATCATATTTTCTAGGATTTACTTATTACAAGATCAAAGTATTTAAATTTAAAACTTAATCAATATCATCTTAATAATATGTCAACTAATTCATATTGTGTAATCTCTTTCAAGCATCCCATTTATAATTCTATAAATTTTGGTCATCTATTTAACAAGTTCAAGCATTTAATGCCTATTGGAGATTTGAGTGTATCAAAGACTTTTAAATACAACAAGCCTATTGGTAGATCAATATTTAATTATAATGAAATTTCACAGTTTCTCTCTATAGATCAGCATTCTAAGTCAATTTTAGATAATGAATGTAATTGTAAAGTAAAAGATTATGCTAAATTTCTAAATCCAGATCTAGGGCATATAGTTACAGGAAACTTGGGTATAGTTAAAGACAATTCGTTAAGAACCATTATGTCTTTTGTACTAAATTCAAGTTACCCTCTTGTAATAATTCTTTTAAAGTTTTAAAATCAATTAATCTTGATCTTGATATATATATATATATATAAATTAGCTTGTAAATATGCTATGCCTTTAGAGGCATTTAATATGTGGAAATTTACTTTATTAGAATCAATTAAAAATGCTATTAGTAGTATTAAATTGTCTAGATCCATATATAATATTGATAATATTAAACCCTCCATTAATGATTTACAACGATCTTCTGTTATCACCTATGTTGATAAAGCATCAAATAATTATGCTATTATCTGTAAAAAAAATTATATCAGTTAGATTATTTAAAAATAATAGTCTTTTTAAACTTGATTTACATTCCATTAATGGTATTAAATTGAAAATGATCAACATGTATAGTGATTTAAATATTAAATATAAATTTCTTAAATTTCCATATATTGTGCTTATTCCAAAATTTCACAAAAATCCCATTAAATTTAGAACAGTAACTAGTGGGCATAATACTTACTCTACTACTGCGATTAAATTACTACTAAATTCTTTAAATCAAATAAATGATAGTTTACGTCAGTCTAGCGATAATTACCTTATTCTAAATAATAGTAAAGAATTAAAGAATAGATTAACATCTCTTAAAAAAACTAATAGGTTTTCAAACTTTTGATTTTAAAGATCTTTTTAATAATATCAAGATCTCAGACCTGAATGATGTATTTTAGTTCTATACAATGCTTATATTACTAATATTTTAACTCAAATAAATTTTCCTAAACTTCTTCACTTTGTTATTTTCAATAATTATATTTTTCAAGGAAATAAATTATACCTGCAAGTCTCAGGAGTTCCACAGGGTGGCTGCAGTAGCAGTATGTTAACTAATTTATATCTTTATCATTATGAACACAGTCTTTTACATCAATAGATTATACATTATACAGATATATGTTGATGATTTGATTTGCTTAGTATATACTGAAAATTGTGTCATAGATATAGAATTCTATCCTTACAATTTGAGATTAATTCCTAATGAAGCTACTATTAGTAAAAATATTAATTTTTTGGATTTAAATCTTATTATTGAACCTTCTAATAGAATTGTCACTAATTTATATGATAACAAGAAAGATCAATCATGCTTAAAGCATTGATTATGAAACACTTTCCAACTTCAATGCAATTTTATTTAAAAAGTCTAAAATGCAATACATTCCTCGGCAATATTTTAAAACTTATCACAATATTACATTAATTTATTATATTTGAAAACTTAAACCTTCATTGAAAAAAATGCACTTCATTCAAATGACGGCATTGCAATATAAATTTCCTGGTTTAAATATCTCTAAAATGAGATACATTCCACGGTAATATTTTTAAAATTATCATAATACTACGATAATTTATTATATTTGAAAACTTCATCGAAAACAGAAATTCATTCAAATAACGTCATAGAAAAAATAACACGCCTGGCTCTCTCTATAAAAACAGCATTTCATTCATAACTTTCTCCCATTCATTTCATTCATCACAATACTATAATAATTTATTTTATTTAAAAATTAAGACCATGGAGCTACAAGTAATCAAACTCTATGCGTAAAACTTCATCGAAAAAAATCGTCCTTCTCTTGTAAAATCAATGAATCATTCATATCAGTTACGCAGACTCCATGGACTAAATGATTTTGTGTTAAAGAAATACAAAACTTCTAATATAACTCATTCTACATATTTTGCTGTTTACATTTTACATAGATGAAAAATAGGTTTAGTTGTAGAAATAATCAAATTTCGATGAGCATTTAAATTCAAATATATTGTCATTGCGTTGTTTCAGTATGCAGATGCACAGAAGTTAAGCAAAAATAAAGTAGTTTTAGGACGGATACAACACGCAATATCAATTAAAAAGAACTTAATAAAATCACGATTTTGAAACAAGATGGATGCCATATATCATTTTGAAGTGGGTCATGTGATCGTTTCATATCATGGTCACGTGCTCGTTTCATATAAGAGGTGTAATTATTATTTTAATTTTTATTTGAAAAACTACTGAATATATTTCGCTGAATTTTTTTTTATATATTTTATGGAACAATTTAAATATTACCTAAAATTTTCGAAGCAATTTCTGAATTTTAAATCCGCTTAAAAAATGTTTGAAAAATTAGGTCCCATAGAGCTCAATGTATTTCATTTTTTCAACCCGGGTTCAATCCAAAACTAATTGGGTGATATTATTCATTTATATTCCCATAGGTCCTACAGACCGTTCGAACAACATACTAAAATTTCATTTTGATTAAGTCATTTTTACGGCAGTTATCGTGCTAACGGACAGACAGACAGACAGACAGACAGACAGAATGAACAAAGTCATAAACACTTTTCAACTCTGTTGTAAAGTGTTAAAAAAGACTTTTTGAATTTTAACATTAATAAAATAATACCATTTAATTCCTGCAACTCGATTCTATTGTTTAGAAATATTATTCTTAATCAGCTTTTTAGAATTTATAGATTATCTGATAAAAAATTTCATGCTTTTCATATTGATAATCTAAAAAATGCCAGCAATTTATATAAATATCCCTCTTATTTTGTAAATGGTATAATTAATAAATTTAGATTAGCTGGATTTTCATGAATTCTATTTATGGTGTTTTATATATTAGCCTGACATCTCCATACTCTTGTTTCAATTATATTTTATTTTTACATCCAATTACACATTAGCCTTTCTATTATTGCCCCTCTTGATTGTATATTATCTCTTATACTTGTCTTTTCGCATTATTATTATTTATTCCTTACGAATGGCAACGGTAGATCATATATTTTTCCTTTCTGAATGGCAACACTGATCTCTTCATTCTGGGTTCCTGAGATCGATAGGTTCGTGTATTTGTTAAGTTAGATTCCAGATATCCTTTTTTCCTTTTCTTTATGTATGTTGTCCAAGTAGAAATAGTTTATATATATAATCTATCTATTTCTTCAGAAACATACATTTTTGTATTTGCTTCAACAAGACAATTGGCCTTGAGAAAGAATTTTGAAAAAGTGAACAAATCCTGATTTAGGCCTAGACCTTGTCCACCTGTATAGCGTTCGTGCTTGTATTTCGTCTGTTTTTCTTTTATCGATTCCATACCATTGTTTTTTGATACTTTTCTTTAACTTGATGATTCGAAATTTGTATATTTTTCCATTTGCTTGAAGATTTGCTGATTTATACTTTTATTTTGTAAGCTTGATAGAAAGTTCGGCTTTTCGAGTTACAGATTCACACTTTTCTTTCATTGGACCTTCAAACTTTTTTATTATATATATATATATATATATATATAATATACTAGCAGCATACCCGTTCTTTATATGGAGTAAATAATATAAAGAAATTTATAATTCGCAATTATGTGCAAATTCTGTTAAAATATTAAATGTATTGCTCTTAAAGAGAAGTTTATGAATATCTGTTCTCATTATGCAAAATTATCTTCACGGGCAGATCTGAAGAATAAAACATCCTGGCCCCTTTTGTAAGCAAATTTACAAAAAAAGAAATTGAAACAATATATGCAACCCCGTACTACTTATATTGTCGCAGATTAGAAAATATGCCAGTGTGTTAGTAGAAGATTACCCGTATTAAAATATGAGTCTCAAAAATCTTTGCCAAAATGAAAGAGATGACGTAATAAATTGAAAATATCAATAATTCCCATACTCTTTATACCAGAAGGTCATAATTGATTCCAATATATGCCAATATATATCACAATATATGCCAATATACTTGAAAATACCAATAATCCCCGAAAATATCAATAATAATAACGTTTAAACCTGATGGCCGTAATTGATATTATCCAGTCAATTACATTCAAAAATGCTATAAGAAACATCAAATCGTTCTTTTCTAAAATATATTTTTATATATATTTATTTATTATTCAAATCGAAAAATTAATAATTAAAATTCACAGACAGATTTAATTTAATTGCATTTCTGAGCAACATGGTATAAGATAGAATCTTCCTCATAAACTGCGAAATTAAATAACCATTTTGATTTTATTATTCTTTTCATTGTTCAGTAAAAGCTTGTTTAAAATAAACCATGGAGATAGATTTCCCATTTAAATCATGTTTCAAACAATTCATGTTTTCAGAAAGTGACTAATTAGCGCGAAAAATCTCCCATCAAACTCAGAGATATAGTTTTAATTCACTTTTAAACGATTTTCAAGCTTTTCGTTTGGATAAACCACGAAGTTAGAGAGTAGAACTCCTGGGGAAAAGTTTCTTTTTTCACTAATATCTCGACAACCCCTGCTCTTAGATACTCAAAACTTAGGCTAAATTTATGAGGGGCTGTTTTGAGGCTATCTGCAAAATTTCTTCAAATTCGGTTCAGCCGTTCTCCCGTGATGATGAGACAAACGGAAATTTCGTTTTTTACTAATATCTTAAGAACCACTGATTGTAGAAATTCCAAGCACGGACTAAATTTTAAGTGTGACTATTTCCAGGTTACCCACAAAATTTCATCAAATTCGGTTTAGCTATTCTCCCGTGATGACGGGACAAACAGACAGACAGATTTTCGATTTTATTTATATACTAGCAGCATACCCGTTCTTCGTACGGAGTATATAATATAAAGAAACTTGAAATTCATAATCATGCCCAAATTCTTATAGTATACTAAATGACATGTTTAATCAAAATATTCTGTTAAAATATTTAATATAATGCTCCTAAAAAGAAGTTTAAGAATCTCTGTTCTCGCTATATAAAATTATCTTCATGGACATATCTGAAGAATAAAACATCTTGGACCCCTTATGTAAGCAAATATAAAAAAAAAATATGGAATTGAATCAATATATGCAAAATAAAAGCGTTAAAATTGTATGGGACCCGTACTAATTATATACGCGAATATTAGAAAATATAACCTGTATTAGTAGATTACATGTATAAATTGAAAATACCAATAAACCCGTAATCTTTAAATCTGAAGACAGTCATTTATTCCAATATATGTCAAAATTAAAGTGCTAAAATTATATGGGAAGATATACACGTACTACTTATAATGTCCGATTATTAGTAGAAGATTACCCGTTTTGCAATATGAGTCACAAATGTTTTTTGGTAAAATACAACAGACGACGTAATAAATTGAATATATAATTAATCCCCTTAATCTTCATACCAGAAGACTGTACTTGATTCCAATATATATGCCAATATATGTCAAAATATATGCCAATATACCTGTACTACTTATATTCTCGTAGGTTAGAAGATATACCCGTGCATTCCTAGAAGATTACTCGTACAACGTACAATATGCGTGTGTCAGCAATTTTTGCCGCAATAAAACAATGGCGTAATAACTTAAAAATATCAATAATCCCTGAATCAATAATTCCGGAAAATATCAATAATAATAATGTTTAAACCTGAAGAGTATAATTGATATTATCCAGTCCAAAATGAAATGGCAATTAAATTTATTTTATATACATATCTTCATTATTCAAATCGGAAAGGATTTAATAAAAATCGTCTGCCGCATAAACACATTGGATTTAAATCCGTTGCTAAGCGACATGATATCATTTGCTTCAAATAAATTGGTAGAAAAAATATCGTCTAAATAGTTATATTTCTATGGAACATTTGGCGACAGTTTCGTCAAATTAGCGACATTTTAAAAAATCGCCAAATTTATCGCCAAGTGGGACTGTAGAACTGACAGTTCCACTTTGCGACAAATTGACGAAATATCATCACAATACTATCCCCTAACAAAAAACAATTAATATCATTTATGTAGCGCAATTTTATCAATTTCAAGATATTTTTATAGATTTGAAAACATTTTTATCAATTTGGTGACATTTTAAAAATTCGCTAAATGTATTACTAAGTAGGATGGTTGGTCTGACAGAGAAATGCTAACCAAACATCATTTCAGTACTCTCTTCTAACAAAACAAAAAAAAATTTCATTGATATGTAGAAGACCCAAGCCACACGACCAACCCGAAAGTTTATGGCAGCTGTTTGTGTGTCGTTTATATCAATTTGGCGACATTTCCGTCAATTTGGCAAAGTTTAAGAAAAGTTGTCAAATTAGCGATATCCCTCCAAATTCGTAGCTTTGAATTTGCAGATCTGAATGAAACATTCTTATCCCGTTTCAATATACTAAATGAAAACACTACAATTGTATTAGAAGATATACCCGCTCTACTCTTTTTCTGTTTCAACAATCGGCTATATGAATTTATTGGCTAAACACAATATATGAGTTTAGTAGCTAAATACGATATAAGCTTGAAAACTCTTTGCCAAAATAAATGCAATTGATGTACGCAGTCAGCAATTAATATAATTAAAAGAAAAATCAAACCGTCCATTCATAAGATATACTTTTATATCCATTTATCTATTATTTAAATCGAAAAAAAATAATAAAAACATTAACAAACACATTTAATTTAATTGCGATGCCGAGCAACATGATATATCCTCCTAAAATGTTAAAATTTATTAACCACTAACAGCACACCCGTTATTCGTACGGAGTGTATAATTTAAAGAAACTTAAAGTTCGCAATCATGTGCAAATTCTGTTAAAATATTAAATTTATTGCTCCTAAAGAGAAGTTTAAGAATATATGTTCTCACTATGCAAAATTATCTTCACGATCAGATCTGAAGAATAAAACATCCTGCCCCCTTTTGTAAGCAAATTTACAGAAGAAAAAATAGGAATTGAATGAATATATGCAACCCCGTACCAGGGGCGGATCCAGAAAAATTTTTCGGGTGGGGCGCAAAGCTAGAAAGCTAATTCACACTTATTTTGCTAAATTTGTGATCGTGTTTTGGCATGCTCTTGAATGAACTCGCAAAACACTGAAAAGAAAAATCCGAACACATACATAGATATATACTTTAATATCATTTTTCATATTTTAATATTTTATTTCTATCGTTTTATATCTCATACATCTTTTAATAATATCTTTTTTTTTCATATCTCAGCCATGAGTATTTATAAAATAAACTGAATTTCCTTTGTTGAAAATTAATTTTGGGGATGATCATTCATCAGAGCGAGTCCTGTTAATCAGTATTCGGTCATTTGAGATCTCAACCAAGTTTTAAGTCCTCGCAAAGTAAATAAACCTCGCTCTACTGTGACAATTGACACCCGAAGTGTGGTCTTGTGCACTTTAATAAGATGCGGGTAAATATCGCCATCTTCCTTCAATTTCTCCAATACGCCAAGCGAAAAAGACTTGCTGAAGTTCGGCCTCTGACAAAGGAGTTTTACTTCTGCAACAATTTATTGTAGGGTGTCTTGGTCTGAATCGTGTAGTTCCATGAGATGGCATGATGCTTTGATAATCCTTCTGAAGTAAGATTTTACATCCGTAGACTCTAATTTTTTAAATGATTTGGAACCATTTGGTGAGCGAAAATTTTCTTAAAATCGTAGGATATATTGACAAAAGAATGTAAACTGTCCACTTCCAGTGCGCTGTTGATAAAGAGTCTTCTTCCATTAAATTATTAATTTGGTGCTGCTGTCTGCCAGCTAATCTTGGAATGGACGACCAATCTTGGAATGGATGAGTTCGACTCCCAATTCCCGCTTTCCTCCTCCATCGCTAATTCAGTATAGAACTTCTTAAGAATATGTAGGTCTCTCCTTTAGCACCTTGACCGTTTGCTGAATGTTTACAGTGGATTTGTGTACATCCAAGCTCTTCTTCTGTAGAAAGTATAGTTTAATGGTTTGATTATAACCACTGAATTACTCAACGAAAATATGGCCATTATGAGTTCATAGTGCGATATACCTTTAAGAAGATTTGCTTTGGCCGCTGTTCTTATATCATGGCATTGTGTTAATTTCACTAAAGCTGTTGTGAAGGGTAAATAAATTTTTAACTGAAGAATTGAGTCATGGCACTAATCCCAGCAGGTTCAACAATGTTCGGCCAAGGAATAAACCCAAGTGGTATCTCAGTACAGCATAAATTTTTGCGTGGCATTGAAAAAAGAGATAATTTCTTCTACAGTTCTTAGTGCGTTCCTGTTGGAAGGCGCATCACAGTAACTATAAATTGCCAAATTAAGATGATGCTTTTTGCAACGACAGAGAGGCGTTCACAACTTCTCTTTTAATTTCCGTCACATTCTACACAGTTGCGAAACATTTACGGTTAATCTATTACAACCAGTCGCTACGCCAAAATTCAGATCTAGTTCCAGTTCTTTTATGAATTTAAGAATACTTTTCCCAAGAACAGAACTTCTAATTACAAAGTCTTCCTAATATCTCAAATGTCTTCTTGAAGATCCACGAAACGCACAAAACTTTCTTTTACAATGGCATTTGAGCAATACCGCACTGATGAACAGAGTTGTAACTTGGGAGATTCATCAGTGATTTTATTAAATATTATACTGTAATATTTTTTCCTGTACCTGTGTCAGAATCATTTTCAGAATCTCGACACAAATGCAAATTATCAACTCATTGCAAGTCATTTTAATGTTGCGTTTGTAGAAGATATTTCTAATTGATTTTATATAATATTGTCTCCACTGTCAATTCAAAAGCGAAGGACTTTGAGGATTCCTTGGTTCCTGGTAGGTTCACAATTGGTGTCTCTGATGACTTCTCTGTGACATATTTTGGCGGCTAAACAACAGAATTGTTTTTATCATTGAATGCAGCCTTACCATGTTCTTGTCAACTTATTTTTATCAGAAAAAGTTCATCCGGTTCCGGTTATCTACATTTAGTAGAACGAACGTTTTTATAATTATATGAGCTCGTCCTATTGTGTTATTCAGTGTTATTATTTTATTTTTTCTAAAAAAATTATTTTTCATGTGAATTTTAAATACTTTTTAAGTGGCTCTGTTACTAAACATTTTTCAGACTCAGCATTGTATTTCCCAACATATCTTGTGCCCACAAACATGCAGAAATATTCCTGTTTTGACAGCAAAAACACAAGTCAATGTTATTTTTCGAAACGCACTGCTTGAACTTTCCTTTGTTCCTTACAACCACATTTTGGTTGATACGTGTAAGCTGAATCACCATTCCAATGATATTTTAGCAAGTCCTATTTTATCAGCTCACTTGCTAAGATTATGCTCCGTATGCATATACTGGCAAATGTAAAAAATTGAAACCATTATTGTTATTTGAATTACATATTTGATAAAAGCACATGTGCACACAAACAGTACATCCAAAAGAAAAACAAAATGAATCAATAGTGATTTACATACTTTTCAGAGTTCGATCGCGACGTCGAAACGGCATTACCAGCTAAAAGCACTACTACTAATTACGGAGAAAATAGCTTTAAGAATACACCGTTAATTGCGATTCTTTAAAATGTACGAAACCCCAAAAATAATGTTATTATTGACCTGAGCATAACAAAGCTCTTTAGGATCCTCCCAAATGTCATCTTTGTTATCGTTTTTCTCAAGAACGCCTGGCTCAAGAAAGCTCAATATAATTGCACAGTGGTCATAACTAAAATTTTGCACAGGGGCGCAACTAACGTGGACTAGGTTTTTAGCTATGGAAATTGAAAATAGTATTAAAAAAGTAGAAAATAGTGTGAAAAGTATGAAAAGTAAAATAATTTTTCTCAAAAACGACTTTAATGATTGGGATGAAATTTTCTTTGAAGTTAGTTCGTATAAATACAAATGAAACCATATCAGTCGCTTTCATGTGAAAAGTCTTGCTCCCACCCCCTTCAACCAGGTCTCACAGTCTCCGATGCAGCCACAGAGACAAATCATTAAACTAGTTCCCCTTAAAATTCTCTCTAATTTGATGCCTCTATTTCTGATTTTGGTTAAAAATTGTGTCTGTTCCATAGTTTTCCATTATTTTCGTACGTTGTGCATTGCATATTCTCACATTCTATTACATATTCTCGCATATGCAATCAACGCCCACCTAAGTCAAGACATAACTCTAGAACAGTGTATTGTATCATATGCAATCTCGCATATGCAACTCTCCGAAGTCGAGACATAACCCAAGATTAGTGCGTTGTAGAAATTGACAAACCCCAATTTTCCCTTGGCTTATGTTGCGATGTCTCGAGTTCACACGTTGAGGAATTATTGACCAAGGCATTCCATGAATCATGACTGCTTGGTATCAACGATCCATTAAAAAGTTCTCTTTCCAATTAAAAAGGTCGATTGTGAGATAGACATTCTTATCGCACTCAAAAGATCAGAATCTGCAATGTATGCAGGTTTCAGTACTCTATAGTCCATGAGTTTCACTTTCATGTTCACGGTAATTTCCTTTTCGTTTATTAAACTCCGAAAACCTTTTACTTTCCTACTGTATTTAACTTTTGGTACGTAGTTCGTCCCGGTTACAAAATACCGAAAAATAAGGCATAATACAATAAAATGTAATAAAATTTAATAAAATTTTAATAAAATAATTGCTCAACTCAATTAGCTATTACCGCTCTGAAAGCGCACCTTTGAAAATCTTTGAAAATTCGAGGAGTCTTGCCCAGTATTTCTTTCAGGGCTTATTGGCCGGGAAGGAGGTGAATGAAAATGTATGGGGGGGGGGGGGGGCAAGTTTTCTATTTGCCCTGTATACATATATCTAAGTGCTGTGTCACATAAATAGAAACTAGGTTAATATAAAATGTTGCCGGGGGGGGGGGCGAATACGCGTCTCCGGGGGATTTCGTTTCCCGGAGGTATGCTTGAATGAAACACTGGACTCTATGTTTTTTTTAATTTCTAGATACTTTCTTGAGTTCAGCTTATATTTTCTACTTTAAATTATGTTGTCGGATTTTTTTTAGCATATTTCATTCCTGTATTTTTTTAAATTTAGTTCCTATATTTTTATTTTTCAAATAATTTCATATTTTTATTTTTTTCCTGCCTTGAAATCCTATTCTCGGGGAGGGCGCGCGCCCCGTGCGCCCTCCCCCTGGATCCGCCCTTGCCCCGTACTAATCATATTGTCGCAGATCAGAAAATATGCCAATGTGTTAGTAGAAGATTACCCGTATTACAATATGCGTCTCAAAAATATTTGCCAAAATAAAAGAGATGACGTAATAAATTGAAAACATCAATAATATCCGTACTCTTTATACCAGAAGGTCGTAATTGATTCCAATATATGCCAATATATATCAAAACATATGTCAATATACCTGTACTACTTATATTCTCGTAGATTAAAATATATACACGTGTATTTGTAGAAGATTCGTACAACATACGAGTTTAAACAATTTTTGTCATAATAAAATAATTGCATAATAACTTGAAAATATCAATAATCCTTGAATCAATAATCCCCGAAAATATAAATAATAATAATTTTTAAACCTGAAGACCGTAATTGATATTATCCAGTCAAAAATGCTATAAGAAAAATCAAATCGTTCTTTTCTAAAATATATTTTTATATCCATTTATTTATTATTCAAATCGAAAAAATAATTATTAAAATTAACAGACAGATTTAATTTAATTGCGTTTCTGAGTAACATGATATAAGATAGAATCTTATAACATGTTAAATATGTCATGTCTTATAACATAAACTGCGAAATTAAATAACGATTTTGATTTCTCTATACTTCTCATTGTTCCGTAAAAGCGTGTTTTAAATAAACCATGAACCATGGAGATAGATTTCCCCTTTAAATCATGTTTCAAACAATTCATGTTTTCAGAAAGTGACTAATTAACGCAAAAAATCTCCCATCAAACTCAGAGATTAAATTTTAATTCACTTTCAAACGATTTTCAAGCTTTTCGTTTGGATAAACCACGGAGTTAGGGAGTAGAACTCCTAGGAAAAAGTTCCGTTTTTCATTAATATCTCGACAACCCCAGGTCTTAGAAACTCGAAACTTGGACAAAATTTATGGGGGGATATTTCAAGGCTATTCACCAAATTTCATTAAATTCGGTTCAGCCGTTTTTCCGTGATGATGAGACAAACGAAAATTTCGTTTTTTACTAATATCTCGAGAACCACTGGTCGTAGAAACTCAAAACACGGATATAATTTTAAGTGGGGCTATTTCTGGGCTACCCACAAAATTTCATCAAATTCGGTTCAGCCGTTCTCCCGTGATGGTGTGACAAACAGACAGACAGACAGACAGACAGACAGATTTTCCTTTTTATTTATATATATTTTGCTTCTATGGTGATGTTAATATTACTTGAATTGTATTTTTTTATTTTTACATAATTCTTATTATTACATTTCAAATATATATATATATATATATATATATATATATATATATATATATATATATATATATATATATAAATAATATATATATATAACATATATATAACATATATATATATATATATATATATATATAAATATAAATTATTAAATCCAAAGTTAGAATGTATGTAGTAACTCATAATACACTATTCCAAAATTTTCTACAAAATACAAAGAAATAAAAGAAATTAAGACAAAAAGAGGAAATAATAAAGCATAATGCAAGTCATAAAGACAAAGACAATCAACAAATTTCAAAAATGAGGAATGCATATAAGAAAACAAAGAAATCAAGCAAAAAAGCTTGCACATGGAGGAGATTTAGGCTTACGATAAGTTCATTTCGAAAAAATTATCTTCGGGTCCATATATCCCTTCGAAATGAACACAAAAATGCTTGTTTCTGAAACACAAGATAGATTTTATCTATAAACTTGTGTTATATGGACGACAAGCATATAGATTGGAACAATAATGGAAACATAAATACCCTCAAAACCACACCTCTTCAGCGCAACCCATGACGAGCACAAAATATGACTGGACCAATGTTGCCATATGCCAAAATGAAAAGATGTGATTTGCTGTTGCCAAAGAGAGTAATAAAAACTGTACTGCGCAAAAGCAATAAAATGAAATAAAATGAGTTATTCAACAGTTAAAGCTTCAAGATAAAAAGATGAAAATATAATTTCAAGAGAATGAAGAAGTACGCGCTAAAATAAGAATAATAAGGGGAGAATATGAGAATTTTAGGCTAAATCGAAACTTATTAACTATACTATTTACTAAATATGGCAGGATATTGATACATTTTACTGGTAATTTTGAGGTTATTAATGTGCAAAGCATGAAATTTTTTATCTGATAATCTATAAATTCTAAAAAGTTGATTAAGTATAATATTTCTAAACAATTGAATCGAGTTGCAGGAATTAAAAGGTAATAATTTATTAATATTAAATTAAAAAAAATCTTTTTTATCATATAATTTAGTAACAATCCCATGAGCAGGTTCTATAATTAGATTTAAATCCAAATAATAAATATTATTACTAATAGAAGTTTCATTAGGTATTAATTCCAAATTATCCGGATAGAAATCTATATCTATGACATAGTTATCAGTAAATACAAGACAAATCAGATCATCTACATATCTATAAATTTTATAATCAGTTGAAGTAAAGAATTTTTTCATATTGATATAGGTATAAAGTAGCTAACATACTGCTACTACCAGCCCACCTTGTGGAACACCTGAGACTTGTAAGTATAATTTATTACCTTGAAAGATATAATTATTGAAAAGAACAAAATGGAGAAGCTTAGGAAAATTGGTAAATTTAGTAAGATTAGAATGATTAGTAATATAAGCATTATATAAAGCTAAAATGACATCATATAGATGAGTGATCTTAATATTATTAAATAGATCTTTAAAATCAAAAGTTAGAAATCCTAGTATTTTACCCAAGCGTTTTTAATTTATTTTTTAATTCCTTACTGTTATTTAGAATAATGTAGCTATCACCAGAATCCTCGTAAATTGCTATTTAGTACATTTAAATAATTTAGTAATAATTTACTAGCAGTAGTAGAGTATGAATTATGACCACTAGTAACAGTTCTAAATTTAATAGGATTTTTATGAAATTTAGGTATACAGCACAATATATGGAAATGTCAAAAATTTATTATTAATATCTAAATCACTATACATATTGATAATTTTCAATTTGATACTATTAAGAGAGTGTGAATCAATTTTAAATAGACTATTATTTTTTAAATAATCTAGCAGATATTGAATATAGAATTTTTTACAAATAATAGCATCAATTATTAGAGGCTTTATCTACATAAGTAATAACAAAAGATCTATGTAAATCATTAACCAGCAGTGCTTTATATTATCCATATTATATATAGATCTTAGATAAATTAATACTACAAATGGTATTTTTAAATAGATCTTAAAATAGTAAATTTCCACATATTAAATGCCTCTAAAGGCTGAGCATATTTAGAAGCTAATCCATAAATAAATTTATCAAGGTCCAGATTGATTTGACTTTAACACTTGTTTAGAATTATTACATGAAGGTAACCTGAATTTAGTGCCAAATGACATTATAGTTCTTAAAGATTTATCTTTTACAATGGCTAAGTCTCCAGTAACTATATGACCCAAGTGTGGATTTATAAATTCAGTATAATTATCAACACTACAATACATTCACCATCTAAATTTGTAGAGGAATCTATGTCGACTGAGAGAGATTTTGAAATTGCATTGTAATTAAAAAATGGTTCTTCCACAATAGGCTTGTTATATTTAAAAGTTTTAGTAACATTCAAACTCCTTTACAGGCAATAAATGAGAGAAATTGATTAAATTAAATTCTTAAAGTTTATGGAATTATAAATAGGATGCTTAACACAATAAGAATTGGAACAGTTATTATTATGAAATTGATTAAGTTTTATTTTTAAATATTTTGATCTAGTAATGAGCAAATCATAGGAAATATGATTAAAATGTTCATTAGTAAGATTTAACTTTAAGAAAATAGCATAAACTGTGTTTAATTGCTTTTTCTTAACTGCAAATACCCATGATTTAATAAATTTCCATTGATATGTGTTATTGAATTTGTTGATGCATACTTTTAATCTCCGCTTTAAAATCATATTGGGAGGAGCTTCCTTTACCGCGTTTAAATCTTTTGAGTTTAGCCAATTTACTATTATGTAAAAGAGGTTTAAAAAAAAAGGTGATTAAAAATAGAATATTTATTATCTACAAAATTATTCTTAACAATATTGCCATTGAGATATAATTGATTTAATCCATATGGAAACAGAGTACATTGTGATTTAATATAGAAGTTTTCAAAGAATAATCTATCAGCAGTATTTGTTTTAATGTCCAAAATATGTATAGTTATATTTTCAAAACCATGATGAGCAAAGTGTTTATATTCGATTTTATTAGAAGTAGGAAGAAAATTATTATTGTGGATATATTTTTTAACATGATCTCTATGTACATTCATACGTAGATGAGAATAGGATTACTGGTCTGTCCTATATAAGATATATTACATATATTACAAGATAATTTGTAGATGCAATTAAAAATTTTACAGAAAGTCTTATGACTATGTAGATTAGTAATTTGTGAGTTAGAAGCAAATGGGCAGGTTTTACAATTTTTATTCTTACATTTATTGAAGTTATAATTTTTAGCTGGGCAATTATTATATCCAAAACAATCCATGGCACACTGTTGGTAAAATGATAACGGTCTAAACAATTCCCAACAAAATTGAAAATACCGGGCAATATTTATCAAATTATATAATAACAAGAATAAATATATTTGCCAGTCACTAAATCAAATAATATGTATAATTCATAATAGTTAAAGTAATATAAAGAGTATGGCATTAACACATATAAATAATATAAATAAAAATAAAATAATTGCTTATATATAAATATATACAACTAAGTCCATGTAAAACCTAATAAAATGTAATAAGTAGGATATTACAAGATAAAAAGAAATGATTAACAATATAAATATAATCAATTCTAAACTAGATTAATTAAAACACAAGGTATAATAAAATATATACTGTGTAAATCTTGAATTCACATAGAATCCTGTCCAAAAAAGTAATAAAAAGATTGTACTAAAAAGTACAGTTTATAAAAGGTATCTATAACACCAATACAAAAATCCCAAATGCAGTTACCCAGTCATAAAATCACAAAACCAATAAATTAGTAAGAAATAATAACGATAGAAGGCAGCAATAGAATGAGATACTTCTAATATGTAATTACTAATAGCAAAGAAAATTTGCAGTAAGATTTAAAAACGATATTATTTATATATATATATAAATAATATATATATATAACATATATATAACATATATATATATATATATATATATTAGAAAAATGTAATAATAAACATTCAAGAAATATTAACATCACCATAGAAACAAACCACGGCCATATTGCCGATAAGAGAAAAGAACAGCACCGACCCAAATTCGATGATTAATCAGAATTAAATTCTCCTTCACGTCTGAGGATTTAATTCTAATTAACCTAAACAACCCCCCTGTATATATATATATATATATATATATATATATATATATATATACAGGGTGTCCCAAAAACATTGACCTCAGCTTTTATTCCTTAAATATTGATCTTAGACATTTAGACATATATAATAAATTACAAAGTTGCGTAAAAAAAGGTACAGAATTTTATGAAATCGATTAAAATTTTCAAAGAAATTAAATTTTAAGAAATACAAAATTTAAATTTTTATAAGGCCCCCCCCCCCCCCCCCCCGTACAAAAACCTTTCCAATGAGTAAAATGTGCCCCATACACTAATAAGGTGGTGTACAAAATTTCAACATTTTGTTATAAGAAATTCCAGAGATATGAAAAGACAAAAATGCTGACTTAAACCACTTTTCGATGCATCAACATGGATTCTCAGAAGGGAAAAATTATGTCGGCAGATCGCGTTTCAGGGGTCATACACAAAGTACGTAAGTAAACAATGATTACATAAATAAATAATAATTTTGCTATTTATTGGTACAAAAGTATCTACACTGTGTAGAAATAATAATTGTACACAAAGATTACAAAGCGTGTTCAAAATATCTTCCATCTGTGCCAAAGATCCATTAAAGATAAGAGGCAGATATTATTTGCCTACGATGCATTTCTGTGTTGCGTCATTTACACTCTTGCTGTGAACATTTACATTTTAATGTGTGATTAATCCCTCACCAACTTTGTTTAAACATATCTCTGGGACTTTTTATGATGAAATGCTGAAATTTTGTACATCATCTTATTAGTGTATGGGGCACATTTTACTCATTGGAAACGTTTTTATACGGAGGCCGTATAAAAATTTAAATTTTGAATTTCTTCAAATTTAATCGGCTGAAAATGTTTATGGATTTCATAAAACTCTGTACTTCTTTTTGCGCAACTTTGTAATGCATTATATATGTCTAAGATCAATATTTAAGGAATAAAAACCGAGGTAAATATTTTTGGGACACCCTGTATATGCCCCCTCAGCTGACACTCCTGAATACCATTAACTCCTCCTTATCAAGTTTCCTAAACCTTGAAGTTAGATAATACTACGTAAAAACCACATGCCTTTACAGTCAACTGAATGGAAAAATATGCATTAAATAGCCAGAGAGTTTTGTGCCAAAATGTGGCAAAAAGCATTACTTGTGCGATATTCAGGCTTGTATGGTTTATCTCAATCTATGTAAATACTGGGACAAGAAGTTAAATAAAAATAATAATCATCTTTGCATCGGCTTAAAAAGATTTAAAAGTGATCCAAGCATTTACCAGTACAAACGCGAAGGGAAATGTTATGTAATGGATGTTTACATTAGAAGATTTATTAATAGCAGGGTCTTATTAGCAATCGTTAAAGAAATAATGACTCAATTAAGTGAAGAATCCACGATCAGCGAAACTAAATCTTTTTAAAATTGGATTGAAATGTAATGAAAATAGCAATAAATTCATAATATCTCAAGAAAATGACCCTTGTAAGATGGTAGGGACTCATCTTACTAGGCTGATTCACACCGGGAGGCCAATGACCACGCAGTATACTAATCTGGTTAAAATTAGTAGTATCAGGAGGCTAACCTGAGGTAAAAATGGCAAAAGGTGGTCAGTCAAATTGCACGTCAATCTGACATTAGAGGATAAGAGTTTGCAATTCCTTCCCGATAGCTGGACGGTAGACTGTCGGCTAACCAGTACAAAAATCCGTGTTTCCATTTATGGTTGTGGCAATAAGGTTATGTGCAGCCTGTAGAAGTTGTTTTTTAACAAAGATTCTTCTTAACACCGAGAAAACGATATATAAGGTAGTTGTAACAATATATAAAAGAAACGAAAGGTCAAAAGCTCAATTATAATCGGAATAGAGGTCAATTGGAATCAAACACAGATGCCTTATGGTGTTCAACAATCGAAGCAAAATCGTTTTGATAGTTTATATTGCAAAACTGGGATCATGCCATTTATTAAGATCCCACCCAAGACGCATATTCCAGCAAAAAATTGACTTTTTCAAAGCATAGAGATCTGGGAAGAGAGGAAGATTCCCTCACAAGGTGGTCGGAACCTACAGACGCTTGGAGTCCAGGACTGACAAACTGTCGCTCTGGAGAGGGAACGATAGAGACAAATTACTAAAACGGTCAGGACCTGCAGCAAGCTATAGCACCAAAGAAGGAAGAAGAAAGACATGGGTGAAAGATGAAAGCCCAAAAGTGAAAAGTATCGATGTTTGTATTGCGTCCCAAAGTGACGACAATGTAAAATGGAGGATATCTGAGGATTCAACTTGGGAGCGGCATCACAAAAGCAATGACTCTAAAAACTAACGGATATATGACAATACAGCGTCACAACATCATTAGAGTAACGTAGATGAAGGTAACAAAATTGAAAAGTAGTTAAGTTTCTGTTGCGGCACGAAAGTGACGATATGAAGTCCAAGATGTGTGATAATGTAACGTTAGACAAATATCACGAAAGGACATTGTTCCAAACTTGAAAAAATCTGATGTGGGCAGCACATGACTTTCCCTGCAGACTTATATACACGTTCTATCTATTTTAATTAAATTTAATTCACTTATAATTCAATTTTCGCTCTCATTCGGTAACTGGACTTATTTTCAAAGATGGCGTAGAGAACATACGAAAAAACTAAAATATCTCGAGAACGACTAGACCTAGTGTAATGGGGTTGGTCTTATTCTTTTCTTCGTTAAAAATTACGTATAAAACTAAAATTTAATGGATATATTTGGCATACGTAGTTTTTTATTTTAGATTTTGACGATTTTTGCGGGCCATTTTGCAAAAAAAGGCAGGTTATTTTTTTCCGAATCATACCAAAATCTAATCAGCACCAGGGTGACCTACAAGCGACTTATTTACCGAATTTTGTGAAATTCGGTCTATTAGTTTTTCAGCTAGAGTGGATACAAGCTTTTGCGGGCCATTACGCAAAAAATGCGGGTTCTTTTATCCCGAATCGTACCCAAAACTAATCAGCACCAGATTCGCCCACAAGTGACTTACCTACCAAATTTTATGAAATTCGGTCAATTAGTTTTTTAGTTAGAGTGGATACAAAATCCGCACAGACAGACAGACAGACAGACAGACACACACACAGACGTCACGCTAAAAATAGTTTTTTCGTATTCTAGAGGTCTCGAAACGTGTAGATCCGTCGAAAACTCGAGTTGCGATTTTCGGTATGATTCCAATACTTTCTCTATACATTACCATGTATTGCAGGGAAAGTAAAAAGAAATATTTGAAAATTTTTTGCTATTCTTTATAAAAAAAATTGCGAGCAGAAGCTCATAATGCATTACTTTCCTTTCTGATACTAATTATATTACAAGCAAACCTAAACAGTGTCAAATATGTATGAGAAAGAAAAGTGGCTGTTTATACTTTAGATATTTCTCATAGAGAATTACTTAGAATTGCGGACCTTTCAAACAGAATACAGGAAACTAGAAAAATAAAATGGTGTCTTGAAAAGCAAAGGCGGATTGCAAGGAGGAAAGTAACCCAGTTGATGGGAATGCTTTGTATGAGATCAACGTGCAATTCGACGAAAGATAATAGTAATCTGTCACCCATTTCCACAGTTGGTTTTGCACTTTTTACTTGACCTGCAATACATTGTAGTGTATAGGGAAAGTATTGGAATCATGCCGAAAATCGCAACTCGAGTTTTCGACGGATTTACACGTTTCGAGACCTCTAGAATACGAAAAAATTATTTTTAGCGTGACTTCTATGTGTGTGTGTCTGTTTGTGTTCTGTCTGTGTGTCCATGTGTCTGTCTGTCTGTGTCTCCATGTGTCTGTCTGTCTGTGTGTCTGTCTATGTGTCACTGTGTCTGCCTGTGTGTCACTGTGTCTGTCTGTGTGTGTGTCACTGTGTTTGTGTGTCTGACTGTCTGTCTGTGCAGATTTTGTATCCACTCTAACTAAAAAAGTAATGAACCGAATTTCATAAAATTTGGTAGGTAAGTCACTTGTAGGCGAATCTGATGCTGATTAGTTTTGGGTATGATTCGGGATAAAATAACCCGCCTTTTTTTTCGAAATGGCCCGCAAAAGCTTGTATCCACTCTAGCTGAAAGACTAATGGACTGAATTTCACAAAATTCGGTAGATAAGTCACTTGTGGGTCACCCTGGTGCTGATTAGATTTTGATATGATTCGAAAAAAAAAATAAAATAACGTGCCTTTTTTTGCAAAATGGCCAGCAAAAATCGCCAAAATCTAAAATAACAACTACGTATTCTCAAATATATCCATTAAATGCATGTTTAATACGTAATTTTTAACGAAGAAAAGAATAAGACCAACCCCATTGCACTAGGCCTAGCCGTACTTGAGATATTTTAGTTTTTCCGTATTTTCTCTACGCCACCTTTGAAAATAAGTCCAGTTACCAAATGAGAACGAAAAGTGAATTAAATTTAATTAAAATAAAGCGATCGTGGATATAAGTCTGCAAGGAGAGTCATGTGCTGCCCACATCAGATTTTTACTTTCCCTGCAATACATGGTAATGTATAGGGGATATATTGGAATCATGCCGAAAATCGCAACTCGAGTTTTCGACGGATCTACACGTTTTGAGAGCTCTATATTACGGAAAAACCATTTTTAGCGTGACGTCTGTGTGTGTGTTTGTCTGTCTGTCTGTCTATGTGTCTGTCTGTCTGTGCAGATTTTTTATCCACTCTATCTAAAAAACTAATTGACCGAATTTCATAAAATTCGGTAGGTAAATCATTTGGGGAAGAATCTGGTGCTGATTAGTTTTGGGTACGATTCGAGATAAAAGAGCACGCCTTTTTTTGCGAAATGGCCCGCAAAAGTTTGTATCCACTCTAGCTGAAAAACTAATGGACCGAATTTCACAAAACTCGATAGATAAGTCGCTTGTGGGTTACCCTGGTGCTGATTAGATTTTGGTACTTTTCGGGAAAAAAGAACCTGCCTTTTCTTGCGAAATGGTCCGCAAAAATCGTCAAAGTCTGAAATAAAAACTACGCATGCTTAAATAAATCAATTAAATGCTTGTTTTACACGTAATTTTCAACGATGAAAAGAATAAGACTAACTCCATTACAATAGGACTAGCCGTTCTCGAGATATTTTAGTTTTTTCGCATTTTCTCTACGCCACCTTTGAAAATAAGTCCAGTTACCAAATAAGAACGGAAATTGAATTAAAAGCGAATTAATTTTAATTAAAATAAAGACAACGTAAATGTAAGTCTGCAGGGAAAGTCATGTGCTGCTCACATCAGATTTTTACTTTCCCTGCAATACATAGTAGTGTATAGGGAAAGTATTGGAGTCATGTCGAAATTCGCAACTCGAGTTTTCGACGGATTTACACGTTTTGACACCTGTAGAATACGAAAAAACTAATTTTAGCGTGACGTCTCTGTGTGTGTGTGCGTCTGTCTGTGCACTCTAACTTAAAAATTAATGGACCAAATTTCATAAAATTTAGTAGGTAACCCGCCTTTTTTGCGAAATGGCCCACAAAAATTGCCTGTATCACTCTAGCTGAAAAACTAATAGATCAAGTTTTACAAAATTTAGATAAGTCACTTATGGGTCAGCCTGGTGCTGATTAGATTTTGGTACCATTCGGAAAAAAAACTGTCTTTTGTTTGCGAAATGGCCAGCAAAAATCGTTAAAATCTAAAATAAAAGACTACATATGTTAGAAATGAATGATCTCTACTCACTGCGAAACACAAATCCAAAAAGTACCGCTCTCTCGTTTCCGCAAGAAAAGGAATTTGTTTATATCGTGTGATCTGCGCGCGCATCATAAGACACTACCGGTACACTTGCGTGAACTCTAAGTTCTGTCTGTGTTGCTGTTGTTTCGTATTATGACGGAGCAAAATGTTTGTTTCTTTTTCAATGTAATTTTAAATGCAGAATTTAATTAAATAATTTTTTCTTGATGTCAGGCATCTTTGTGACACGGAATAATTGCACTTGATTGAAAAAAAAAGAGATTATTTTATTAAATTCTGCATTAAAAGTTACACTTAAAAGTAACAAGCATTTTGCTCCGTCTTAATACGAAACAACAACAACACAGACAGAACTTAGAGTTCACGCAAGTGTACCGGTAGTGTCTTATGATGCGCGCGCAGATCGCACGATATAAACAAATTCTTTTTCTTGCGGAAACGAGAGAGCGGTATTTTTTGGACTTGTCTTTCGCAGTGAGTAGAGATCATTCATTTCCTACAGTCCCCCTTGATCTCTGGAGCTGCATATCACGGCTGTAGCAGATTGGATCTGTGCTTCAAAAATTCAGGCTTTGGCAGCGGTTTTGCCATTATGTCCGCTGTCATTAGCTTAGTTGGAAGATAACTCAACTGGATTAAACCCGATTCCTGAAAATCTCTTATGGCGTGGAATCTGATGTCAATATGTTTGGTTCTTGACATGTACTTCGGTGATTCAATCATTTTTATACATGACTGGTTATCTTCGAAAATAGTAACAGGGAGCTGTTGAAGCATATCGAGATCTTTGAGCAGGTTGATTAACCACAGTACTTCTTGAACTGCGTTAGCAGCGGATATATATTCCGCCTCTGCTGAGGAAAGCGCAACACATGATTGTTTTTTGCTTAACCAGTGTATAGGAGAATCATCTATTAAGAAAAGATTACCACTTGTGGATTTCCGATCAGTTTTATCGCTCGCCCAGTCGGCATCAGCGTATGTTGTGAGAATTGGTTTTGCCGTTGATTTTATTACCAAATTTAGATCCTTTGTATGATTTAGATAACTTATTAGACGCTTTACTGCGTTCCAATCCATTTGACGTGGTTTCTCGTTTCTCGGACTTAAGATGTTTGTTGCGGCTGTGATGTCTGGTCTCCTGACCGTGGCAATATATAAAAGAGCTCCAATAGCTTGGCGATATTTGGTGTTATTAGGAAGCAGGTTTTCTTCTGTTTCGTTTCTCAAATATCCTGCTTCCATTGGTGTACTCTAGGGCTTTGAATCTTGCAAATTAAATGTATTTACAATTTCTTCAATCTTGTTTTTTTGATTTAATAGATAACTTCCATTATGGTCTTTTCTTATGTTAATTCCAAGGTAATAATTAACTTCATCCAAATTTTTTAATTCATATTGCCTTCCCAATTCTTTCGTTGTTTTATCAATCTGTTCTTCTGATCCTGATATATTAGATTATCATCTACATATACGATTACATAGACAGTTTCTCCTCCTTTTCCCTTTTTGAACAGACATGGATCAGCAGTACTCTGTATGAATTTTAATTGTTTTAGAGAGTCACCTATTTTTAGATGCCAGGCTCTTGCGGCCTGTTTCAGCCCATATATAGCTTTATTTAATTTCCATACTTTGTTTTCGTTACCAGGGGAGATGTATAATAGCCATCTGGCTGTTGTATGTAAACTGTTTCGCCTAGATCCCCGTGAAGGAAAGCAGTTTTGATATCAATGTGGTGTACGTTATGTTTTCTAAATGCTGCTCCTGCCAGGAATGCTCTAATTGTGCTGTGTGAGACCACTGGTGCGAAAGTTTCATAATAATCTTCACCGTATTTTTGTGAAAATCCTTTTGCTACCAGTCTCGCTTTGTATTTAGCTATTTTTCCCTGAGAGTCGTGTTTAATTTTATATGTCCATTTTGAGCCTACCATTTTTCTTCCCTGCGGGGGGTCCATCAATGTGAATGTGTTATTTTCCTGTAAAGATTGCATTTCTTCTTCCATAGCGTCTAGCCAATTTTGTTTCTCTTGTGGGCTCTTAATTTTTAGTACCTCATTATAGTCTCTGGGTTCGACGGTGTTAGCTTGTTGCGCTAAGTAGATGAGTCGATCGGGAGATACTCCCTCGTTCGGTCTCTCGGATCTGCGAGGTGGATTGGCGGTTATGTTATCAGAATTTATTTGTTCATCATCTGACGGTGCTGTTGTTGAAACCCAGACCGTCCGACCTACCAGAAAGGTATAAGGTAACAGTTTGGACGGTCGGGAAGTGCCACCCAATTTAGACCGGAACCCAGTGGGGGAGGCATCCACAGAGACCGTACCCTCCTTCCCCTACCACCAACCTCTCGGAAGGACTTTCGGACCCACATGTTTAACGTGATCGTACTCCGCATGAACACGGCGGCAGTTTTGGCAGTGGCTGGAATCGAACCCGGGCCTACCGAGTGCAACTCCAGCGCGCTAACCAATGGGCTACCGCGCCCATCATTTGACGGTGCGTCAAACTCTATCTCACCCTCTTCAGGTTTTTCTTCTGCTTGAGGATTAGCCTTTTTTACTTCACTATCTGTTCCGTCGAATGTTTCCTTTGAGCTTAACTCAGAAATTTGCATTGATTTTTCGAGGAATTTAACTGTTCTAGCAAGTGTTATGTTTTTTTCTTCCGTATATATTCTGTAAGCCTTTGACCTGTCGTCGTATCCGACAAAAATTCCTTCTTGGGCTTTTTCATCTAATTTTCCTCGTTTGCTTTTATGGATGTAGGAACAGGCCTTGCAGCCAAAGACCCTTAAATGACGAAGGTTTGGTTTCTTACCAGTCCACATTTCGTAGGGTGTTTTTGTATTGGCCTTTGTGGGAAACTTATGTTAATTCCAAGGTAATAATTAACTTCACCCAAATTTTTTAATTCATATTGCCTTCCCAATTCTTTCGTTGTTTTGTCAATTTGTTCTTCTGATTTTTCTATTAGATTATGAGACTGAAGTCTAAGCCTATCTCGCTAGAGAAATTTGTATTTATAAAATAAAATAGCAGCATTTTCCACGAACAATACAATTATTATTTAAAGAGGGGCATAAGAATAATCAACCAAAAGGAAAATAGATATACAAATATATCACTTTTATTTTTCATTCCCCATTGACTTTGTAAACACTTCTAAACCGAAAGTGATTTTACGGGATAAAACAAGAAGAAATCCCGTGCTGCAAATAAACACAAAAAAAAAATTTTCTTAAGGAAACTAAAATAAAATAAATTATAATGGCATCTATAAAAGAAAACCAGTTGATTGAAAAATTAAACCAGAGTAACTACTCCAATTGGAAATTCAAGATGGAAATGATGTTAATGAATAAAGAATTATCAGAAACGATAACCGAAGTAGCTCCTGACCCAATTACCGACGAATGGCAGAAAAAGGATAGAAAAGCCAGAGCGCTCATAAATTTATTTATAGAGGATTCCCAAATCGTTCACGTCAAAAATTTCACCACGGCGCGCAATACGTGGAATGCGCTTCGAGCAATACACGAAAGAACAAACTTATCCAGCAAGCTATACCTTTTACGAAAGTTGTACAGTACAAAGTTAGAGGAAAGAGGAAACATGCAGCAACATATAACCAAAATTCTGGAGACAGTGGATAAACTCAAAGCAATCGGGGAGGAGATTAATAATTCGCATGTATCAGCACTATTTCTGTGCTCTCTACCCCCCCCCCCCCCCCCAGTTACGAAACGCTGATAACGGCATTGGAAGCGCGTCCGGAGGATGAACTAACGCCAGAATTCATTAGCAGCAAAAATGATTGATGAATATAATAGACGTAGGGATCACCAGGAAATCCCACAAAGCATGGCAAAGGCTTTTCACACGAATAAAAAATTCTCTAACACCTACGGCTACAAAATGGAAAACAAATACTGCTCACATTGCAAAATGAAGAACCACAACAAATCCGAATGCTGGCGTCTAAAGAATAAGACCAACGACCCCGGCAGATATAAAGATTATAAAAATAAATTCAGACACAACTCATCGCAGTTAGTGTATGAGGGAAACGACAGACCTGCCGCTAAATCATGAACCCAAGAAAGATATTCAGACACTATAGATAAAGTAGGATCGAAATTTAGAGATTTAGCGCTCATAACGAATCAAACCGAAGAAGACAGTTGGATCGTTGATAGTGGTTCCTCATCCCACATCACTGTTATATTGTAAATTTCAATTCCCAATATAACATTGCTCTTTTGAAAAAGGAAGTGGACCTAAGAAGACGGTCCCTCATGAAGTGAGGCAATTTTTGTAACATTCCCTCGAACGCAGCTGCACCGGACATTCATTTCGAAAAGAGAGGGTGCTTCTCAAGTTCATGTCAGCATTAGGTGTTACAACAAACGGAAGGGGTTGAACTTCTTGACCCCAGAGTCAATTAATATCACTCGAACCTTGGGAAAATTCTCGTGAGAACTTTCAACGATTTTAAAACTGGAGACTGCATATCTCATATTTCAGGGGGGCCTTGACCAATAATATAGCCTGAAGGGCGTAGCCCTTAATTTACTTAGCCAATTATGGACAGGGGCGCCTTGTTAAGGGGGTAGAGACAGAGAGCAACTTTGGACTTTAAGTTTTTGAAATCGAGGACTTGAATTTTGTGAGTGAAAAGAAGAGGTCGCAAGAGCGACGGATCTCGGAGAGAGCGAGCCCTCGGGACAGAGCCGGAGCGCGCCGTCATAAAGTCCGACATCGGCAGTGATGATCGAGGTAGGACAATTCTACACATATTTTTGCACTTTGGTTATTATTATCTCTCTGACCCTCCTAAATAAGGTTAACCTGGGCCATTAAGACGTAGGCTAGTAAGAATAGTGAGTTAATGCACATTAATGGGTTAATAATTGTAATGCTCATATTATGATCATAGAATGAGGAGATTTGATTGTCTTAATGTACTACACTAAAGATGTTGGTATATGAAATTTACCAGATGTTAATAGTTATTAAATAAGGTTTTATCTTAATGAAATAAATTCTTTGTTATTGTTTAAAATTAAGCCTCTTCATTTTAATTACTGGTATTATGTATTTCTTTATTTACTCCACTTTTACGAGATCGGTCTATATAGCGTCAATACCTGACGTGTGACGACTCACATATCATTTTGGCGCCCGTGACCAGTCGAATCTGGACTCAAAATTATTGCTCACATATCATTTTGGCGCCCGTGACCAATCGAACCTGGACTCAAAATTATTGCTCACATATCATTTTGGCGCCCGTGACCAGTCGAATCTGGACTCAAAATTATTGCTCACATATCATTTTGGTGCCGTTTAAACCAGTTTCGAACCTGGACTCAAAATTATTGCACCCTTATCATATTGGTGATCATGACCAATCAAACCTGGATTCAAAATTATTTCACCCTTCTGGCGACTTTGCTGTTTTAGACCTGTTATATGCCAGAATTTAAATTTTAATGAAGAGAATAAAAATATTTGGAATTAATGAAAAATGAAAATATTGAATAAAAATTTTTTTTGTGTAAAATAAGGATTAAATTAAAGAAAGAAATTTAAAATTAAAATAAATATAAGTAAATTTCAGAAAATTTATTTCACAGTATGAGAAGCAAGCAAATAGTGAATCATTATGTGTTCTTAATGAGACATGCCATATTGTATGTGAAAATATAATTATTAGGGAACTTGAAGCTTTTAAGAAATTTTTGAATTATATAAATATTTGTGTAATATTTTAGGAGTTTATTATGAGGATTGAAGTATTTGCATGCGTAGATAGTGAAATGATTAGAATTATGTTTTTGAATTTATGTGATATTGTATTTAAATATTTTGGGGGAACATTTTGAGGTGTAAAAACAGGAGATAATTTTAGATATAGAATTTTTGCGAGAAAGTGAAATTTAGAATGACGGAAAGCGGAGAGAGTCCAACAACGATGAGTAGGTTACCGGGACTTATACACTTATTAGGGGAATGCAATGGTATAGAGAATGATGTAGAGTTTTTTTTCGACCAGGTCAAATATCTCAGCAGCTTAGGGAATTGGTCAGAGGAGGAGAAGCTGGCAATTGTCAAATCCCGGTTAAGAGGGAATGCAAGAAAATTTTATATAGGGTCACAAGAATTAAGAAGGGAAACATCTTTCGAAAAATTTAGGGATAGGTTATTAGAGTTCTTTACAGAAAAACCGAACATTACTACAAATCAAACCCTTTTCACTACCACATACAGACAGGAAATTGAGACGCTCCGCGAAGAACAGCAGAAATTTAAGACAAACATTTTAAATTATATAACCCAAAAAAGGAATGCATTAAAAATCCAAGAAAAAGTACAAATCCCCACGACACAAACAAAAAAACTCCTAACATGCCATTACTGTAATGAAAGTGGACATTTCATGAGAGAATGCCGAATATACAAAGCTGATCATTTTAAGCAAACACAGAATCGAAACATAAACAACGCGAGAACACATTGGCATAATCAAATACAGTCTCCTCCCCACTCATTTCAAACCCAGCCGTATGATGACCACATAACTTACTCCTCCCAGCCGGACACATACAATTACATTTCAAACCACGCCTTCCCGAGAAAATATCACCAGAGCAGAAATTACTATGCAGAACCCCCTACACAAAACAGAGACCTAGAAAGGGGTACGCAAAGGAATAGAGAAGGAATTAGAAAAAGGAATGTTACACAAATAAATATTGAGAACGAGGGACGAAACGTTGAAAAATATAAAACTCAAATTGATAGTGGAAATATTGGTAATTACAGAACCCAAAATAATGGAGAGAGAGAGGACATTAAGGACAGGAAGGACAAAGTTGAACATATCGCGTCAATTGGAGATGAATTAAACAGGGAATTACACAAGGTGGAAAATAAATTTCACAACACGGAAACAAAAATTCGCTTAGACTCTGACACATCTTTTTCGGTTTGGCCTATTGATACTAAAAAAAAAAATAAAGAACAATCTCAGAAATTAAAGGAAAACAAAATAACGGACGTTTCGGTTGATGAGAGCGCTGATTTCAAAGACACACAGAAGACAAATACAAATTATGACAATGAAGGTATCCAAATCCCAAATGAAAATGAAACAACGATTGCTTTGATTAGCGAAAATGCTGATCCCGAAAATTCACAAAACACAAGTACAAACTATGGCAATGAAGACATCAAAATTTCAAATGAAAACAAAGTAATGGATTCTTTGATTAGCAAAAATGCTGATCCCGAAAATTCACGAAACACAGGTACAAGCTATGGCAATGAAGATAACAAAAATCCAAATGAAAACAAAATAACGGAGGTTTTGATTACAGAAAGGGTTCATTTTGAAAATATTCAAAATACAAAATGCAAGCTTCAGGACATTCGAATTACGAATGAGAATCACATTATACAAGATACACAAAATTCAAATGAAAGTGAAATGATGGATATTATGGACAACGATAATGGAAATACTAACTCTCAAAATTTACAAAATTCAAAGGAGACCACTAAAAATATTCAAAATAAAAATTCTAGTACAAGTAGAGAGAAAAGCCAAAACGATAGTGAAGTGAATTGCGTCCAAAAACCTTCAGAAATAAATGAGAATCATAACAAAAGGTATGCTAGGCAAGAAATAGAGGTTCCACAGAAAATACAAGTTTGTAACACTAGCGAAATTGAGGAGATCCAAAAGCGGAACGAAAGAAAACTCGGTTCACATTTTTTCATGAAACCAAAAATTTTTAGGAACTTAATATTGTATGACAATCGCTATTTGGAAAATTTCAAGATGAGAAAGAGGTAAAAAAAATAATAATTTGTCAAAAAAATGAATTCTTTGGAAATTGATCTGGCAATGGATAAATTATAAAAATGAAAAATGGATATGAAGTCAAAATTGTTAATGGAAAGCAACATTCTCTTCCCGCTTTTATTATTTAACGTACTTGCGACAGATAGGTAGCAAAATACACGACATTCACTAAATGTCAGCACAACACAACACCAGCGAACGATCCCCCTCCCCCCCTCCTCGAACAGTACAAAATGTCAACAAACACATTTGCGAGCGAAAAGGTTTCTTTCTCCCTTCTCTTAAACAGCAAGCGACACGTACAACGGGATGGAACTGGTTGAGAGCAGATTGCCAATCACGCAAAACACTTCGGTGGCGACAATTTCAGGGAGGCAGAATTTCTCAGTGGCGACTCACGGTCAAAGAGTGGAGATGGGTTCCACGCAAGGTCGATTTTCAGAGGGAAACAAGGGGGAAATAGAACGAGATGCGCAAGAGGGACCAACACAAATAGATGGGGGTTGTATACAAATGGATCGGGGAAGCACGCAAAGGAAGGATGAATCAGCACAAAATTTACAAGGGGACGATATAAGCAGTACAAATTGTTCACACACAGTACTTCTTCCAACACCGGTTAGGCCGAAACACAGATATGATTTGAGATCTTTAAAGAATTTAAATTTAAATTGATTCAATTAAAACACGAAAGAAGTTTAAACATAGGTAAGAACGCGGACAAACCGTAATTCAAAATTTTGAAAATATTAGTAACAAAGAAAAATCGCCATTCACAAAATGCAACGCGAAATATGGAACGCAAATTTTAAATAAATATTGGATTGTAAATAAAGGAAATTTTAAATAAACATTGAATTATAAATTAAAGAAATGTAAATAAATATTACATTAATTAAGAAAGTGTAAACAAATTGTGGAAAAAAAAAAATTGAGGAAATTTTAAATAAATCATACATTAATTAGTTGAAAGTTTAAATGAACAAGAAAGTTTAAATAGATATGGAACTATAAATAATTGGGAATTATGAATAAAAATTGTGATTTAAAAAAAATAAATAATTGTTACAAAATAAATAACAAGTATCGTTGTAGGACAAAAGAAATTTTAGGGATGATAGGTTAAAGATGTGGATATATTAATTTCAAATTTTGGAAAGAACATAAATAACAGAGAAGATACGTCACATTTCATGAAAAAAAAAAAAAAAGCAAAAGGGGGACATCGTTAGAATTCTATAAAAAGTCGTTATAACTCTATAAAAAGAAATTTTTTTTTTAAGAGAACTTTGATTTCCAGGCAATAAAAATTTCGATGGATAAGATAATTAGGAATATTAAATAAAGGGATATTTTGAATTTCAAAAAAAAAAACTCTTTTCAAAGAACAGTGAAATTTTAAAACAAAGGTAAACTTTCTCCACGCGCTCTTCATGTAATTAGCGGACTGATCAACCATTGTTGGATGAATACGCGTGAGGAAATAGGAGTTATAGAATTATAGTTTAAAATAATTAGATAATTGGTAAATATAAAAAAAAACAAAAAAAAAAAACAAATTTTTTTTCTAGTTTAAATAAATAAATAATTCATAATTAAAAATAAAAATCGTAATTCAAATAACTAAATAATGGGTAATTAAAAATTAAAATTAGAGTTTAAAATGGATAGAGAATTTTAATTAAAAATCATAATGGCAGTTCAAAGAAAAAATATAATGGTAATGAAAATTATACGCAAATTATAATTTAAAATGAATAGATAATTTTAATAAACACACGCGAATTGTAGATTAAATAAAAAGCATTTGAAAAAAAAAAAAAAAGCGTTTCTACATATATTTTGATAGGGTCGCACATATAAAATTTTTGAGAGAGACACATTTTCGAAACGCTAGACGACGCAGATTTTGGATTTAGATGCTAGTGACGGGAATAAACGTGATATAATAATAAAAAGGAATGTAAGAACAAAATAACACTAACCGCATTTTAATTAATCCAGAGAATGAAAGTGAGAATCCTTGAGGTAATCCGTGTAATTCCAGAGTTTTTAATCCATTTGGGGGCCTCGGTAGAGCACTTTCACATCACACAATCCATAAGCCACTGAACACTGGCCAGAATGGCGGATGACGAGATGGACCATTTTCAAAAAGGCGACATGTACGAGCCATGTACGACTAATTGGGAGAGGACCCCACACGGAGAAATGCCCGTATTAGCCGCAGGCCAGAAAGGGGAGCTTATCCCGGGAAAATGACACAATGGCACAAGGACATGTTGACCTTGTATACCACTACGAGATTTTCTCTGGGGGCTAGATTTTTCTGTTTGAACAGGGAATTTAGATGCTAGAATAAAATACACAAAAGTTTGGCAATAGAAAAAGGAAAGAGGAGAAGTGAATTAATTCAGGAGACTTTGCATTCAATTACAGCGGATATAAGAAAAGAAAATGTACAATTTGGTATTCAAGTATGGAATATGAATTGAGTTAGAGGATATTTGAGAGAAAATTTGTAATTATGTATGCATTGAGAAATTTTCAGTGAGTGAGAAGATTTACGAAAAAAAAAAAAATTTTTAAGTATGTTTTCATTAAGTGGGAAAGTGAATAATGTAAGGAATTCGGGAAATTCCGTATCCAAGTATAAGATTTGGATTAAATCAGGGGATATGTGAAAGAAAATGTATAATTATGGATAGTGTAATATAGAATCGCAGGGGAGTTATAAGAATTTAAGTAGGATGGTAATTAAATATTTATATATGTTTTTCTGTCATCTCAGAGATTGTAGGAAAATTTTAAAGTATATTGCGGAAATTTTTGGAGTTATATAAGTCTTATTTTGATAGTATTTGAGAGGATAGTGTAATTGTTTAAGTATTTTATTATAAATATGTACATGAGTTATATTTATGGCATGTCCGGTTCAGAGCACATGATGGATTGGATGTTAGATAAGAAGTGTATATAATGTAAAAAAAAAATATATATATATATATATACATAAGGCAGAGATGTAAAATAAATAAAAAGAAGGAATTTGAAAAATGTAAGTTTGAAGAGAGTATCAAATTTAAGAAAAAAAAAAAATGTATATATTATATGGAAGGATGTAAAGTAGATAAAGTGTAGAAATTTCAAAGGGGGCAATTTTTGAGAGTGTTAACAAATTTAAAGGAGTTAAAAAAAAAAAAAAAGAGAGTTTTTTTTTTGTAATGTTTCGTGTGCCGGGTGACAAATTAAAATTATAGAAATTGAATTTATAAAAAAATGATACTTAAGGGAGTTTTAAGAGAAGAGAGTATTTTAATAAGCTTGAGTGTAATCTATGTGTATTGATTGTCCTAAACAAAACATGAGACAGCGTACAGATCCGGTTACCTAACGATTCTCAAATGGTCAGCAATTCCTGTTGATCAGCGATTCCGAGTGCTCAACGATTCCTGGTGCACAAAGATTATCATTTGGTCAGCGACTCCAGCAGTTCAGCGCCTTACAGTTCATCGAATTCCAGTTAGACAGCGGTCCAATCCTTCAACGAGTTCCAGCAGTGGAGCGATTTACATTTCAGCGGTTTCCAAGTGTGCAGTGATATCAGTGTTTTTTTTTTCCAAAGGAAAGATATTTTACACTTTCCACCATAACTACAAGGGGACAAAGTGATATTATTAAGGACCATATGCGTAAGTCCCTGATCCCAACAAATATCCAATTAACGGTCAAAGTGACTTTGGTTATCATATGTGAACAATTTTACAGATATACACCTTGAACTTGTGTGGAACTATATTGTTTAAAAAAAAAAAAAAAAAGACATATCACCAGTGGACGAACTTGTGCTTACATGAATAGACTTTTAATCGATAATAAGTACAACTGAACGACACAGATATCGTCATTTTCAGACACATTGAGAATTGTATTTTGTATAGTATTTCCGTGTTCTTTTGATGGCATATAAGAGTATATATATGATAATATGATTTGTGTATATGTGTATATAGTACATTTTTACAGTAGATACAGATGAGAGCAAGACGAGTTGTTGGACTACACAGTGGACACGCATGCAGCAACTATGAGCTGGCACTTTTGTAATTGGCTTTTTTCCCACCAAAATTTTGGGGGGGGAAGAAGGGTAATTGTTATATTGTAAATTTCAATTCCCAATATAACATTGCTCTTTTGAAAAAGGAAGTGGACCTAAGAAGACGGTCCCTCATGAAGTGAGGCAATTTTTGTAACATTCCCTCGAACGCAGCTGCACCGGACATTCATTTCGAAAAGAGAGGGTGCTTCTCAAGTTCATGTCAGCATTAGGTGTTACAACAAACGGAAGGGGTTGAACTTCTTGACCCCAGAGTCAATTAATATCACTCGAACCTTGGGAAAATTCTCGTGAGAACTTTCAACGATTTTAAAACTGGAGACTGCATATCTCATATTTCAGGGGGGCCTTGACCAATAATATAGCCTGAAGGGCGTAGCCCTTAATTTACTTAGCCAATTATGGACAGGGGCGCCTTGTTAAGGGGGTAGAGACAGAGAGCAACTTTGGACTTTAAGTTTTTGAAATCGAGGACTTGAATTTTGTGAGTGAAAAGAAGAGGTCGCAAGAGCGACGGATCTCGGAGAGAGCGAGCCCTCGGGACAGAGCCGGAGCGCGCCGTCATAAAGTCCGACATCGGCAGTGATGATCGAGGTAGGACAATTCTACACATATTTTTGCACTTTGGTTATTATTATCTCTCTGACCCTCCTAAATAAGGTTAACCTGGGCCATTAAGACGTAGGCTAGTAAGAATAGTGAGTTAATGCACATTAATGGGTTAATAATTGTAATGCTCATATTATGATCATAGAATGAGGAGATTTGATTGTCTTAATGTACTACACTAAAGATGTTGGTATATGAAATTTACCAGATGTTAATAGTTATTAAATAAGGTTTTATCTTAATGAAATAAATTCTTTGTTATTGTTTAAAATTAAGCCTCTTCATTTTAATTACTGGTATTATGTATTTCTTTATTTACTCCACTTTTACGAGATCGGTCTATATAGCGTCAATACCTGACGTGTGACGACTCACATATCAATCACAAATAATGAGAATTTATTCACTAAAATATATAATGCAAACAAATCTGAAGTTATTGTTGCCAACGGTAAAATCTTAACCGCCTATGGGTCAGGCGAAGTAAAAATAAAAAATCGAGCCTCGGATGGAGAGATAAGACAAGTAACACTACAAGACGTACTATTTGTGCCAGAACTGAAAGCTAATTTATTTTCCGTACGAAAAGCAACGCAACGTGGATGCAAAGTAACTTTTACTAAAGATAACTGTCAGTTAACTTACAATGATGAAGTATTCTTAGAAGGAAAAATAAGAAATAACCTATATGAGCTAGACTTGCTCACACCACAAAACAAAAATGTTACATATATGGTAAATAACTGTAACAACCCCAATTGTGTTACATTATGGCACAGAAGAATGGGCCACAAAAACTTCGGCTCTATAAAGGAAATTAAATCGAAACAGTTAGCCGAAGGCATAAACATCAACGAATGTAAACATGAACTAAATTGCGAAACTTGTATGAAATCAAAACTCACCGACATGCCATACCCCAAATCTACTCAAAACAGGGGAACTCATATTCTGCAACTTGTGCACAGCGACATATGCGGACCAATGCAAGCTCCCACCATAGGAGGAAAATCATACGTCCTAACATTTATTGATGATTTCTCCAGGTACACAATGATCTACCCTACCTCTTATCCAAAAAGAGTGAAGTCATGACTGAACTGAAGGAATACGTAGCTTTTACGACAAACAAATTCGGAAAAAAACCAGAAATACCGAGAAGCGATAACGGCGGCGAATACGTCAGTAAAGAATACGAGGAATATCTAAGTGGCAACGGCATGCATGCTCAAATATATCAATTAAATGCTTGTTTCATACGTAATTTTTAACGATCAAAAGAATAAGATCAACTCCATTATATTACGACTAGCCGTTCTTGGGATATTTTAATTTTTTCGCTACACCACTTTAGAAAACCACTTTTGTCTGTCTGTCTGTCTGTCTGTGCATATTTTGTATCCACTCTAACCAAAAAACTAATGGACCGAATTTCATAAAATTTGATAGATAAGTCACTTGTGGGCGAATCTGGTGCTGATTAGTTTTGGGTACGATTCGGGATAAAAAAAAACCGCCTTTTTTTGCGAAATGGCCCGCAAAAGTTTGTATCCACTCTAGTTGAAAAACTAATGGACCAAATTTCACAAAATTCGGTAGATAAGTCACTTGTGGGACACCCTGGTGCTGATTAGATTTTGGTACGATTTGGAAAAAATTAACCTGCCTTCCTTTTTTTGCAAATTGGCCCCTCAAAAATCGCCGAAATCTAAAATAAAAAACTACGTATGCTTAAATATATTAATTAAATGCTTGTTTAATACACAATTTTTAATGAAGAAAAGAATAAGACCAACCCCATTCCACTATAGGACTAGCCGTTCTCGGGATATTTTAGTTTTTTCGTATTTTCTCTACGCCACCTTTGAAAATAAGTCGAATTATCAAATGAGAACGAAAATTTAATTAAATTTAATTGAAATAAAGAGAACGTGAATATAAGTCTGCAGGGAAAGTCATGTGCTGCCTACATCAGATTTTTACTTTCCCTGCAATACATGGTAATGTATAGGGAAAGTATTGGAATCATGCCGAAAATCGCAGCGAGTTTTCGACGGATCTACGCGTTTCGACACCTCTAGAATACGAAAAACTATTTTTAGCGTTACGTCTGTGTGTGTGTGTGTCTGTCTGCCTGCCTGTGCAGATTTTGTATCCACTCTAACTAAAAAACTAATTGACCGAATTTCACAAAATTTGGAAGGTAAGTCACTTGTGGGCGAATCTGGTGCTGATTGGTTTTGAGTACGATTCGGGATAAAAGAACCCGCATTTTTTTGCGAAATGCCCTCAAAAATTGCCTCTATCCACTCTAGCTGAAAAACTAATTGACCAAATTTTACAAAATTTGCTAGACAAGTCACTTGTAGGTTACTCTGGTGCTGATTAGATTTTGGTATGATTTGAGAAAAAATAACCCGCCTTTTTTGCGAAATGGCCCGCAAAAATCATCAAAATCTAAAAGATAAGAAAAGTATGCTCAAATATATCAATTAAATGCTTGTTTTCTACGTAATTTTTTACAATAAAAAGAATAAGACCAACCCCATTACACTACGACTAGCCGTTCTCGAGATATTTTAGTTTTTTCGTATTTTCTCTAAGTCACCTTTGAAAATAAGTCCAGTTACCAAATGAAAACGAAAATTGAATTAAAATTGCAAAATCTGTGTAATTTAAAATAATTATGGGTGTCATTTTGTGCAATTAAACTTAATTTAATGAATTATTGAATGAATAAAGAGAACGTGAATATGAGTCTGCAGGTAAAGTCAAGTGCTGTCCACATCAGATTTTTTTCTTTCAATTTCTTCGATATTCAGATTCGATATTTAGATGGAAAAAAACTTTTTGAGACCTCCCGAACGGTTATAGAACTTTATGTGTGGAGACATTATGTAAAACACTAGAACTATATAGCATTTTGTAATTCGCATTATTAGAACACGAATTACTAAAAGTTTAAACTTTTTATAGCATTATATATCCTATAAGAAAATATGATAATTTACCAAACGATGTTTGCAGTCTAGTCTGTGGATATAAATTATATTAAAATAGAATGCAATAGCTCAAATTATCAAAATGCATACAATTTATCAGCATGGCATATTTATTGCCTACTTAATCTTGCTACATGCTACTTAATAACGAACTCTGTCATTCACGATCATTTTCACACTCGATGAATTAGTGTCAAAATTATGAAAGTTGTTCATAATCATGCGTAAACATTAAATAACTGGAAAAGCAAATCGAATAAAAAAAATCTGATGTGGGCAGCACATGACTTTCCTTGCAGACTCATATTCACGTTCTCTTTATTTCTTCAATAATTGATTACATTGAGTTTAATTGCATAAAATGACATCCATAATTCTTTAAAATGACACTGAATTTGCACTTTTGATTCAATTTTCGTTCTCATTTGGTAACTAGGCTTATTTTTAAAAGTGGTGTAGCGAAAATGTGAAAAAACTAAAATATCTCGAGAACGTCTAGTCTTGGTGTAATGGGGTTGGTCTTTTTCTTTTCATCTCTAACAATTATGTATGAAACAAGCATTTAATTGATATATTTGGGAATATGTAGTTTATCATTTTAGATTTTAACGATTTTTGTGGGTCATTTCGTAAAAAAAGCAGGTTATTTTTTTGTCGAATGGTACTAAAATCTAATCAGCACCAGGGTAACTCACAAGTGACTTACCTACCAAATTTTATAAAATTTGGTCCATTAGTTTTTTAGCTAGAATGGATACAGGCAATTTTTGTGGGCCATTTCGCAAAAAACAGGGGGTTCTTTAGGGGGGGTAGATAACAGGGGGTGTAGATACATACATTGCACAGACAGACACACACACACAGACGTCACGCTAAAAATAGTTTATCGTATTCTAGAGGTCCCAAAACGTGTAGATCCTTCGAAAACTCGAGTTGAGATTTTTGACATGAATCCAATACTTTCCCTATACATTACCGTGTATTGCAGGGAAAGTAAAAATCATTTCAAGGTGTCTTGATAGGATCTGACGCAATCTACCCCTGTACCGTCAGCTGTAGACGTCGTTTGGATTTTCCGCTACGATGCGCACAGACGAACACTGACATTGTTTTTTATTGTATTTTAGATAATGGCAAAGATTTTGATAAAATTTCCGCCTACAAAGGAATCGCAGCAAATGATTTTGGGGGCACTCTTTTTCAAGATGGCAGCTAAAAAGCATCTAATACAGAATGTCATTATTTTCCATTCTCGCCATTTCCCACACGCGCATTCGAAATGACTAATGTTCCTCCAATGTGACACCTACACACTTAATAAAAGTTCGAATCAAACGTCGAATCAACTTTTCTAAATATCAAATAGTCTTTCAAATGTAAGCATTAAAATGGTCGCACATTTTATCATTATTTTGTTAGCACGTTAAATGGGAAAATATATTGAACATTATTTGCGCGCGACAAGGTGATTCATATGTTTAATTTTTCCGACTGCCATCATGCCATCACTAGGATATAAAATTGTGTTTTTATTACTTCTGAAGCAGTGTAAATTTTTGAAAATCGTTTTATATCATTCACCACTAATTCGAATTTTCTATTTTTTCGTTGATCTGACGATTGAGGTACATCGAACGAGACCCAAACCAAAGATTCTAGCTAAGAAAGGAAGTGCTCGATAACTAAAAAAATCTGATGTGGGCAGCACAAGGCTTTGTCTGCAGACTCAAATTCATTTTTCTTTATTTCTTTAATAATTCGTTAAATTGAGTCTAATTGCACAAAATAACACTAAATTTGCATTTTTAATTAAATTTCTATTTTTATTTTGTAATTGGACCTTTTCCAATGGCGGCCTAACAAAAATGCGAAAAATCTCAAATATCTCGAGAACGGTTGGTGCTAGAGTTGTTCTTAGATTTCAAGGACTAACCAATTACGGAGTGCCCAGGCAGTCGTAGGCTGCCTTTAAACTCCAATCTAAAGGTCGGCTGGGAAATAGTAATAAAAAATAATTTACGGAAATGAAGTTTAAAAAAACTGACGATGCTCTTCGACCTTGATTATGACGAATCACAATTGAGATCGAGGCGCATAATTTGGAATAAGAAGCAAAATTTTCCTCGAGAAGTAAAAGTAAAAGTGGGAGTGATCTAGCTGTGCTTCATGGAGCACTGCAGTTGTTCTTATTCTTTTCCTCGTCAAAAACTACGTATAAAATAAGCATTTAATTAATACATTTGAACATATATAGTCTCTTTTTTTTATTTTGGCGAGTTTTGCAGGCCATTTCGTAAGAAAAGGCAGGTTGTTCTTTTCCGAATCGTACCAAAATCTAATCAGCACAAGAATATCCCCCAAATAACTATCTACCAAATTTTGTGAAATTTGGTCAATTAGTATTTTAGCTAGAGTGTATACATGGAATTTTTACGGGCCATTTCGCAAAAAAGGCGGGTTTTGTTTTTCAGAATCGTACCGAAAACTAATCAGCACCAGGGTCGTATCCAAGTGACTTACCTACCAAATTTTATGAAATTCGGTTAATTACTTTGTGAGTTAGAGTGGATACCTCGGTTTCAGGAACAAAACGTGCAGTGGATTTCGATTGCGTTTACGTACCTTGATTGTAACAATACCTCGCCGGCGAATTCGCGGCCATGACGAGCTTATGAAGGAGTTTGAAAGAGGGCTAGCGGTCGAACTGCATGAGGCTGGATGGGCACACCGAGGAATCGCTCGGCATTTGGGTAGACGCGATGCAGCAATTAGACGATGTTGGCAAGAATGGGTCCGGAATGGCAGATTTCAGAGGCAAGCGGGCAGCGGACGACCTAGAGCAACGAAAGAGCGGGAAGATAGAGCGATTTTCAGAGCAGCTGTGACAGCATGAGATTCGTCGTTATCGACCATCCAACGTGTGATAAACACGGAAGTGACCATCCGGACCATTAATAGAAGACTAGGGAGCGGAATCTATACTCGCGGCGCCCATTACGCCACCTACCACTGACCAGTATGCACCGTCAACAGCGACTGCAATGGTGCCGGGCCGGATCAACGTGGAATTGTTCGATTTGGGAACGAATTGTCTTCAGTGATGAATTCCGTTTCGAACTCAGTCCCGACTACCAGCGCAGACGTGTCTGGAGACAGCCCGGATATCGTAAGGCAGGATCCATCGTCAGGATCCTGCCGACAACAGGGAGTTATGGTCTGGGGTTCCATTTCGTTTGATAGCCGGACCCCTTTGATAGTTCTCCATGGCACCATTACAGCACAACGGTACGTTGCCGACAACAGGGAGTTATGGTCTGGGGTTCCATTTCGTTTGATAGCCGGACCCCTTTGATAGTTCTCCATGGCACCATTACAGCACAACGGTACGTTGCCGACATTCTACGATCCGTTGTATTGCCATTCCTTTCGCGGCACCCCCGGCTAACTTTTCAGCAAGATAATGCCAGGCCACACACGGCACGCCTCTCTATTGATTGTCTGCGTGCTTGCGACACACGTCCTTGCCCACCTAGATCCCAAGATCTCTCGCCTATTGAACACATTTGGGCTGAAATGGGGCGTCGTCTACGACTATCCCAGAATGTAAACGAATTAGCTCGTCAATTAGCTCGACCATTTGGAACGACATCCCTCAGAACACCATCTGGCAACTTTATGCATCAATGCCAGGTCGGGTAAGAGCTTGTATCAAGGCCAGAGGTAGACCAACGCCATATTGACGTGCTCACTTTGTGTAGATCTTTCAGCGCAATAAATCATCCAATTGTTCTGAAATTCTAATAATTTCTTTTTCTGTACATCCGCATTACAAGTACAAAATTTTGTCTCATTTGTATAATTCTTTCTAGGTGCGTCGATATTTTTTTTTGTCTTAGAGTGTATATATATATATATTATCATAACTATCACGAACCTTACTCCCTATTACGGACAGCTGCTTCCCCTGAAACTTTCAGTAACATGCTTGCAAATGTTTTACAGTGCACTTATATATAAGGAAAGTCTCTCATCATCAGATTTATTTTACTTACATCTAATTTCTAATATTTGTCTTTCACGTTCAAGGACCGTTACAAAACAAAGGTGACCTTAATGGGGGGGAAAGGGGTAGTAAACGCCCTTTTTTTTTACAATGAAATTACTAATGACTTAAATCTTCTGGAAATCTTATCAGAGCTCTTATGAAACGCTCCCATTTGAATACAAGACAATCAATGGGAGGCCAGCCAAATTTCCTCTTGAACTAATTATCGCCATTATTAAGAGCGGGTTTTCTGATGTGGGAGACAAGCAGTTATGCTATTGTATTGATACAAGTGATTTAAATTCCTTTTGTCAAAACACTTACCAGGAACTAACCAAGTCTGAATAGTTAGTTGGTTCCTTTCAGAACGTCTTTCTCAAGGACTGGAGAGTGAGTTCCATTTCTAGCTTGAAGATGGCATATTAATACGTTATTTTATTAAGTGAAATGAGTGAGTCCTATGATGCTCGTTATTATCGCATTCTATATTTCTAGCGAATATTGATTTTAAATTTATTTCGTATTTTAATTTAGAACGTATTAATTTCCCAGACCTCGATGAAACAAGATGACCTGACGTGTGAAGTTTCTTAGTCTTGGGCCACAGTCTTTACAATCAGTACCTCAGACAGAATTTCCGGATTCCTATGCCGAAAATGCTCCCACTATATTACCTCCTATTTTAACAGTTATTGGCTTTTTTCTAAAATTGTTTATACGACTCGGTTCGGACCCCCAAGCCTCCCTGGACTCTATGCAATGCAACCTTTTGCCCCCACCCACACACACACACACACATCAGATGAAGACAATTAATAGACGACATCTTCTCCATAATTTCAACCTTACTAAAATTTGTTTCAAATACACACACACATATATATAATTGAATAATTTTAATTTACTTGTATTATATATGCCTGAGATTGATCATTTATTAAAAAGTTCTGTACAGCAAAAATGAAAAAAAGATGTCTGAAGTGATTATTTGAAATCAATAGTGACTATACGACAAGCTTGTGAAGATGATGAAAAGAACATTATAAATAATATATTATATATATATTATATTATATATATATATATATATATATATATATATATATATATATATATATATATATATATATATATATTGCCAATGCAATTTTTTTTAAATTATGTTTAATGTTTACATATCAATCAGCTATAAATCAACCCTATCTAATCGACTATAGCAGTTGAGCGACCTCATTTGGGGTCGCAAGGGTTTTATTAAGGGTTCGCCAATTTTTAATTTTTTAATGGTGAACAGAGCAGATATAAAAAATAAGGTTTGTGTTGTGTCTCAATATGTAGATTTAAATGCAAATTTTACATATTAGGACTGATAAACATTTTATGCAATGTTTTTTTATTAATAGAGTTTTCTTCAAAAATATCCTACAAAAAAATATCCTACATAGTGTCAAAAATATCCCACATAGAATCCAAATGTTAGATGAATGACATTAGATAGTTAAATTAAACATTTGTGCGTTTTTAATTACTAAATGCAACTAATATTGGCGAATGTAAAATAAGCGCCTTTTTAAAATTGTATAAGCAATTACAATTTTTAACTCAATTTATTTACAGGGTGGCATGAGGTCTGTTAAATAATAATAAAAAAAAATCTGATGTAGGCAGCACATGACTTTCCATACAAAATGCAATAAAATAACTTCTTGCACAGTGAAAAAATAAGGTATAAGATATAGGGCACAGCGTTTTTAATGTTGAATTGTCATTTGGCGCTTTTCAGGGTGACAACATGTAAAACTATTTTGAAGTCCCCAATAACTTATATTTCACGCACCTCTAAATTGACAATTATCAACATTGATAGCATCCGCAATAAACAACAGTCCATATATTTGAATGACTAATTCATGAATTTGGCGTCATTTTTACAATTTCAACGATATCTTCGTCAATCTGGGGCGAAATATCACCAAGTTGGCGATATTTCGTTCACCTAGTGCACCAAATTTATCACAAAACGTTACTGACAAAGAGAGAAAAGAGCATTTCTTATATATAAATAAGTGTTGGCGAAATGTCAGGCGTCAAAATACAAAACTATTATACAAAGTATCTTTTCTCGTGAATGGAACGAATTAGCTCCACGAGAATGATGTTAACAAATTTATCGCATACATATTAAAAGTTAATATATTTCGCAATAGTTGATACTTTTTTTAATGTTGTGATTTTGATAAATTTATTTTAAAAAGTGCAATATCTCGAGAACGGTTCGTGCTAGCGTTCTAAAGTTCATGTCAAACCATTTCTAATAAAAACTTGCATAAGAAATGATCTTTTACCAATCTTTAACCATTATTGACGATTCTAATTTTTTTATGATTCTTTTTCAAAATTTCATTCGAAAATTCGAGGTCTTTCAACTGTCCTTGTTCTTCCGTCGAAAACTCGATTTCGTATTTTCAACCCTGTCACAACATTACAATTACAATACATTATACTTCAATACATTATACTATGTATATAGGGAGAGTAAAAGGTTATGCGTCACTGGACTAAGTACCATTACATGGAAAATGATGCAACATGAGTGATATGGAATAGTGTAACTTGTACGTTTATACAAGCTTCCGTTCGCAAGCTATTCTCTTTAATAATATTTAAAACGATTCTTAAAAAAAATTTCAAGTTGGCAACGGTTCAGCCAAGCCGATAGATGTATAATTTTTTTTATGTTCTTTTCGATTTATACATACTATTTTATAATTTCACCTGCAACAAAATCCCTACTGTAGGTATAGGGCACGCAATATCGGGATTTTGAAAACCGGTATTCTGTTCAAATTTTGTGGGTATTTTTACCCCGGTATTGATACGAAAATAGAATTGGCTGATAAAAATTTGACATTGGCAAAATTCCGAACGTCAATGTCCACAAAGGGGGATCGAACTGTCTGGGATAGGGTATGTCAAATACCTGTCTTTTTTTAGAGGTTCTTCGTTTGGGATGGACGCTGTCCCACCTGTAAGTAAAAGGTTAATATAGGCAAAAGGATCTTTTCTTTAAAATTAAGTTGCGATGTCAATGTTGTTCTTTTTGCTTAAATTTCCTCCAATTTCACCAGCAAACAAAGTTGTTGTTGTTGAGACCCAGACCGTCCGACCTACCAGAAAGGTGTAAGGTAACCGTTTGGACGGCCGGGAAGTGCCACACAATTTAGACCGGAACCCAGTGGGGGAGGCATCCACAGGGACCGCACCCTCCTTCCCCTACCACCAACCTCTCGGAAGGACTTACGGATCCACATGTTTAACATGATCGTACTCCGCATGAACACGGCGGCAGTTGTGGCAGCGTGCAAATCCAGCGAGGGCACTGGGCTACCACGTCCGAAATGTGCCAACAGCACGCGGTGTTCCCAGGTGGTCACCCACCTACTATCCAGCAAACAAAGTGTCAATATTTAAAAATCCAGAAATCCCGGTATCACTGTCAGTACCCCGGTGATAAAAATTAAAAAAAATATCTAAATATCGGATTTAATTCTACCCTTATTATTGAATTTCCTAAATTCATAGTAACGTATAAAGTGTTGGAATACGGCCAAAAATCGGATTTCGAGTTTTCGATGGATAACATTTCGGGCACTTTAGAAAACGAGTCCACCATTTTCAACGCGCGACGTCGGCGTGTGTATGTCTGTGCAGTGGATGCATCTACTCTAGTTCAAAAACTATTGTGACAAAATTTCGGGAAATTTAGCAGTTATATTTCTTGCGAGTAATGCTCGTGTTGATCAAATTTTAGTACAATTTCAAAAATAAGACTGGCTTTTTTTTTAATAGATAAAATCTGAAATAAGCTAAACATGCTTTTATTAATTAAATCCATCTATTCTTATTATTATTAATTAAATCTCAAAATTACTCAGGATAAATCGTTATCGAAACTTTTCCCTGTTTTTGGAATTTTGACAACTTGGCGACTTTTAAAATACGTGAAGTCGTGAAATAAAAAATATTTTTTAAAATTACAATTCCATATATTTTGAAATAAGGCATTATTTTATGTATCACTCTGTCATTCTGTGTGCTGAAACTAAAAAAAAAAAAATAATAATAATAATGTGAAAAGAAGTTAACTTGAGTTTATAAGGAAAGTCATGCGTTTCTCACATATAATTTTTGCTTTCTCGAACTCTCACATACAGAACGTATGGCTTACACGAAAAATTTCAAATCTGAAATTTTGACGTACAAGCACATTTTTGGAGAATTCTCATGAACATATTTGGGGCGCCATTTAAAGAATTTCTTCGGGGAAGGGGGTTGTTGTTGTTGAGACCCAGACCGTCCGACCTACCAGAAAGGTGTAAGGTAACAGTTTGGACTGCCGGGATGTGCCACCTAATTTAGACCTGAATTCAGTGGGGGAGGCATCCACAGGGACCGTACCCTCTTTCTCCTACCACCAACCTCTCGGAAGGACTTACGGACCCACATGTTTAACGTGATCGTAATCCGCATGAACATGGCAACAGTTGTGGCAGCGTGCAAATCCAGCGCGCAAACCATCGGACTACCGCACCCGAGATGTGCCAACAGCACGCGGTGTTCCCAGGTGGTCACCCACCCAAGTACTAACCGCGCCCGATGCTGCTTGACTTCGGTGATCTAACGAGAACCGGTGCTTTCAGCACGATACGGCCGTTGGCTCTCGGGGAAGGGGGGGGGGGCGAAGTGTCGAAAGCCCGGGCCGACCGACTCATCCGAAGACTTAGAGCAGCAATTTGGGCGGCCGGAATCGGGGAAGGGGGTGCAAAAGTTGACGGAGTATTATTCTAATGATGAACACGTGTTAGGCAAGGAAAAGGATATGAGAAGCATAGTAACGTGGAACCCCAACCCCCTTAAATGGTACTCTTTTCTGGAACTCATTTTGAACGAGTTCGAAAAAATGTCCACGCATGTTTGTCTGCGTCTGTATGTGTGTACATGATGACAAGAACGAAAGCTTGTATCGTTATAAAATTTTGTGTTGATATATTATGTAATGAAAATTACAGCTTGAAGAATCGGGAATCTCAAAACTTAATTCCAATGACGTCAAGCTGACAACTTTTGATTCGCTGCCGGACTGAGTGCCCAGCCGTATATTAAATAACCTTGTCTAGACGTTTCATTTCAATCACAACATTTTCAAGAAATTTAGAAGACGAATTTGGTCAAGTGTTAATTGACAGCAGGGACACAACTCTAAAAGATCCACAAATCAAAATTATTAAATTATTTAGGCAAGAAAAGTGACATAACTCAGAAACAAATGTAACACAATTAATAGTAACTAGAGTAAATATCACAATTCAAACAACCACAATTTTTTTTTTATCAACAGGAGTGACACAATTCGAAGTGCCTCTTCGTTCCAGACATTAGGGGGTCCTTAGGAGAGCAAAATGAATTCGAACATTTTTCGCATCAAGCCCTTTTTCACCAATCAAGCATATCAACAGGCATTATTGAAATTGAGGACAACGAAAAATACTGTTAGTAGGATGCATCGCAAGAGAAATGAATTATTTTAAGCACATAATCTTCTAAACCCAATTTGTTTCTGCATCAAGTAAATAATGACGTCAAAATGCATGTTGAAGTTCTAAAGGAAATATTATTTTGAGAGTACTCGCTTCGTGAGATGTATTTCGTGAGTTTAGGTCACTCGTTGTTCATTGTTCTCAAATGTAGTTAGCAGAGAAATGTGTTTTCTAAAATTGTTATTCTCGCAAAGCTTCAGCTTCTTTCAAAAGCACTTGGACAATTCACCTAAAACCCCAAAGATGAGGGAAATTGGGGTGAACTGGGGTAAATCATTTAAACTACTACACTGTAAAAAAAGCACTGTCAATTTCATAGCAAAATATTTTGGCAATTCTGGTGCCTGGACTTTTTGTTGTAAATTTTATACTATTGTAAAATTCTACTACACTTTTTGCTGCAATTTTTACAGCATTTTATACTGTAAATCTTACTTTATGATATGCCGCTTTTAATCATGTTTCTTTCGTTTACATAGCTCATATGTGGTCGAATAGTTATCGCGTTGGTACTAAGCGCTCGCAGTGATACAAAATACATTTTAAAATGTAAGCCTGTCAAATCAGTCATTGTCAAATTGGCCTGTCAAATTACCCATAAAATGACTGCAGAGCGCAAAAACAATCAAATACAATACTACGCTCACGCAACCAACTTTGTTAATTACGAACACTTTGATTCAAACATTGATTATAAGGAGCAAGGCTTATTAAGGAATTTGGAGCTAAACTTCACATAAGAATCGACACCAGCAACGAACGGAACGAGAAATATGGAACGAAATAAATATCTGTCAGAATGTGGCCATCAGGGCCTATGAGACTTACAATGCTTGTCAAAGTACCGCAGCCTCGAATTCAAATGTGAATTGTTGTAGTTGCTGGCGGAGGGCATTCTGAACAAGCTGTACATTAGATTCCTGTGCATGCAAGTGTTCTTTACTTTAGCATTCCTGAAAAGGACAGCCATTAGCCAGTAACCCCATTCTGTCAAATAAATGTCTCCTGTAATAATTTCTACTTATGAGACAATGCTCTGCAACTTTATAATTAACATTGTTCGTCTTTCTCGCTTTGTTGCCAAATTTGATGTCCTAACTTTTTAAATTCTCCACTGGGGGGGGGGGGGGGGCTGCAATTGCTTTTATTCGATCTTACTTCTTCTTACAAAGTTATAGGGAAGTTTGAGGACGTTCCTTGGGTGCACCTGCGTAACTCGGAAAATTCTTGACTCATCCATTAAATTCTTAGACTTTCCTAAACGCGGTAAAAGTTGCCAAAGTTATAAAAAGGTATAAATACCTGTAAAAATGACTGAAGTGTGGCTCAACTCGACCTTCTCATACCAGAATCCATTTTTAGTATTTTTTTTTACCAAATTTTACAAGAATATTTTTGAAAAACCGGTATCATGAGTCCAAATGATTACAACTATAGCGTGTTACCATTCACTTTAAAGGGCTTGAAAAAATCTTTCGCTTGATACCATACTTAACAAGGTACCCCTTGGGGGAGTAACTTGCTCCCCGAGGAGGGACTAATGACGTCATGAACAAAAAAAAAAATCACAACTATTTTTCACAACAATGACTGAGAGTGTTACGTCTCGTGACCATTGAGCCATAAATAAATCATTTTATGCATGATTATGTCAATGCTGGCATGCTAAAAAAAAATATATAATTTTGAAGTTTTCGCTCGCATTTAAAAAAAATTCCATCTAGTTCTACATTTTTAATAACAAAGCCGACTATAAAGTTTCGTGAAAATCCATTAACAGCTGTGGTTATCGTGTATACAAAAAATCGATCACAGACAGACAGACGGACGGAAGGACATCACTCCGAAAATAGTCTAAACGTGTTCAGATCTTAAAACATATGACATCAAAATATCGAATTCGAAAATTTTCGTGAAAACAATACTTTCTCTATATTACATTACATAGTATGAGAACGCAAAAAGTTATAGTCTCTTACACACGGCGCGACATCGAAGTACACGGTCATATTCTTTCTGGAATTCAAATGTGCATTATCTCCTATAGAGGACATTTCAACAGGCTGAACGTACATTACATTCCTATGCATGTAAGCGTGGCTTATTTAAGCATTCCTAAAAAGGCCAGCCATTCGTCAGTAACCCGTATAGTCAGTGTCTAATAAACGCAGTCTGTACCAACTTTATTCTTACTCTTTAGATAATGCTCTACAACTTTGTAATCGGCTGTTTTCGTCTATCTCACTCTGTTGCAGAGTTCGATGTCCTAACCTTTTTAAATTCTCCACTAAGAGCACTCTGCAATTCCTTTTATTCTAAATATTATGCATGCTCCCTCTACTTACAGATAGACCAATCATGTATGGACATCTCTCTACAAATTTACAGAGATGCTTCAAGAGAACCCATACTCCTCCCTCCCCCCTCTTCTCTTCGCCGTATTTATTTTTAATTTTACGGCATTATTCAAAAATTTTTATTTAGACTAATAGGCGCTGCATTAGAAATTTTCTAATGCAGTGATGAAGATCAATCACCCTGTTGTTCGAATTTTTTTCTACTTTCAAAATTTTCTTTTTCCATCCCCACTTAATTTCCGCAGGCGGTGAAAAGCTGGGATTTTCCCAACCCAGGGAATCCAAACACTGAATTCCTTTATAATTAAAAAGCTAGCACTTAAATTCTGCAATAATTTGCCATCTGTTCCAAATGAACTATTATTCAATCTGCATGACTATGATCATCGCAAGGCCAAATCTCGTAAGAGACCCCGCGCTGTACTTAACATCGATAATTGGAATTAAAAAAGTTAAACAGCTGAAATTAAATAAAAATCGTGATCAATGTTTTCTTACAAAAATATTCTAAACCCTAAACTGCCAAATTGCCAGGTAACCCTTAGATCTGCATCAACCCCCTCCAAACTGCTTAAACTCTAAATGTGCAACAAACTGCCACACTAGGAGCTAGGTCAAATAATAAAAAGTAGTAAATAAAAACATCGAACGTCCAACCACGGGTCAATGAATTAATGTCACAGTTTGATGATAAGAACCACAAAATGAAATTGGAGATTAAAGGCGTTTCGCGCCTGGTGCTCTGTCCTGTACGATATTCTATTCTTGAATTCCTTGATGGTGCTGCAAGAAATTAACCTAGAAGCCCCTGCATATTGTATACAAGGTGTTTCGAAAAAACCGCAACCCGATATCAGTAGCGTTCCGGGGTTTTCTGAGGCCCCAGGCGAACTTTAAAAAAAAGGCCTCATCTGAACAATAAATACAGTATAACGTCACATATCCGAAAAATGGTAATCCGAAATATCGGACATACGACAATTTAATTATGTTATTACAAGTTCAAAAATAATAATAAAATGCGGATATGCGTTAGTTTTTTCTCTTTAGGTTCTGGAATAGAAAGATCCCCCGAGCCAACACTATTTTGGAGGTCTTTGTATGATATAAAATACTTCCGGGTTCGAAACTACCTTGTCCCAATGGATAATCCGACCCTAGTTATACAACAATGTGCAGCATGGGAATTATAGTATCACGATCTCAATATGCTCAACTACAATTCGATAAACAGATTGTAGCGAATTGTAGTTATACTTGTAGGTAACTTATGCCTTATAAACTTATGCCTCATAATAATAAAATGTAAAATTATATAAAATACCAAGAAAAAGTTGGATTAGGCATAATGTATTAATGAGTCTTTTAAAAAATGCAAGATAAGTCCGATAAAAATAATGTACAAAATTTTGAGGCCCACTACAAACATGAGGCCCCAAGCGGTCGCTTGGGCTGCTTCTTCTTCTTCGACCCAGACCGTCCGATCTGTCAGAAAGGTATAACGTATCTGTTTGGACGGCAGGGAAATTCCACCCAATTTAGACCGGAACCCAGTGTACGGACCCACATGTTTAACGTGATCGTACTCCGCGTTAACACGGCGCAGTTTTGGCAGTGGCAGGAATCGAACCCGGGCCGTCCGAGTGCAATTCCCGCGCGCTAACCACTGGGCTGTCGCGCCCCGCTTGGTCCTCGGGGCGCCCCTGCCCGACATTTAGGAAGGCAGAACTTCACGCAGATCAATTTTATGTCGAACTATTAGTTGGTACTGCTGAACTTAAGGTCAACCGGAATAAGCAGTTAAAAAGGCCGTTTTGTCGGCCGTCAGTTTTTTTGAAGCACCCATTCCTGTGTTTTGTGCCAGCTATGTCGCTGTCCAAGAATGAATAATCCGTGGTTATTGTGGAAATATTTTTCGAGCATACATTTTATAAATGTGAGCAAGACGAGTTTCGGCTGATATTTCCTCGTTATGCAGTTTTTAAAAAATCAAAAATGTCGCTGTTGATTATTGCATTTTGTTGAGACTGGGAGAGTACACAATTTAAAGAGCCCCGTGCCAAACGGACTTCGTTCACTCAAGACATCTCTTAGAAATATATATATATATATTTCAAACTAGAACTGTCAACCCAGCTATACTCATTTTACGTCTAGAAATAAGTTGATTCTTGAAAATACGGCGTAGCCGACATAAAACACAGAAATGGGTATTTAAAGGGGCATTGACGCATGATAAGGTCATTTCAACTACTATTTATTTCGGTTAATCTGAGTGCAGTAGCAGGAGGGAACGGACAGAGACATTCTTGTTTTTCTTACTGTTGATACATATTTTAAGAAAAATCTTAATGCATAGCAATAATGGGCCCATTGTTCTCAGGTGTTTATGTTTAATTTAGATGGTAATTGCGAATACAATAAAATAAAATTGTTTTTTCCTGCCGTACGTATTTTTTATATAAATGTAAGCATATCTATATATAAAGAGCAGTATTCGGGAGTTCTATGTTGCGTATGACATCATATGCTGAAGACGAAACTGGATATTGGACTCATGCCTAGTCAACCGAATCAAATACTTTCAAATTGACATTTGATATCCTCTTTAAATTGACAAGAGATTCCTCTAAATTGACAAGAGATTTCTTTAAATTGGCAAGATATACTTTCAAATTGATGACAAGGGCTATCCTCTTTAAATGGACAAGATTGATATGGTATGCCTTTAAATTGACAAGAGATGCCTTCAAATTGACATGGTATGCCTTTAAATTGACAAGAGATACCATCAAATTGACATGGTATACCTTCAAATTGACAAGAGATACCTCAAAATTAATATGATATACCTTTAAATTGACAAGAGACACCTTCAAATTGACATGGTATACCTTTAAATTGACAAGAGATAGCATCAAATTTACATGGTATGCCTTTAGATTGACAAGAAATACCTTCATATTGACATGGTATACCTCTAAATTGACAAGAGATATCTTGTCCATATTGACAAGAAATAGTGTCCAAAGACATGCAGACATATAAGGCATTATTAGAAAATACTTTATTCGCGTTCAGGGTACCTTAAATCTATTAAAATCAACTTGTCAGATATTTTGACTTTATCAAAACATTTTTTCTTTACATTATATTATTCCTTTTAAAATGACACTCAAAAGCTTCATGTATTGTTTTGCAATCATAGTAATTTAAAATACCCAAAACATTTCAATTGAAATTTTTTAAACACTAAAACAAGCTAATTATCGCATACCTGTAAACTACTTCAATAGTTTGTATCTAATGACAACCTGAAGTACCCCATTGTACAATTGTTGAAGTAGATATCAAATCCCAATGGTTCTAATTCGTTTTCAATTTTGAAAACATTTTAAAATTTGACATCGATATGCATTTTCAAAACAAAGCATTAAAACTGAAATATACTTCCTCTTTTATAAGATAAATTAAAACCAAAATACTGCGAAACAACACAATAGTAAACAAAAAATACCCAAGAATGACACGGGAAGTGTACTTACTGTATACGTATATCCTTGACGTAACCGAAGCAAAAGAGCAACGTTGAGATGTTCTACCGAGCTCTGCCGGTCATAGTGTAACCGGAGGGTGAACGCTGTGCCGACCCATAAAACAAAAAACCGGTTACGTGTGTTTCCAATGGAACGAAGGAAGAGTAGCAAATTATTCTTTCCCTCCAGGCTATTGGATTTACCAGAATCCGACATGGGAAATTTCGGGGCAGTATTTAGTTTTTAATATATCTGAAACGTAAATTACAATTACTTGTTGCTCCTTCGTATGGGACACCTTTGTGTATCTGATTTGTGCCACTCCTATGCACTGCACAAAAATATTTGGAGTGCGAGTTTCCCCCTTGACTTTCTCGTACATTCCTATTTCGTAGTACAACTTATTCTACATTCCTTATTTGAATGTAAAATATGCATCTTTTGAAGTGAATAACTTCTATGCTAGGGGTATCTGGCTGAAATCGGGGGGGACGTTTATATCTCCGAACCTAATAGATACAAATATTGTTTTAGTAAAAAGAACTAAAAAGTAAAAATTAATTTTTAGCTATCACGACATTCTTGGTCATATGAGACTAAAAACCCATAAAAGGACAAAGTATTTGGACATTAACAGTATTTTACTAAACAATAGAAGTGATAATATAGAAATGACATATATCAGAATGATTACATTTAATCCATTTAAATTTTTATTTGACAATTTTGATTTAACAATCTGTCATTCTTATATATGTCATTTCTGTGTCATCGCTTCTATTGCTCCTTAAATTTCTGCTAATGTCCCAATACAATTCTTTTATGGGCGCCATATTTTTTTATTTTTAGTCGTATATGACCAAGAATGTTGTGACAGCTAAAATTTATTTTTTACTTTTTAATGCATTTTACTAAATCCGTGTAACCTAAAAAGTTATTTTATAATATATTATTTTTACATTGCTAACATACGCATTTAGTGCATTTTATTAAAACTGTAATAATAAAAAAAATCTGATGCGAGCAGCACATGACTTTCCTTATATAATAAAATACATTTACAACTTTTACAGTAAAAGCAAAATAGGTTATTCTTATAGTAGATACTTATTCTTTCCAATATATTGAATTTTCTTCAATTAGTCGTCCTTTCCACTGATTTAGCGTCATTTTTATCTATTTGGCAACATTTAAAGAAGTCGTAACGTAGGCGACATTCCGCCAAATTTGTCGCCAAAATCTCGCCAAGCGTTGTGGACGGAGAAATAAGTTATTCTTGGCGTTCTAAAGTTAGTCAATCGTTTTCTAAGGAAAAATTACATAAGAAATGTCTATTTGCGTAACTTTATTAATGGTTTCAATTTTTTGGTGATTTTTCAAAATTTCACTCGAAAATTTAGGGAGGGGGGGTGGGGGTCTGAACATTCGATTGTGTTTAAAAACAATGTTTCCAGTATTCACGGATTGTTATTTTTGTACCAAATTTCATTCGAATCACTCTATTCGTTCGTGAGATTTCGTTTCCAGACTAACTGACATACATACACTTCACCTCAAAAATGTTCGATTCGTGATCAAGGATGCTTGAAACGTGCTCTACCCGTCGAAAACTCGAATTCGAATTTTCGACCCCGTCACAATACTTTCCTTATACATTATACTATGTATATAAGGAAAGTAAAAAAAAAATATATATATATATTTTATTTTCTGCTTTTAGCTTTTTGCGATTTTATAATCAATTTTCCATCAGGTATCCAATCAAACCTTTTAAGAATATCTTACTGATTTCGTCATGACCGATGGTTATCTGTCTGTGTTTCAACTTCTTTGATAACATTTTTAACATCACGGCGAACTAGTGAGTCACGGATGAAATTTAGTACACAGCTTAGTCCAGTGGAACATATTAATTTTTATGGGACTTTCTGGGCATGATTCCAGAAGAAGGAGGGGGGGGGGGGATAGAATCTGGGGAGAGGATCAACTCAAATTTGATGAAATGTTGTATTATCGTCGCAAATACGCATGTGTGCAAAATTAAAAAAAAAATAGACTCTGTAAAATTGGGTCCAAAATTGAAATGATTTCAAGATTTGACTCATACAGGTACAAACATTGAAACCAGCATAAATAAAACAGTGTAATAAATATGAAATAACGTAGATACCGAAAAATCATGTATTTTCGCGACAAAAAAATTATGATGTATGATAGATTTTTCGAGTTCTAGAGGTCCCAAAATGTGTAGAAAACTCGAGTTGCGATTTTTGACACGATTCCGATACTTTCCCTATACATTACCATGTATTGCAGGGAAAGTAATAATATAGTGTAAAAATATAAACAATTTATACTTTTGTCGGAAATGGAGTAACTATTTATGAATAAAAAAATAATAAAAAAATAATAAAAAAAATAAATAAAATAAATTATAAAAAAAAAATATTTTGGGCAAGCGAATTTTTGCTTCATGTTGCTTACTTTCATGCGAAATATCTTCCATCTAAACTATAAACGATATATATAAATAGTAAACGACAAAAATGTTTAGTATGAAATTAAATTGCTCAATCCATAATTTGTTTTTACAAAGTTCTTATAGTTTTAGAGCAATCGTCATTGTCAACTTGAAGATTAAAATTTTTTCGTTTTTACTTTCCCTATATACATAGTATGTCTCTGTAGTATATATAGAATTCGAGTTTTCGACGGAAGGTCAAATTTCACACACCCCTGAACTTCCGGCCATCCAAACTTCTACTCTAGTCTTGCGAATGAGTCGAACGGTCTTTGTCTTCGGCACCCCTGAACTCGAATCGAAAGTTTTTGGGGTAATGTATGTCTGTGTGTGCCCAGGGATGCGATATATCACGAACGAATGAAGCGTTTCGAACGAAATTTTGTACGCAAATTACAATCAGTAAATACTGAAATGCTATTGATTTAAACACAATTAAATGTATGGAAGGCCCCCCTAAATTTTGGAAGGAAATTTTGAAAAATTCCCTAAAAAATCAGAACATTCAATAATGGTACATAAATATGATCATTTCTTGTTGTTGTTGTTGAAACCCAGACCGTCCGACCTACCAGAAAGGTGTAAGGTAACTGTTTGAACGGTCGGGAAGTGCCACCCAATTTAGACCGGAACCCAGTGGGGGAGGCATCCACAGGGACCGTACCCTCCTTCCCCTACCACCAACCTCTCGGAAGGACTTTCGGACCCACATGTTTAACGTGATCGTACTTGATCATTTCTTGTTGAAGGCCCAGACCACACGACCAACCCAGGGGTTTATGGTAACAAATTGTGTGGCCGGTGATCATTTCTTGTGTAATTTTTCATTAAAAAACGAATGACACAAATTTTTAATGCTAGCATGAAACCGTTCTCGAGATATTACACATTTTTCAAATAAATTTATATATATAAAAAAAAAAAAAAAAAAAAAAGCATAAAATTAAAAAACAGTAACTATCGTGAAATATGTTTACTTTTCATTTCATATGTAATATTAGGCGACAAATTTAGCATCATTCTCGTGGATTTAGTTCGGTCCATTCACGAGAGAAGACACTCTTGAGTAATAGTTCCGTTTGTCTGTAAAGCTTGTCGATAACTTAGCTGTAACCTTGGCGGACTTGGCTACTAATTTAATGAAATATTACCAACTTGACGATATCAGCCCAGATTGGCGAAAAAATCGTTAAAATTGGAAAAATGAAGCTAAGACAACGAAAATAACGCCAAATTGATAAATTAATTATTCAAATATTTTAATATATGGACTATATTTCTGATGCTATCAACATTGATAATTTTTAAGTTAGAGTTGCGTGAAATATGAGTTACTGTGATTATTATTGTAATAATTAACTATTTACATTCCGTGGAAAACAATTTGGGAAATGCTAAATTAAATGTAATATTGCAAAGCAAAGAAAAATTTCAGCAAAAATGTCCCTTAAAAAAATATTCAAATAAGGAGTTATGATAAATACAGGGTGAACGAAAAGTTGTGCACATCAAATTTTCATATACAGAAATGTATCAAGAAAATGAAATGGGAATATTTTTTGTGGCACTGATATGCCCTTAAAAATGCAAAATTATCACCTGCCATTTTTAAAATGTCAGACAATCATTACAGACCTCTTTTTTTATCAATCGAAGAACATGGCATTTTCCCAGGTTGAAAGAATTTTTAATTTAGAGCAATATTTTTCTAGCTATTCTTATGCGTGTGCAATTGTAGAGTTTTAGAAGAAATACCCATGCTCCTAAAACACAAATTATTCAACAATTATGAGGTTAGTTGCAGGCAAAGAAGAAATAATGCAGACCTTCCATTTTAAGAACACAGGAAAACTGTCTTAAATAGAAATTATGTTGCTGAAACTCTTTAATGACACTCTTATATGAATGACTACTCTGGGAAAATGCCCTGTTCTTCAATTGATAAGGAAAAAAAAAAAAGAGCTCTCTACATGGAGAAAAAGAGTAGGAGTTAAAAATTCATATTGGGAAATGCCAAATTCATTTGAAACTATAATTCAGGTGGCACTGGGTTGGGGTAAGATAAGTTTCACTGTGCTGTACGTATTTCTGTAGTGAAAGGTTCGTATTGAATTAATTTTTATTTAAACTGTTAATTTAAAAAAAAGTTATTAGTGCAATGCAAATTAGAACTCAAACTAAATAGAATATTTCTGCATATACAAATTTATTTTACCTTTCAATTTATTTTTGTCCCTCTATATCCTGTACCCTGTTCTACAACTATGAAAAAATACTTATTACTTCTATCCATAATTATGGAACTTTACTTTTAAAATAATGAAAACAAATACATATAAACACTAAGTCTTTATGTTGTGTAAAAAGAGAACACTAGCGACACCTAAATATAAGAAAATGCCTCAAGTGTTTTCCAGCTTCTCATTCAAAGGAGTTTTATCTCCTCTTGAACTCCATGGATCTGTAAGCATTGTCTGATGTATTAAAAACAGCAGACAATATTTCTGATAGAGTATATTTGTGGTACGTAACTGAAAAAAATTCTACTATTTCAATTTCTCGGTATATTATACGATGTTAAAATTTGGTATGCAGGAGTTTGATAATCCTGTAGAAATCTCATTTTTAATCAATAATACTAGCTCATCTTTTAGTCTATTTTCTGCTGTATTTATTTTTTTTTCTCTTTTATTGCATGCAAGATAAGAAGACAAACAATTCACACACAAATGGGGTTAAAGATATATTTAATAATTAGAAGACCTGCTTTATTATAAAATACAAATTATTAATAAGTTACTATTGTCAGCTATGAGTATGTACGTAAAATCAGCTTGTCAATTTACTAATCAGAAAATTTTTGCATAAGGAGCATTCAATAGATCCAGCCTGGATATATTAATATACTTTAAGCCTAAGCGTCCATGCTTCATTTAATTGAAGCACAATGAATGACACAGGTGAAAATTACAAAATGATGAACTGCACATTGAACTTTACAATAAAAAACAGTATTTACAGACTTTCATACAACTATGCAGATTGTACAACTCCTTTTAAATTTTAAACAAAACACTCAAATTGAGAGTAATGAGGTACTTCGACAGAAGTGGTGACAGTGAATGCAAGGAGCTGGAAAAAAACAGGAGAGGATTTCATGTTGAAGGAGGGAAATTTGCAAATTGCATAGGATCTAAATTTTTTAAAAAGTACACTTGAGCTTTAAAAGGACCTCTGTACAGTTAATGGAAGTAATATTATCATTACTTCTGTAAAGTTTGCTAGAGTTAAGAGACAATATACAGCTAATTTATCTGTCTTTAGTCTATTGCTTATGCAACATGTATAAGTTTCCATCCCTAAACCAGGGATTCTTAACCATTTTACCCTTAAAAGAAAATCAATTCAAATGCCACTAAAATCACATATAATAATAAAAAGAAATACAAAGGCAACATATAATTAAAAATAAGCTAGATCAACAGGTTTCAGCTACTAAATTGAGTGTCCTTCCGGACATGAAACAGAGCCAGTCCCTCTAAATAAAAGCAAGCTGACTAGACAGTCCTGAAAAAGGAAGCTTCCTCTAGCTTCTATAAAACTGATCAATGTAACTGATTTTTATTATATAATAATTGGAAAATTTATTACAGAGGTTTTATCTTTTTTTCCCTTTTTTAAAGGATGTAACCTCTTTTCAGAAAAGAATATTAGCCACTATTAAAATATATAAACAGATTGTAAAAATATCAATTACTTTTCATTTTCACATTTATGTAAAATTCCCTTTTTGATGCTAAATTTCAGAAAATTCTACAAAGGTATGCTAAATACTTTATATACTCAATTTATAATTCCAAATCTTAAATTTTGCGAACCTTTACCAAAATTTCTAAAATTTTATACATCTGAAAAGTTTAAAGTACAGTGAAACCTCTCTTAACAACACCATATATTAAGTGACCACCCCTCTGAATAACCACGTTTTCTGGAATGAATTTCAAACTCCATTGACATGTGAATGTTGCTCTTATTAATCGAACACGTGTAACCCCCCCCCCCCCCACACACACACACACACACATGCGAGCGTAAGTTATTCAGATGACAAAGTTAAAAGCTTTTTCCTACTTTGCATTTTAGATATCCAGAAGGCATTAGTGATCCAATGGAAGGAGGGTGAAGATCAAGGTTACATCACCGCCTTTTTGATAAGAATTATTTCTGTAAGACATTTTACTTTTGTATGTTTCTTTTCTTGCTATCTTAAAAGTGCTGAGTAAAATGTCACTGAAAAAAGTTTTTGTAAGTGGTTAACTTTAAGTTGTATATATAATAAAATTCTTTAGTATGAATTTTTATTTATCCATTTTTTGTCTATGACTCAGATATAACATCAGTTTTGTTCCCTTTCCAAAATGCAACCCTGTTAAACAATGGCCACCTTTCTAAATGACCATTTATATTTTTTTATATATTTATTTTTCATGAGGCCAAATGGTGGTTTTTGAGAGGTTTTACTGCAGTAAATATGATTTTCCTATTTCTCTAGGTGATATCCATTAGAAGAACCTTCATAAGAAATCAACAGCAATAAATTTCTGGGAAGAATATACTTGTGCTTCATCTCAGGAAACACCATTCCATGTGTTAAGAAACCCTGTTCTAAATACATATATTTTTTTTTACTACAAAATCAAAAATTAAGATAAAACAAAGCAAAAAACTAAATAAACCTTGATATTTTATAAAGTGATTTATACATAGACATTATTAGTTATTTAACTTGTAAGAAAAAGTCCTCCAATAACAAAACTACTTCTAAACATGTGGATAGTCAGCAAATGCATCTAGATATGCATAAGTGAACCTGAAAAACCTACTAGAGTAAAATTATATATCAAAATAAAGCACCAAAAAATAAAGAAAACTTAAATATGTTAAAATGATAGAGAGGAAAAAACTTTAAAACCACCACAAAATTAAAATGTGTTGAAACATTGAATACATCTTTTTAGTAAGAAACAAAACATAATTGGAATATGTCTGTCAGTAAAATTAAATATAACAAGTAGTAAACAAAAAATAGAAATATTAAGACAAATAATAATAATAATGAATAACTTATTAGAATGGACTCCAAATGCTACAGTAATAACAGTAACTTTTAAGAATTTGAAAATAAATTTTTAAATATAGCATCTTGCAAGTATTAAAAGATATTACTATCAAAGATTTAGTGATAAAGTTTCATAGAAAGGCATCAAAAAAGGCATATTGTAACTCAATTTTATGATTATCTGTTAGCTCATTTTAAAATTTTGTTCATATTTATGGTGTCAAAAACACAAATATTTGGACAAAATAGATGTCCAGAAAAAAGACAATGAAGCCTAAATAATAAATACAATTTTAACAGGTGAACTCTAGGCTCTGCTAGTGGTCATTATGTTGATGTTATGGCATATTGGCCAATTTATACCAATAATTTCCAAATGACGTCTCAAAATGCTACTATAATTATTTATTATTACAATTCTACTCCCATATTAAGCTAAATCCTTATAATAATTTATTACTGAATTAAATTCTTATAACTATTAATGAAAAGAAAAAAAATTAAACATTTGATAAATGTCAGAAGCAAAAAAATACTCCTAGAATACCTAACCTCCTCAGTTTCTTTGTACATTAAACTAATGTACATAACTTTCAGTGGTAAAAGGAATTGCTAGCTGCCAGTCAACTTTTTTTTTATTATCCATGGATATGACAGTTGGTAGCTAGTTTTGGTAATCTCCCTAAATCAATGTCAGCAGCTAAGATGTCAGCAACAAAGATTGTAAACTTAAAAAAAAAAAAAAAAAAAAAAAAAAAATATATATATATATATATATATATATATATATATTAGCATTTCACTAACAGGTAATTTTTTCTTTAAACAAATGAAAGCAATAATGAAATATTCCAAGTTACAGTTCGTAATGAACCATGGCACAAACAAAATGCAATCAATTTGTGAATTTCACATCTGAACTTCAGGCATGATGTTTCATTCACTTCATATATTATTGCATAGGAAAAGTTAAAACTGAAAAAATAAGGCTTTTAAGAAATTATAACATTCAAACATGAAAAAAAAAAAAACTTTGGTAAATAAACTGCTTCAAAACATTTGCAATAAAAAATCACAAAAAATGCAGTTATAATGAGGCTAAATTAATAACATATATTATTAAAATGGAATGAAAATGTTAATGTGAGGGGAAAATGTCAAAAAATCTAGATAATGTAAATGCCTTCAAACATAAAATTCAAAAACAATGTTAAACACTGACTTGGTCAAATTTAATGTATGAATTTTGCCATTAATGTGTAACTTTTAGAATATGAATTTTAGAGAGCTGTATGAGAAATCATAATATATATAAATAAAACAATTTCTAAAAGTGAAATAAAAAAATAACCCCAATAATTTTTTCAAAGCATGCTTTTGGTCCTTGTGTATTATACATAACCAAATATCTCTTCGAGTGAGTAGTTTTTATGTGCACATAACAAATACCTTCAACGATTTAAATCATTTGACATTTAGAACAAAAAATAGAACAAACAATTAATATACATTCATTCAAATTTAACATAAATTTAGAAACTTTGTTGACTTTTTACAATTTCTTTATTAATTCCTTCATTTATGTTATATGTCTTGAGATGGTAGATAAACCATTACTGACAGGGGCTCGAAAATGACACACAACTGTTCAGAGCAGGCAATTTAATGTTTCAATTAGGCACCTACAAAAATGTAAAACCATTTCTTTTTTACATATAAAATCGATAGTGTTTCAAACTGACAATAGAAAAAGTTCCTCTAAAAAAATGTTTTCTCAATTATTAATTTGTCAAAGTTTTAAAAAGTTAATTTTATAGAGAAATCAAGATGTGCCAAGTACAACTATTCTGCCAAGTGCTTGATACAATACTTATAAGGTCTACTTTTGTTGAAACGCTTTTCCCCGTTTGCATGCAAGCCCGCGGAGCGGGCGGGTGCGCAAACAGTGTTCTATATCGACATAAAATGACTTCTAGTTATAAAATTTTACTTTTGATCAGTTGCCCTAAGAAAATTTTATCATCAATTATAATGACTTCAGTTAATCAAGACATACATTTTGATCATTTATATTAAACACCTTATTGTCCTCAATATTTCACAGCCAGACTAACAATGAAATCTATCACCTCAAGACAAGTGTTACACATTGAAAAAGGTAAACACAGCACTGTACAAAATAAAAATGTTTAAGTTAGTAAACAAAATGCAAATTACAGGTCAGGAATTACATTATGCACAGTAAAACCTATATAATGACTAGCTTGAAATCAACTGCAGCACCTTGAAAAATTGTCTCTAAATTCAAAAGTCTGCTGAGAAATAAAACTTACATTAAACATTCTCTTAATTGCTCTTCACCCATATTCTAGTTAAATAATGCACCACTTAAATTTTAAAAGATGTAGTATACAATTTAAAATTTCATAGATAGAACACATATACGCATATTATGGGAAAACACTAATTAAAGAACTCTCTACAAATCTCACTGATGTCAGAAAATACAGTAGACTCACATTATAACGACCTTTAAGAGACCAACCCTGCAGGAATGTTATATCAAACATTCTTCTTATAAGTTTTTTTTTCTGTTTTGGATGGGAGGAGCTGTGGAAGGGAATGCCCATTTGCACACCTTATAAATATTGCAACAGTATCAAATAAGTATCATTTACAGTGTAGATAAAAAGTAAACAAGTTAAAAACTAAAAATTAAAAATAAACCAATTTAAGCGATGCACTGCAGAAATGAAAAAAAAGGGTAATACATACTACATACTTTAACTTTTATTAAAAAATGCTGCTATTTATATCAACCTTTTGAAGCCTGTAGAAGTGCTTTTTCTAGAAATGGAGATTTTGCTTCCCTGCTCCTCATTCTGTTAGGTGGAACACCTGAATCTGCAGCCCTTGTTCTTTATTATGGTAAAGAAAGTATTTTTAGAAATGTGATACAATTTGGCAATCTCCATTTCCAAAGATTATTTTTATCAATGTTTTTTAAGATCTTTTTTGTCTTAATGGACAACACTGAGTGCTTAGTCTTGAGTGGAGGAGGAATTGTTAGCTAAGTGGCAAAACACTGCACACAGTTGTCTGTCTTCTACTAAAATGATACTCTGTACACATGGCTATCCAGCAATTCCAAGGATTATAGATTCCCAGACTGTGGATACCAGTTTAAACCTCTGATGGAAAATTATGGAGATACAGAATTAAGAGTTTTGTAAAAGTGGGGGAAGAGGGGATAAAATTGATTGCTCCTATTCCCAACTATTGAGTGAAATCCTGCATATCTTCAATTTTTGCAAGTGCCTCATTCACTGCCTGCAAAAGAATAGGGGAGTAATTCAGCAGCCAACATTCCTGGAAACCCCCTTATGAGATGTTTCCAACTTTTCTTTGCATTCATGTGACAGCGGAACGGAAATTGGGTGAAAGTCAATTCAAGGAAAAGTTGGAATTCCAGTCCTTTTGTTCAGTAGGTGTGAGCAAAGGTGTTTTACTGTCAGCAAGTGCATCCAGCTTCAGGCAATGAAGGATAAAGCTGCCCATACATCTAGACTTTTATTTCCAGACAGCAGGATATATCAAAGGACAGTCTTAAAATGTCCCTGTGTGTGCAAATGACCATAAGCAAAACATTTCCCTTCGTCCTGCTCGATATTTAGATCGTCTGCAGGGGCCTTGCGACTGAAGGGTTGTATGTTTAATGACCGTTTGGAGCAGATTTACTTTCCTTTGGCGTCTTTTCTTCTTTCAGAATCCTTTGGCATCTTTTTTCATCAGGGTTAAAAAAACACTCATTTAGCTAAAAATATTTTCGCTTCTGTATTTAGCTACGAAAATATGTAAAGCAAGTATTCTTAAGTAATTCTAGTAGAGTGAGACTTTGCACACTTATGATATCCGGCCATCCAATTAACTACTCTAAGTCCTAGGACGAGTCGGATGGCTTGGGCTTTCGACACTTATGATATCGACATTGGACATAACCGAACTGAGCAAATTTTTGATTAGGACGACGAATTTTGATGCTACGTATGTGTGCTCATGAGTCTGGGGAGGCGATATCTCACAAACGAATGGTGCAATTCGAATGAAATTTGATACAAAAATTACAATCAGAGAATACTGAAAGCCATTTGATTTTAAATGCAAATTTTGAATGCTTGGGAGATGCCACAAAAATTATAAAATATTTAAATTATAAAGCAAATATAAAATAATCAGCATTTCTCAACATGAGTGGGAATTGTAGAAAATTTTTGCAAGATATGCATTAAAAAAACTTTCCCTGTTGGAGACAGAAAATGTGTGCAGTGATACAATACTTTATCCCGTGTCATCCCAAAGATGTCTTTTCTCTCAAAATGCAACAAAGGATGTTGACAGTAAATGATGTCATGTATTTTTGTTTTGGAGTAGCACCAAGTCCTTCATTGAACACAGGAGTTATGAGTGATCAACACACTAAAATGTTGTTATCGCATTTAAAGGGGATCACTTATATGAAACAGGTACACCAATACCTGAATTTATGTACTTTTAGAGTTGCATCACTGAAAAATTAAAATTAACACTACATTTTGCTGAGTTGTTGCATTTTCAAAGTTTGTTGTTATTTTTAGGATTTCAACAGATGAAAAGGTTGTGATCATACTTGTCTTACAACTCATGCAGCTACAGAAATTATTGAGTTTTAAAATTGTGCATATTTGCTAGGGAGTCACTCATAAAACAGGTACACAAATACCCCACTTTGCATACTTTTGAAGTAACATAGCTGAATAATTAACAAAAAATGTTGCTTTCAGTCATTTGATTTGTGTCACTTTAGCATTTTACTTTGCTAATTTCGACAATTCAAATGACAGATCTTAAACAAATGACAAAGTGATTCCACCTAACAAAATCAATATCTACAGAATTAATATATTTAACTTTGAATCTATCCAAAGGAGTAATTTCTTTACAATAATTTTTATTACATTGAATTTCTCCATTTTCTGCAAATATATTTCAATTTTTTTTTATAAAATTATTAATTTTAAGGATTTTTTTCAATATATTTCAATTCTATAAAAAGAATATATTTCAATTCTGTTACAAAATTATTAATTTTAAGGATCTTTTTCCTCTTTTAATAGAAGTAACCTATCTTTGATATTTGCACCGTTTAACATCCATTATGTATTGTCTCAATTTACACCGGGTTTATTTGGAACATAATTCTGTTTCAAAATTATTAATTTTAAGGATTCTTTTTTAATACAAGTAACTTATCTTTGGTATTTGTACCATTTAATATCCATTTTGCATTGTCATAATGCACACCGAGTCTATTTGGAACATAATTCTGTTTCAAAACTATTAAATTTAAGGATTATTTTTTAATACAAGAAGTAATCTATCTTTGGCACTTGTACCATTTAATATCCATTTTGCATTGTTAAAACTTACACCGGGTTTATTTGGAACATAATCCCAACACAGAGAAATGTATTGGTGTATTATGGACACGTACATTATCAAAAATTATTCAGAGCCATCCAATAACCAAGCTTTAAGGCACGTTGGAACCTAAAATTTTCAAAAATATAGATTTTGAGAAATTTGGGCAGTCTGTTTTATACTCTTTCCAATTATACCCATTTTAGTTTCAACTCCTATTAGAAGTTTGAAAAGTATAAATGAAACTAAAGTTTGGATTCTGTGAATTCCCTTTTATGAAAGAACTTTAAAAACATTTTCTCAAAATGAACATTTTGTAAATGTAAGGTACCTTTCCTAATAAACTACTCTAACCTGGTAAGTAACCTTTTACAAAATATTCCACAAGCACCATAGATTATACTGAGGTGGCCATTTTGTATGTATATGGATAGTGATTATTTTCTTACAAAATTTTAAGTACAAAAAAACATAAGAATTTTGTAATTTTGTAATTATTTTTATATAAATATTTAAAAAAATTAAATACTCACTTTAGTATACAAAAATTTTAAAGAATTTTCAGTAAATTCTGAGAAAAGGCACATAGAAATTAAGTAAATTAACATTATCAGTATAAGACCTTCCAACGTTCCTTAAGGCAAGTGGTTACTGAAATCATAAAATCTATTGCTCTGTTTTTACTGCATTTTAATACGTTCTTGCAAATTATTAGATACCAAGTTTATGGTGACAATTAATCCATTTTTATCACGTATTTAATATCCAAGAGTCTAATTTTTACCTAAAAAATGCTGCAAAATCTAAGAATGCAATTTTCGAGGTGGTCGATTTTCAAAATAAAAACAGAGTAGTCTCATCATAAACTCAGCTTAAATATTTCTAATAATCTAACTAAAACCTATCCAGCAGTTTAGTTTCATACATTTGAAACATATTTCACGCTCAATATTTTATGGGTGTGGTAGCCCTGTGGTTAGCGTGTGGGAATTGCACTTGGTAGGCCCGGGTTCGATTCCCTTTGCTGCCAAAACTGCCGCCGTGTTCACGAAGAGTAAGATCACATTAAACATGTGGGTCCGTAAGTCCTTCCAAGAGGTTGGTGGTAAGGGAAGGAGGGTACGGTCCCTGTGGATGCCTCCCCCACTATGTTTGGGTCTAAATTGGGTGGCTCTTCCCAGCTGTCCTAACAGTTACCTTATACCTTTCTGGTAGGTCGGACGGTCTGAGTCTCAACAACAACAGCACTCAATATTTTGTAAGCATAAAATAAAGCCTCAAAACTAAAATATACAGCTTTAAATTATATTATAAATTTTATCATTTGGGTATTTCGGCTTTATACCTCACAAAATGCATTAAAAGAACTACCAGGAACATTATGTTTTTTCTCTACATCAAACAAAACACATGCAAATTTTTACAAGTTCAGTGAAGCTCCAATATTAGTTGATTTGAATAACAACCAAAACGAATCATAGGATACTAATAGTTAAATGACACTACATTCAAATAAAAGCAAAATTACTTATTAAAATATAATAAAGTCAATAAAACTTAACTTTAAAAATTGAGCATAAATGGATAAACACATGCACACATCTCAAACTGATTCTTGCAATACACTGCCTAAGTACAATCATTAGTTATTAAAGGCTAAATTTCAACAGTAACAGTCAAAGCAGATTAGTTTATACTAAATAATGGATGAAATAGGGGCTATCTCATTTATATTACAACTGTGGCTCAAATTACATATACTTAACTCCAAAGAAACCCCCAGACAAGTTTAACATATTTTGCTCTAATGATTATTGGCAACTAAGCTGTGTTTTTTGTTTCAAAAAGATGAATATGGCTAGTAAGGCTGGGGCTCAACATAAATAACTATTATTTTTTAAAACAAAATCAAGCCTTATGAAAAGAATATTTGTTTTTTATTAATTTATATCTATAATAGAGATGGTCAAAAAACTATCTGTGAATGCTTGAATACCTCAAATATTAAAGTATTAGAAATAATTGAGATTTCCAATATAACATCACTAGAAGAAATTAAAATATCCTGAAGAATGTCATGCTTTGATTATCAGTAGGTTCTGAAATACAAGATCAGGAAACTCAAAAAGAAGAAATTCGAATGTACCTAGAGGAAAGTTTACTTCCACCAAATTAAAACATTTTTTTTTCAGTCTGTATCCTTGTATGAAGGAATTTTTCAAGTATTTAATCATATCACCATCAATAGTTTTTTAAGAGTGACTCTTCCATACCTGTCGTTTGATTTACGGCAAAAAAAAAAAAGAAGCAAACTAGATCCAGAACCTATTTAAATGCTTGCACATAAAAATCTGCAGGGGAAAAACATTTACAATTCAATCATCATTGAAGTGCCAACATAATATAAAATACTAATATAAAATAATTAAAATTTAAAGTAAAAAGTTTCATTTCTAAATTAATGTGGCTTTATGGCACTTTTTACTTTATTAACTTATTTACTAATAGTTAATAATATTTAATAAATGTAAATATTATTTACTAACAGGTTGAAATAACTACTTGAAGTATTCGAAATCTGGGTTAGTATTCAAATTTGAGAAAGTGTTATTTGTCCATCTCGAGTCTCAATGGGGGGGGGGGGGGGGAAATTCATCTCATAACTAGTACATATAACATATATTACTTTTACTATAAACTAATTTCCATTGCCCTTGAATTGCAATTTGCAATAACAAATGTTTTTTATTACACAACTACTTTTAACACATATAAGTTTTTGATCCCTATAGCCATTTGTGTTAATGAGGTTCTATTGTGCCCCAGGGCTCATCTTACATTGATACAAATTTTCAACAGCTGGTATTTAAAGTTTAACTTCTTTAAAGTCAATTGCTGAACTAAATGGTTATATTAAGTAGAGAAGTAATAATGAAGATGTGGAGAAACAGGGACTAACTATCCTCATCATTAGGAAGCAAAGAATGCAACTTAAATAATAAAATAATAAGACAATAAGAACAAAATACATATAATTTGTCATGCATTTTTTGGAGTTAAGCATACTTAAAAACTATGGTATTCATATAATACATCAAACAACCCTCTTTAATAAATATTTTCATATTTATGAATTTAACAAAATAAATATGTGTTAACAACCCATGATTATAACATCAATGACTGTTTTTTGTTCAAGAAAATGATCAGACTGGATCTATAAATATAAGCAATATGGGTTGCAAACTGTCAGTTACATAAATAACCTAACGCAGCTAGAAATTCTGATATCTCACAGAATGACTAAAGAATAAGTGTTCAGAGTGGAAAAAGATATAGAGTGCACTATTATTTCAGTCCACTATGGCAACAACACTATCTTCAAGAGCTGATGATGGTACGAGGCAGCCTATTATAGAGCTTGGCCAACATGGATAGAAATACGAACCATAGCTTGCGAGCACCATTGTAACGCATGAAAACCATTTTCCATAAGATAATCAGAATTACAAAATCGCTCAATTTTGTATACAGGTATATCCTGAAAATAAATTAAAATTTGATAAAATGCATGCATCAAGAAAAAGGCTAAATAAGTAATATTTAAAATATAATAGCAAATATTAATACTGATATTACAGGTTACAGAAACCATTTTCTCTATATTAAAATAATTGTCATGATCACTCCGGTTTTATCTGGTTCATTTCAACAATGATTCAATTGACACACTGTCTGCCAACTAAAAGATAACTTGCAGTTAGCAGGCTACTGGACGTCCACTACAAGTTATCTCACAGTTGGTCGGTTTATCTATAACGCCAACTATGATCATTAATTCTCGTAGCAAATACAAGCAAACTATGCATATTGGGCATCTGTAGCTAGTCCATTAAACATCTTGATCTCAGCGGGAACTTGGGTAATATTCTTTTTTTTTTCTTCCAAAAACAAGACTCATTTTGCCACAAAAAGTATTAAAAACTCAGAATTGCACATTTTCCTTTTGAAAGACTGTGGCATCCAGGTCAGACTTGATGAACTCCCCATGACAGTCAATGCGCTAATAAGATCTTACTAATAGTTTTTACTTAATGCCTGGCAGGGCAAGTGCCTTAGGAGAATACTAGGAATTTTTTTGCCCAACACAATATTAAATGAGAATCTATATAAAAGGACCAATTTAAAGCCCCTGGGCACCTGAGGGCAGGCGGACAAAAGGTAGACCAAAGTTAACTTGGAGACGGTTGGTGGAGAGTGAGAGAAATCAGGCGGGATGGGCGAGCTGGACTGAAGCGAGAGCTGCTGCACGCGATCGTCGTGTTTGGAAATCTAAGCTGAAGGCCTTAAGTGCCACTTAGGCACGAAGAGAATGATGATGAATAGTTTTTACATGAGTTATCATATGAAAATATATAACAAGACTTAAATAAATCATTGTAAGCAAGTAAGTATTTTATATTACTAACATCATAACCATAGTGCTCAATGCAAATTACTTTATGAACTGTATCTAGTGCAATATAATAGATACTTTTAGAGGAAGCTAAAGACACAATATACTTCACTAAAGTATTGTAGATATAAAGAGACAAAAATTACATTTACATACTGTGTCCTTAACATGGTATCTATGTTTCATTAAAAATTTTCTTACACAAATGTATTAATTTATTTTTTTAATATTAATTATCAAGGTAGGTTAGCAGTAAACTTACATTAAATGTATCTTTGAAAGCATTTTAATAAATTATAGAATTATATTTGTACTAATATTTTTTTTCTCTTTCTTGCTTGAGCTATGAATCACATGTTTGGAGCAAAATTTTAGTCTGAAGAAAAAGATATACATTATTGGGGTACAGTAATTTTGATACTCGAAACTTCAGGCATTTTTTGTAATCTGGAAACTTTGGTATTATTTGAACCACGATTTCATTTGAGTTGGAAGTATTGAGTATCAGAAGAGAAAAATATACTTGATACATTTGAAAAAAGTATCTTGATACAAAATCCATGATACCTATTGTATTGGTTATACGTATTGCAGATACTTGTATCGTGATACTTCTCAGCCTTAAATGAACATAAGGTATGTCGAGTGCATAATAGGAGATATTTAAAACATCACATAACACGCATCATAGACATTCAATTAAATACTGATTGATGATTTCAACATGGATTGAAATATATAAAACAAATCAGGTCAGAAAGCAAGTTTATTGTTTTTGAAATTTTTATGAACATACACATTGAAAAAGGGAGTTTGGCAAGAGTGCAGAAGGTGCATAAGAATTTCCAAATATTGCAATAATTCTGATGTAATTACTGGCATGACAATATTTTTAGAGGGTACAGTATATGATTATCCATGCATATTACTATGAAAAATGCATGCATTTAAAAAAGTTAAATGAAGAGGGTAAAAACCAAACATAACTTGTGCAAATTCTTGGAAAAGGACATTAAATTATTAGCTATATGGTATTAAGACAAACATTAAGTGATTTCTGAAACATTGTTAAATACCACTATAAAAATTTATTACACCATGTAAACAACTCATACCATATATTGTAATCCATTTCTAGTATAAAATAAACACTATTAAAATGTGTTTGATCATGTAAGTTAGCATTATATTGGTGTGTAAGCACATATATCGATTTAAAATGCTAATTGTTGGCCTTTAAATGCTAAGTCATGTTTTTTTTTTCTGAAATGGGAGGCACTTGGCATATACCCCAAATATTTGAAAATTCAAAAAAAGCTAGATTTTTAATTATTTTTAGAAAACTGTCCCAAAGATTTAAATTTAAGACACTTTATTGTCTTCTATTAAAATACAAATTCTCAATGTATAAAGTAGTATTTTTTGTTTTATTTTTTAATTGAAGGTGCAGATTTCGGCACATGCCCAAAACATTCAAATATAAAAAAAAATTAAGATTTTTAATTATTCACAAAAACGAGACCAATTTTATGAAGTCAATTTTTATGGCTCAAAGTTAGTATACAATACGGTTGAATACCAAAAAGAAGAGTGACTGTAACAACTGCTCAATTGAGTGAGAATTAGAATTTTTTTTTTCTGATATACAATATACTCTATTGCTGTTTTTTTTTCTCATAAAGTTAGTTGAAGGGCACTTGAAGAGTTTTATTTAAATAAATATTTTATAGAATAATAAAAGAGGAATTATTTGTGAACCCGCTACAAGAATTGCCTGAACCTACACAGCAGGCCCTCATTTCATTTTAATACTTATTTTTACACATTTAACTTGCAAGCTATGGGCACTGCAGCTAGTAATGCATGAAAAACTCACATGGTTCGCATGGTCATATTAATAATATTTAAATTTCTAAGATTTACAGAATGATTGCATTCAATATGTGAAAGTGTCATATAACACAATTTTACCTTCTTAAATTTTTTCTTGATGCTGGTAATGAAGAGATCTCTTCTTTCAGGAGGAATTGACGGATGCCTAAAATATAGTCTTCTAGATACGTTGGCCAATGCAGAGACTCAATATTAAAATTAAATTCCTGCAATAATAATATACTACTGAAAATCTTTATACCACTATATACATATATAGAAGCAATTTTTATGCAGAAGAAAAATGCTGCATAACATAACACACATACTGATATACAAAACAAAGAAAAAAAAATAAAAAAAAAATAAATACCTTAAATTAAAATATGATCCATATTATTCACCTGGCTTTCATTTTTGTCCTTTAAATGAATAAAAGTTACTAGCTATAGTGTTTATCGTTAACGGTAGTCGGTGTAGTTCTAAAATAAAAGTATGAGAAACTGCTTCAGGTTTCCAACGGGCAATGAAGAAGACACCTGAAGTTTATCTTTATTTTATTTCTTTAATTTTACCATTTTTCATTGATGAATTTTTTAAAAACAATTTCTGGATTTTTTTTAACTTCCACCACTGGTAACTTTACAATTTACTTATCAAAGTTGCAGAAAATATCAATTTTAAATTTGAAATTATATTTAATGAGTTACAACATGTAGCAATTACAAAAATACAATTAATATAATTAATACGTTACAATAACAAGAATAAATAGTTTAACAATGAAATTGCAACTATGTTTTGTAGTAAGGTTTGGGATTCCATATATAAATCAGGGGGACCATATGATTTTAAGACCATCAAGTAGGGGTTACTTTGGATTTTTTTTTTTTATTATTACTTTTGCCAGCTTATTCACCAAATAAAGTTTTGATTCACCAAATTTCATTTTAATGTTCAATTTGAAAAATTTATTTTGATTTATAAATTCTCAAATTCCAAAGATCATTGTCTTGGAAAAGACAAATAGCATAGTAATACACATTATAATTAGTATATTACGATTTTTGATTTTGACATTGGTAGAATTAATAATCACCAGTATTTTTGCCAAATCTTTTTTAAAATTGCTAAATCGAATTTTCTTTCACAAAATGTGACAATAGGGATCGATCCTTGATCAAGGATGACACGTGAGGAATAACTGAAGTGATAACTTAGTAGTCATCAAAATATTATTCATACTCACTTACCATCATTATCATTACTATGCTATGGTAATCATTACTTTACTCATTACTATGCTATGGTAATCATATAGTCACTTTTGTCTGAAAATGGCCAGCATTTTTATAGACAACTTTTCTTGTTTGACATTAATACAAAAATATTGTCATCTTGTGAATGCAGGGATGGCCGTTCCCCTTAAAAAAAAAAAAAAGTGTAGAAATACCATACCCTTATGTTCCCACACACCTCCACTACTGGCTGTAGCAGCTTAGCTATGATTAAACGTAGCAAAGAACATAAATGTCGCCACTCTCTTTTCTGTTAAGAGAAGATAGTAGCTTTCTTGCTTAAAAAAGGCTTTTAGAAATACTTTAAAAAATAATTTACACTTTGGGGTACAATTTAGAAGAAATTGCAATCAGAATAAAATTACATCCATAGCAATAAAAATGTCTATGTCACAATAAAAATTTCCATACATATATAGTTTGTTTCTACATGCTTCTTCTTCTTAAATAATAAAAGGCAATGTCTGTCTGTGTGTCTTATACACTATACGTTCAGTGACCGCGCGTCGGAGAGCTACGAAATTTGGCAATCGGAGACCCGGGGGGTGAGAAGGGGACACGTGAAAATCGATTTTTAAAATTTGAATTATTTTTTTAGTTATTTAATGTTTTATACAATTTCGACAGTTTTTTGCACTTTTTCCTTCACGATCCAGACGTCATAGAAAAAAACAAATCACACCACCGGAAAGAGCAGACAATTGCAAGTAAAAATATATTAATTTTAAATTTCAATTTCGATTTCTAATATTTTTTAAAGATTTTAAAACAAAAGTCACTTTTGGCTCAAAAAAACGATTTTTGGTTTTTAAATTCTCACATAGTAAAAAGTACTCATAATTTCGACAAATAATTTACATTTTTAGAAAGGTCAAAGATCTGGCATTCTTACAAGTCCAATCTGGTCAAGAAATAATTATAAATATCCACAGGATCGCAATTTCAATGACCTAAGGATTTTCAATTTCTCGGCTTACCGCATTTTCACCCGTTGAAGTTTTTCCTCATCTCCATGGAGACTGCCCTTCCGGTTTTAAATGAATTAAGATATGTGTTGTATACAGCGGGTGAAATGATTATATTTATATGATATTTTAAATGGATATTTTAATTTATGGATATTTTAAATGGAAATTTTAAATAATTTAAATGATTGAATTATGGTGGATTGAATTGTGGTGATGTATTTGAAATTATTATATTTATGTATTTGTGGAACGATATGGATGATTGATAGAACGTTTTAATTTATGGATATTTTAAATGATGGAACGATGGATATTCTAAATTTATGGATAAGTAATAATGATAAATAATAATATGGATAAATAATAATAATATTACAATATGTATAAATAATAATTTTAAATGATGAAACGATGGAATGAGGATGATGGAATTAAGAGTTTAGCATATGGTCATTATAAAATTCAAATTAGCGTGTGGGAAGTTAGCGCACTGGAATTGCACTCGGTAGGTCCGGGTTCGATTCCCGCCACTGCCTAAACTGCTTCTGTGTTCAGGCGGTGTATTATCACATTAAACATGTAGGTCTGTAAGTCCTTCGGAGAGGTTGTTGGTAGGGGAAGGAGGGTACGGTCCTTGTGGATGCCTCCCCCACTGGGTCCCGGTCTAAATTGGGTGAATAAAAAGAAAGTTATGGAGATTGTCGCGGAGGGCGCGGTAGCCCAGTGATTAGCATGCGGGAATTTCACTCGGAAGGCCCGGGTTCGATTCCCGCCACTGCCAAAACTGCTGTCATGTTCACGAGGAGTACGATCACGTTAAACATGTGGGGCCGTAAGTCCTTCCGAGAGGTTGGTGGTAGGGGAAGGAGGGTACGGTCCCTGTGGATGCCTCTCCCACTAGGCTCCGGTCTAAATTGGGTGAATAAAAAGAAAATTATGGAAAATGTTGCGGAGGGCGAAGTACCCCAGCGGTTAGCGTGCAGGATTTGCACTTGGTAGGCCCAGGTTCGATTCCTAAAATTGCCGCCATGTTCACGTCCGTAAGTCCTTCCTTAAGCCCTTCGATTTGGACTGGAAAAAAAGAAAGTTATGGAGATTGTCGCGGAGGGCGCGGTAGCCCAGTGGTTAGCGATTCCCGCCACTGTCTAAACTCCCGCCGTGTTCAGGCAGAGTACGATCACGTTAAACATGTGGGTCCGTAAGTCCTTCCGAGAGGTCCCTGTGGATGCCTCCCCCACTGGATTCCGGTCTAAATTGGGTGAATAAAAAGAAAGTTATGGAGATTGTCGTGGAAGGCACGGTAGCCAAGTGGTTACGCGCAGAAATTGCACTCGGTAGGCCCATGTTCGATTCCCGCCACTGCTAAAACTGCCAGTGTTCACGCGGAGTATGATCACGTTAAACATGTGGGACCGTAAGTCCTTCCAAGACGTTGGTGGTAGGGGAAGGAGCTTACGGTCCCTGAAGAGATGCCTCCCCCACTGAGTTCCGGTCTAAATTGGGTGGCACTTCCTGGCCGTCCAAACAGTTACCTTACACCTTTTTGGTAGGTTGTGCCAGTGAGTTTGCAACGATCAGAATTTGCCATGTTCAGAATTTTCAAGGGTAGCGAACAAGCTGGTAGCCAAAGGCGGCTAGCGCATCGGAGAGCTACGACATTTGGCAATCGGATACCCGGGGTGGGTGGGGTGGTGGTGGTGGGGGAACATGCGAAAACCGATTTTTAAAATTTGAATTATTTTTTTAGTTATTTAATGTTTTATACGATTTCGACCGTTTTTTTCCCCACGATCCAGACGTCGTAGAAAAAAACAAATCACACCACCGGAAAGAGCAGACAATTGTGAGTAAAAATATATAAATTTCAAATCTCAGAGATAAATTCTAATATTTTTTAAAGATTTTAAAACAAAAGTCCCTTTTGGCTAAAAAAAAAAACAATTTTTGGTTTTCAAATTCTCGCATAGTAAAAAGTACTCTTAATTTCGACTTTTGCATGTTTAGAAAGCTGAAATATCTGGCATTCTTACAAGTCCAATCTGGTCAATAAGTAATGAAAATTGCTTCCAGGATCGCAATTTTAAAGATGATTGATTTTATATTTTTCGGTCAATTCTCGCTTCTCGGCGGAGATCGTATTCTTCTCCAACAACCCCGCCCAGAAATGGAGGGGACATTACGCCGTTGCATCGGGTTAGAGTCAAGGTATTAGAGTGATATTTTAAATGCTAGAATTAAAAGCTTAGCATATGGTCATTATAAAATTTAAATGATTGAATTATGGTGGATTGAATTGTGGCGATGTATTGATTGTGATGTATTATTGTGATGTATTATTGTGGCGTAATGTATTGTGTTATTGGAAAAACTTAATTCTGACAAAGTATTTCACGTTAAACATGTGGGTCCGTAAGTCCTTCCGAGAGGTTGGTGGTAGGGGAAGGAGGGTATGGCCCCTGTGGAAGCTTCCCCCACTGGGTTCCGGTCTAAATTGGGTCAATAAAAAGAAAGTTATGGAGATTGTCCTGGAGGGCAAAGTAGTCCAGTGGTTAGCGCGCGAGAATTGCACTCGGTAGATCCGGGTTCGATTATCAAAATTGCCGCTGTGTTCACGCAGAATAAGATCATGTTAAACATGTGAATAAGTCCTTCCGAGAGGTTGGTATGGTAGGGGAAGGAGGGTACAGTCCCTGTGAATGCCTCTCGCACTGGGTTCCAGTCTAAATTGGGTGAATAAAAAGAAAGTTATGGAGAATGTCGTGGAGGGCGAAGTACCACAGTGGTTAGTTAGCGCATGGGATTTGCACTTGGTAGGCCCGGGTTCGATTCCCAAAATTGCCGCCATGTTCACGAGGAGTACGATGACGTTAAACATGTGGGTCGGTAAGTCCTTCCGAGAGGTTGGTGGTAAGGGAAGGAGGGTACTGTCCCTGTAGATGACTCCCCCCAATGGGTTCCAGTCTAAATTGGGTGGCACTTCCCGGCCGTCCAAAGAGTTACCTTACACCTTTCTGGTAGGTCGCGCCAGCGAGTTTGCCACAGTCAAAATTTTCAAGGATAGCGAACAGGCTGGTCACCAAAAACAGCTAGTAAATAATAAAAGGCAATGTCTGTCTGTGTGTCTGTCTTATACACTACAGGCTCAGCAACAGCGCGTAGCAAAGCTACGAAATTTGGCAGTCGGAGAGGGGGGGTGGGGGTGTTACATGTGAAAACTGATTTTTAAAATTTAAAATTTTTTTGTGTGTTATTTAATGTTTTATTCAATTTTGACCGTTTTTTCCCCTTTTTTCTTCATCTAGATGTTGTAGAAAAAAACAAATCACACGACCGAAAAGACCAGACAATTGCGAGTTAAAATATATCAATTTCAAATCTCAGGGATAAATTCTAATATTTTTTAAAACAAAAGTCACTTTCAGCTCAAAAAAACGAACTTTCGTTTTTAAATCCCCCCATCAGGAAAAGTACCCAGAATTTCGACTAATAATTTACATTTTTAGAAGGCTCAAACACTGGCATTCTTACAAGCCCAATCTGATCAAGAAATAATAAAAAGTAACTGCAGAATCCGAATTTTAAGAATTTCTGAATTTCAATTTTTCGGCAAAAGAAGTTTTTCTCCCACATGCCCGCGCAGATGCACTAAACGGCCCAAGAAGCTCGATTTCTTAAGCGCGCAGACGCAGTTGCCATGAAAACGGTTTTTGGTCTAGCAGATGTTCGGTGGTACATTTGAGGATATTCGCAAGGGGCAAATGTCATCAGTGATTGCTTTTTATATGGTTTTTGGCCTAGGGACAATTAAAAACAGAATTAGTGTTTGCTTTTTATAAGGCTTTTGGCTCATTATTCTGGATTGAATTGTGGCGATGTATTATTTACATCAGGTGGTGGTTGGAACCACAATGAAAAAACTTAACACTGAAGAAATAAAATAATAAATAAAAAGAAAGTTATGAAGATTATCGAGGTACCTTAAAATTTCATTATTAGTTTTAACGTCATTAAACTAAACCAAACTTTGTTAACTCCACGGGGTTGAGGGCACGGTAGCCCAGGGGTTAGAGCACGGGAATTGCACTCGGTAGGCTCGGGTTCGTTTCCCGACACTGCCAAAACTACCGCCGTGTTCACGCAGAGAACGATTACGTTAAACATGAGGGTTCGTAAGTCCTTCCGAGAGGTTGGTGGTAGGAGAAGGAGGGTACAGTCTCTGTGGATGCCTTCCCCACTGGGTTCCTGTCTAAATTGGGTAGCACTTCCTGGGCGTCCAAATAGTTACCTTACCAACAACTCCACGGGGTTATGGCGCCAGCGAGTTTGCCACGGTCAGAATTTTCAAGGGTAGCGAACAGGCTGGTTGTCGAAGGCAGCTAGTATTTCCATATAAGCTTGTTTTTATGTGCATGTGAAAACATGTGCTCCCTTGTTTCCTGCTCTGAAATAACACTTTTTTCTTCAAATGTAAACAAAACTGTTTTATTATTTAATAATGGATAAACTGTGTGACAAGTATCATGGAAAAGTGAGAGTTTAAATTTGGATAATTCTTGATAAATGCTGTCATATGTGTGAATTCATATGTGTGAAAGTAGCTAAGTTAAAGGCAAAATCATCAGCATAAAAGGCCCATAGAACAAGCAGAGTAAGAAATAAAGCTGCACATGAACATTTTAGATAGAAGATTCGATGTATGAGGCAGAAGCATTTTGAAGAAATATTTCTTCTATATTATTTCAAATGTATAGAATTCAACTTTTAAAGTGATTTTTCTCAGTTACATGTTCTTCTATTTACTTGCCATAAAATTTTACATGTGAGTTTAGTTAGCAAGTTTTCATTCTGCGAACCAAGATTTACCTGGATTGTCATTTGGATAGATAATTTTTATTTAAAAAATAACAGCTTCATAAAATTATGTTGAATTTCAAATTTTTATATTTTAAAATTTTGAAACTTAAAAACTTAATTTTTATGTAAAATTTTGGTTCACAAAATGCAGACATGTGTTCAAAAATAATTTTATTAGTGATGTGCTATTTTAAAAAATTATCTCACAGTTACTTATGACAGATACTTTTACTTTTTCATACTACAGAATAATTTCAATTACAGGATTTTGATTCCAATATATGTTTTAGGACTTGCTGAATATGTTTTGACTATTTTTAGTGTAATGTCCATTTGTCTGCGATTGATTTCTTCTGTACACAATAGCTGCAACACATATTAATGGATGTTCACGAACCTGTATATCAGTCTTTGTAATCAAAAAATCTAGAACTGGATAGAATTTATTGAAATTTGCACAAACTTCAAAACTTATTCGAAATTTTATATTTTCTCAACATGGCAGCATAAGATAAAATTTAGTATAATTATGCATAAAAGGTGTTATTTATGGCTCAATGATCACAATAGTTTCAATCATTGTAGTAAAAAATAGCAATGATACATTTCTTATGTTAAAACATCATTATCAGTGTTATTTATGGCTCAATGATCACAATAGTTTCAATCATTGTAGTAAAAAATAGCAATGATACATTTCTTATGTTAAAACATCATTATCCCCCATGGATTGGCAAGTTATCCCCCACCCCACACTAACACCAAGTCATAAAAACTACGTACAGTATACAAATTTCAAATCTTGTTTTAAATCTCAATTGCAAAACTTCCAGACATTTCTATTCATATAAAAAAAACAATAGAAAAAATATAGAAAAAATTTATATAGAAAATCTGTCTTAAGACCAAATTGTATGGAATCTGAAGATAATTTTGTCTTCAAATCTCAATCTCACTTAAAATTTGTTGCAACATATGCTAATATTTAAAACTATAAAAAGTTTCTATATTAAGAAGATTCTTTTAAATACATTTCACTGCATTTAACTACACTCTACTAAATAGAAAATACAAATATTTACTTTTTTGTCTTCAACAGGTAGCCTTTCTTGTAGCATTAATACATTGTCACATTTAAATGCCCACTCATGTGTAGTGAAATATTCAAGACAATGTATTGCTCGATGAAGCTTTTTATACAAAGGGACAAGCCTATTTGAATAAAATAACATTTTTACTACAAAAAATTTAAATTTAAAAGAAAATATTCATAAATTTAAATTTTATAAGAAAGCAATTTAATGCAATCTTATAAAATTTAAATTTAACAGTTTTTTACAATGCAAAGTTACAGGAAAAATTCAAATTTTGTAACCAAGTGTCTAAACTAAACTAAATAAACTGTGGTATTGCTGTCCAACACCTTATATATCAATAAAAATATGCAAATGTTCTCAAAGGTTATCAATAGGATAAAAATAAAGCAGTGAATTTTTGTAAATCCTACTATCAATACTATATCAATGCAAATGCAGGGCATCACCATGAAAGTACAGCTTATTTCCTTGATTTGTAGTTGGCATCTGTTAATAAACAAGTGCATAATATCACCATACGAGTTGCCAGTGTTTCATAAATTTTCTTATCTGCCAATAAGCAAAGAAAATTCTATATTATATTTTAAAGTTTTTCATTAATATTTTAGATAAAGAAAATTACTATAGGAATAAACCCTAACTGTTAAAAACTTTACAACTAAATATTCAAATTCAGAATTTACTTACCATACACAATTAAAACCTAGAAATGAGCCAATAAAATACTCATCTACTGATCAAAGTAGCAACATGCGAGTTCATGTAACTATGTGCACATTCTAATTATATTCTAACAAAATAATATGTCTTTATTGAAATGCATTCATTGCACTTTTTAAAAATCTTTTATTGTATTTATCATGACCGATGGTTATATGTCTGTCTGTCTGTTTCAATTTCATTGATTGCATTTTTAACATACTTTCCTACATCCTGAAAATCTGAAATTTGGTACACAAGTTAGTCCAGTAGAACATTTTAATCTATTAAAATTTGGCAGACCCTCGAAATATAGAACCGGAATCATTTTGTGAAATGGCACACAGAAAGAAATCTCTTTTCACTTCTATAGAAATATATAATCCCAGGATCAGGAGCTCGGCCAGCCTATGTAACTAATCATGATTTTTGAATGTCATATAGCATAAAGTAGATCTTTGGTACCCTGAAAGTCTCTTCACTGGACTATTGTGGCCTATGTTACATACATGTACATATATATATATATATATATATATATATATATATATATATAATATTAAAACACCGTGAAATACTACATTACAAAATCATCTGAAATCACACTTAAAAGGCGCAAAGCTGCACTAAAAAGAGGATTAAAATATTTTCAAAAAGAAAAGAGGTATGGATGGAAACAATATACCAAAAGATGGCCGGGGGGAGTTGTGACCCCCTCACCCCGGTTAAGCATGCTTTGCGTCGCGACAACACTCCCGGAGAGCCGGTATATTGCAAAAAGGAATACGAATGTATCAAATTGTAAGATGTAAATATACATCATACACAAACAAATATAAGATATAAATGTCAAGATCCAGCCCTATCGAAATTCATCCACAGTAAATGTTTGAAATATGTTTAAAAAGTGTATGAATAATGTGTGAAACATGTTCACAAGTATAAATTATCAAAATTACATAGCTTCTACTTAAAGAAGACTTTAAATATTGACACATAATATAACAATAATAACAAAGTCTATTTCTAAAACCATATACCTTAATGACAAACAATAGCATATTACATGCATATGTACATCCAATATTGTGTCATACAAGACGATGCAAATTTTCCATAACGTATTATACATTATACCCTATTCAAGAGGTCCCATATCAGCTATCAGACGCTTTACCTGTGACAATCCAGTATGTATATTGCCATCAGTTTTATCTAAATATAAACGGTAACTATCGGTTACAGTTATTTTATAAAATTTGTAGATAATGTCACTTAAAAAATTCCTGGGAAAACCCTGTGAGATGGTGTTTTGTAGGAAACGATAATCGCATACGTAGTCAAAGAATAAACAGTAAAAAGGAAGATCGATATTTATGCGATTATCGTTTCCTACAAAACACCATCTCACAGGGTTTTCCCAGGAATTTTTTAAGTGACATTATCTACAAATTTTATAAAATAACTGTAACCGATAGTTACCGTTTATATTTAAATAAAACTGATGGCAATATACATACTGGATTGTCACAGGTAAAGCGTCTGATAGCTGATATGGGACCTCTTGAATAGGGTATAATGTATAATATGTTATGGAAAATTTGCATCGTCTTGTATGACACAATATTGGATGTACATATGCATGTAATATGCTATTGTTTGTCATTAAGGTATATGGTTTTAGAAATAGACTTTGTTATTATTGTTATATTATGTGTCAATATTTAAAGTCTTCTTTAAGTAGAAGCTATGTAATTTTGATAATTTATACTTGTGAACATGTTTCACACATTATTCATACACTTTTTAAACATATTTCAAACATTTACTGTGGATGAATTTCGATAGGGCTGGATCTTGACATTTATATCTTATATTTGTTTGTGTATGATGTATATTTACATCTTACAATTTGATACATTCGTATTCCTTTTTGCAATATACCGGCTCTCCGGGAGTGTTGTCGCAAAGCATGCTTAACCGGGGTGAGGGGGTCACAACTCCCCCCGGCCATCTTTTGGTATATTGTTTCCATCCATACCTCTTTTCTTTTTGAAAATATATATATATATATATATATATATATATATATATATATATATTATTTCCTCTTTTTGTCTTAATTTCTTTGTATTTGTAGAAAATTTTGGAATAGTGTATTATGAGTTACTACATACATTCTAACTTTGGATTTAATAATTTATATTTATATATATATATATATATATATATATATATACATACATATATATATTTTTAAAACTATTACACATAATATAATCACCTTTCTGGAAGGTCGGACAGTCTGGGTCTCAACAACAACATAATATAATCAGTGATACATAGAAATAAAGAAACACATTCCAAGTTTTTTTTGTTTTTATGGAGTGACATCAAAGATCTTGTTTATAAACCACCATTGCCGAAAATACTCAATGAACTTAAGGAACATATCAGTACTGCATTAAGAACCGTTGACAGTGTAAAATTGCAAATGTGTGGAACGAACTTGATTACAGATTAGATGTTTGTCATGTTACGAAAGGTTCAAACATTGAACATTTGTAACTGAAAAAAAAAAAAATTGGAATGTTTTTCTTTATTTTCCTGTATCACTGATTATATTATGTTGTTGTTGTTGAGACCCAGACCATCCGACCTACCAGAAAGGTGTAAGGTAACTGTTTGGACAGCCGGGAAGTGCCACCCAATTTAGACCGGAACCCAGTGGGGGAGGCAACCACAGGGACCGTACCCTCCTTCCCCTACCACCAACCTCTCGGAAGGACTTACAGACCCACATGTTTAACGTGATCGTACTCCACGTGAACACGGCGGCAGTTTCGGCAGTGGCTGAAATCGAACCCGGGCCTACCGAGTGCAACTCCAGCACGCTAACCAATGGGCTACCGCGCCCCTGAATTATATTATGTTGTTGTTGTTGAGACCCAGACCGTCCGACCTACCAGAAAGGTAATTATATTATGTGTAATAGTTTTGAAAATATAAATTTTCAAAATCCGGTCATTCATTTATGCTAACACTGTATTTTATATATATATATATATATATTTACTTGTTTTTATATTTACTTGTTTAAATTGTCGGGACTGATGCATTTACCATATTTAAAATTTCTAAGCTAGTAAATTTCTAATACAGTGTAAAATTCAATTTATTATGCTTGAAAATGACTAGAAAAAAAGTCAACAAATGAGAACTATATGTATAATTTTATATAAAACATTTAATAAAATATGCTTATACCATCTCCTTTCCTCCCCATAATTACAGAAAAGAGCTTCACATCTGATGGAAGACCGCTTCTTAATTCTTCTCAATTCTAAGAAAGTTGCTATTCCGACAGACGACCCCTTCTCCCCTTTCCCAGAACTCGCAAATCAAACTCCTCCTTTCATCAGCTGTGTCACTTTGTTTCAACAACAAAATTGTATTAACAGGGAATATTAGTCTGAGAAGAGAAATTTATATTTTATGTTAAAAAAGGCTAATAATTTAAAACGTAAGAATGCTGGTTTTGATGGGAAAAAATTGGAAGCAATAAATGGAACTATCATGGGTGAATTGAATCTTTAAAAAAATTGCATTTGAATTTGGCATCGGTGAAATGACAGTTTGAGATTGGAAATGGAATAGAATAGAGATTGAATATTACTATTCAAGACTTGTTTCAAAAACTTTTCCTGTAAGATCAACATTGAAAAAGGCAAAAAGTGACTAACTCAATGAAACTATTTTTTTTTCAGCTAATAATGAGCTTAAGAAATCTCTATTTTTGGACCAATTTTAAGAGAGAAAGCGTGTATGTTAAATTAAAAGCTAAATGCCCACAAAAAATTTTCAGCAAGTTAGGGTTGGTTGAAAAAATGTAAAAAAAGACATGAAATTTGAAAACTTGCAATTGTGCTGGAACAGCTACCCACAGACGCAGATTCAAGAGTTTGCTTTAACATTTGATAAATTAAGGAGGATTGAAGATTTGACCCTAGATCACATTTATAAAGTGGACAAAACTGGTCTTTTCTATAGAATGCTGCCACTAAAAACTTTGGCATCTAGGGAATAAGCTTGAGCACCGGAAAACAAAAGAAAATTAAAGATTGTGTTATAATCTTGGTTTGGGGTAATGCTAGTGGAGCAGATAAACTGCCATTACTTATAATTAGCAAATCTGCAAAGTTCAAGGCTTTTAACAACATTAACCTAAGTTTATTACCTGTAAAGTACACAAATCAACAAGAAAGATCAATCATGCATAAGCATTGATTATGAAACACTTTCCAACTGAAATGTAATTTCATTTAAAAATTTCTAAAATGTGATTCATTCAGTGGTAATATCTTTTACATTATCACAGTACTACAGTAATTTATTATACTTAAATATTTAAAACTGTATCGAAATATAAATTATCTGACTCTTTATGCAAAATCAATGAATATTTCATATATATAACTTGTATTCCAGACTCCAGAGCTAAATAATTTTGTGTGAAAAAAATTCAGCAATTCTTATGTAATTCATCTTACAATCGCTTGAGATATTTGCATTCTGCATATGTTAAAATTAGGCTTCCTTGAAGAAATAATAAAAGTTTAGGGATCATTTAAAATCACAACTATTGTAATTGCATAGGCACGGAATTTAGATACACAGATAATACACAGATAATATATATGTGTATGTGTATGTACTCAAAGTATTGGAATAGTGCCGAAGATCGGAACTCGAATTTTCAAAGGATTTACACGTTTTGGGACTTCTAGAACACGAAAAAACTACTTTTAGGAAGACGTCTGTGTGTGTAAGGGTGTATCTGTGTATGTGTCTGTGTGGATATTACATCCACTCTAATTGAAAAACTAATGGACCGAATTTCATACAATTTGGTAGGTATGTTTTTTGTGGGAAATCCTGATGTTCATTAGATTATAGTACGATTCGTAATAAAAGAATCTGCCTTCTTTGCGAAATGGCCGCAGAAATTGCCTTTATCCACTCTAGCTAAAAACTAATGAACCAAATTTAACAAAATTTGGAGTAAATATTTCAATAACCTACAAGTGATTTATATACCAAATTTAACAAAATTTTGTATATAAATCATTTGTAGGTTATTCTACTACGATTCGGGAAAAAGGAACGGGCTATTTTTGCGAAATGGCCAGCAAAAATCGTTATATATAAAAATAAAAGACTACGTGTGCTCAATTATATCAATTAAATTCCTATTTTATATGTGATTTTTGACAACAAAAAGAATAAGACTAACCCCATTACTCTAGGACTAGCCGTTCTTGAGATATTCTAGTTTTTTCGCGTTTTCGCTACGCCACCTTTGACAATAAGTCCAGCTATCAAATGAGAACCAAATTTAAGTTTAACGTGTAAATTCAATGTCATTTAAAATACTTATGTTGTGCAGATAAACTCAAATTATCATTGAATAAATAAAGAGAACGAATATGAGTCTGCAGAGAAAGACATGTGCTGTCCACATCAGAATTTTTAACAATATTACACCAATGATTTATAGAAGTGAACGGGGATTATTTTCAGGCCATTTCGAAAAAAATGTATGATCTATATTTAAAGATCCATCAAATTTTTGTCGAATAAAATGTTCAACAAATTTAAGCTGTGTACCAAATTTTAACTCTCTAGGACGTAGGAAAGTGCATTTAAAATGCCATCAATTAAATTTATCATGAAGAGTTATATAAAATTTAAAAAAAATGAAAAATTGTTATCTACCAAATTTATTTTAAAATATGAAGCCACTCCCATATGCAAAACGTTTAAACAAATGGAGAGATATTTATTATATAATATCTCTCTCTTTTCTTTCTGGAAGATATCCCAAAGTCAGAATTTAATTGAATTTGTTTTTTTCCCTATATTAAATAATTTTTTTAATTAAAAAACTACTTAACATATTTTACTGAATTTTTTTTTATATATTCTATGGGATAATGTGAATATTTCCTAAAAATTTCGAAGCAATTCGTGAATTTTAAATTTACTTAAAAAATGTTTGAAAAATTAGGTCCCATAGGGTTCAATGTATTTCATTTTTTCAACCCGGGTTCAATAAAAAACTAATTGGGTGATATTATTTATTTATATTCCCATAGGTCCTACAGACCGTCTGAACAACATACTAAAATTTCATTTTGATTAACTCATTTTTACGGCAGTTATCGTGCTAACGGACAGACAGACAGACAGACAGACAGACAGAATGAACAAAGTCATAAACACTTTTCAACTTTGTTGTAAAGTGTTAAAAATCTGCATGGATGGATTCAAAAATTTTTGAAACATGGTTTCATGCCCCAAGCCATCCAGCTGAAGGGATGTTGTGTTTAGGCGAAATTGAAGCAAGTTCTCTGCCTACTACTGTTACATCCATCATATAACCAATGGATTAAGGAAGTCATGAAGCAGCACTATAAAAAAAGAACTTATCTCACATATTCTACATTGTGGAGATGTATAAGTCATGCCTTGAAAAGTATCATCATAAAAGATGTGATTTATATGATTGCTCAAGCCTGGGAAGTTATATAAAAAAGAACAATCAGCAGATCGATTGACAAAATCTAGAAAAGAATGAAAATTGTGATCCGCTACCAGCAGACAAGGAATTTGTTAATTTGTTTTAAAAAGTGGATGGATGTAAAGATATCGTTCAAGATGATGTTAATGACAATAACAATGAAACAAACGATTTGAAAATTAGTCCTGGGAAGGGTGGCACAGACATAACAAAAACTCTTCAATATTTAGAGCAGTATTGTGATACTTCTTGTTGAGACTCAGACCGTCCGGCCTACAAAAAAGGTGTAAGGTAAGTGATGCTTCTTGTTGTGATAACACACCAAGTTTTCTTGTTGTGATAACACACCAAGTTTGATCCGGCCGTCCAACTAGTTACTCTAAGTCCTCTGGACGAGTCGGACGGTCTGGGTCTTCAACACCAAGTTTGATACTTTAGGAGTTCAAACGATGCCAAATAGATGAACTAACCAACATCAAGTGCAGAGAAAGTGAGCTGTAGAAAGAATGTAAATAAACGAAAGATGAATCTTGACATTTTAAAAATCTATATCTATAATATGTGTAAATTACTCTATTGTGTGTAAATTACTTTATTGTGTGTAAATTACTTTACTGTTTCTTAATAATATATAATCAAGAGCTTTCATAAATTATGTGCATAGTTCTAATGTTCAAGTCCTCTTTGTTTAAGACAAATGATTTGTTTTTTTCTAAGAAACTCTCAATCTGAGATCTTCACTCCTTATTCGTTTCATCACTTCTCCTGTGGATCTTTTATTGATAAAAAACTGAATGGGAGCATAGAATGTGTGAAAAAAGTCTTGTCACAATTTGACTCATTTTTAATGGAGTTTATTTATTTACTTTAGTATAGTTACATAAATATTTATGTCACAAATTGAAGTTCTAGACAAATCCTTTGTTTTAACAGGGCAAATGATTTTAGTCTTTGGATGATAAAATCATTCATAAAAGGTTCATTAAAATATTTTATATGCACATACTGCTATTTTTAAACCTTAACTTCCTGAGATAGTAGTAAATGTAAACCCTGGATAGCAAATGTGATCGAGCATTAGCTGGCAAAGTGCCACAGATTCGTATCCATGCCAGAACAATGGTTCTTTCCTTTATAAAATTTTCTGACATACTTAAATGCTTCAGTGTATAATACCTAATTTTTCACACCAAGTGCTGCTGACAAAATTTTCAGGCCCCTATGAAGTGAATGCACCTCGAACTGCCTTTTATATTACAAGTTATTGACCTTATTTCATAAATTGTTTATGGAGACTAAGGCAAAACACCCTTTTACCGCTGAGGGAGCCCTACTCATGGCAGGTTCACTCTTGGTTTATTCATCAGTTGACGTACCTTTCTTTTCTGTTTTCTACCTCCTCAGCAATTTCTCATTGCGTAATCATGGTGGCAGACAATAATTTTCTGAAAGGTCGCCCGGAATTTTACTGATACAAATGCCTTCTATCAAAAGTGCAGAAATGATTATTAAATAATATTTACTATAATTCACCAGCACAGATATAACCAACAATGCACAAATGCATCTCCTTAGAAGTATGATAGATATAAAAGTTTTGATTAAAGTACAGTTTTTGTGTATTTCTGCTCTCTTATTTGTGATGAGAATTCAAAATTTTGTATTTTATACAATTTTTTTCCTATTACCTATAGAACAATATTTTTACCCTGTTCAGATTAATGTAAATTTATTTATTATTTCATGATCATTCTTTTACTATGATTTTCAGAAGGGGCATATAAATATTTATTAATATGTTTATTATAATTTTTTTCATTTTTTAATATTTACAAAGGTGGCTAATTATAAATTACGGCTGAAAAAAGTTTTATGCATTATTTTACCACAATTATAAATTTGTTATAAGTTATAATAGCAATCTAATCGGTGTCAGATAATATAGATTCTCCAGTAATCTGATAGTATCGGTTATTTTTTGGTTTTGTGAAATCCCTAGTTTAAAATCCATAGGCTTCCAGTATTCACTGATTATAATATTTTTACCAAATTTTGCTCATGAGATATCGCTTCTATAGACTCACAGATGCACACACTAACACATACACACATACTTACACACATGACTTAAAAAATGTTGAATTCGACATCAGGGATGCTTGAAATGTGCTCTTCCATTGAAAACTCGAATTCGAATTTTTGACCTCATCACAATACTTTCCCTATATATTATACTATGTGTATAGGGAAAATAAAATTGTAACAATTGGAGCCATACAAAAAATATAAAAATATTAGAATGAAAAATGTTTAAAGATGACTCACTCCCCATATTGTATTTAAAATAAATAATGTAATAAAGTTTATAAATTATATAACAATAACAAAGCCTCACCATCATCACATCACCACATTCACTTAAATAGGTGACTGAAAAGGAACTTACTTTGGCTTTCGACCAGTGAGCACAGCTACAAGGTCAAGAAAGTATGCTGGAATATGGTGGTACATAATGACAGACAGGTAGTTCCAAACCTTGCTGTTTGTAAAGCTGCCATTTGGATAGCGGAAAATTTCATGACTTGGGTGCCGTAGAATTAATGGAATGGCTATTTTTTCAACACTTCCCCAAGTAACTTTGTTTATGCTACCAGATGAGCAATTGTATACTAAGATACTATTTGGTCTGCAAATGAAGGAGAAAAATATTTTAGAGCATGAATATATACATAAAATACATAGTAGATTAACTTTATCTCTTATTGTCTCATATGGACCATTTAATGTTTAAAATGACCCCATATACTCAGCCCACATTTCAAAATTAAAAGCTGTCTAAAGCAGTAATAAACTAGAACACAATATAAAATGCTGCATGAATATGGTTTAGTAAGCAGATGTATGTTTCAGAAATCATTACAGATATTTTTTTTCATTTATCATTTAAATTTTTTTTTTCAGTGAGCACTGAACACACAAACTTGAACACCCAAGTGAAAGTCAGACCATGCCGTACAAACAAAAAAATGGCTAAATATTAGAACTCAACATAGTAGTGCCACCTAGTGTGACAAAAGATTAATAAAAATAGAAAAAAAATACAGGGAATATGAACATGAAAAGTAAACAAGAAAATATAAATAAAATCCAGAATATATGAACTCAAACTGCAGTGCAAAAAAATAGAGAGACCGTGAAACAAATCATTGGACATGGTTATCCCATACTTCTGAAAAGTATGGTGTCATTGACAAGTTATAAGCTAGATTACTGGAATTTTTATTGGTATGAAAAGCTTCAGAGAAATCCACATCGAAAACTGAAGAGCACTTTTGAATAATTGAGGTAAAAGAAAAATCAAATCAATGACTAGCCATCCAGTAGTGTTCTGTTTACCTGACATGGCCTAGCTGTCATTTGAGCATTCAGGTAGGTCTCAGCATGGTTTAAATTAGAGGTCATTAGTCGTATTTTGCACCTGTAAATTTTGTTTTGACAACCGAGATTTTAGACCCAGTCCTTATTTTCAATGCCTAACTTTTCCCCTTTCTTTCGAATGTGTAACACAAATTCCGGCTGATCAAACATTTATTCTTCCTTCTAACAAGCTAACCAATGTACGCCGTACATTGCATAATAAAAAGCAATTTATTTTATGAGCAGCATAACCTAAAATAAATAATTTTGAAATTGCACCCAAGCAGAACATTTTGACAACTAAGGGGAAATGGTTAAGAGCCATTGACACCTGACTTTCTGTTTCTAATTTCTAATCTTGGGTACAGTTTATCTGTTTACTAAAGCTTATTTTTACAACATTTTACATTGTGATAAAGTTTATAATTAATTGTGTGCAAAGACATTTTCTATACTCACTTCTAAAGCACTTGGAAATAGAAATTTGCACTAAAAATATTCATAATAGAAAATAGAATATCACTGGTTAAATTAGTATTAATCTGATTGGCAGAGAGACAATTAGAAAACTAAGTACGCTAAGTAAGGAAAACAATATTTATTAATTGTTTTTATCAAGGCATTAAAAATGCAAATTTTTATTCTTTAGGGCATGTTTCCGCTAAAATTAAGCTTGACTAATACCAATCATTTTCTTTTTGCTTACACCCCAATGTAAAGAAAGTTTTAAGGTACATTCACACAAATTTTGGTTAGAACCAATATCGTTTTGAAATCAGTAATTAAATAGTGTAGTTTAGATTTGAACAGTTTTTTTTTTTTTTAGAATGAACTAAAATTCTTTCAGTTAATGCTTGGAAATGTTGCTAATTTAGAAATTGCTGTTTTTGTTTTGGCATAAATAAAATTATACTTTACCTACTATTATACTTTATTTACTAGTTTTACACAGTTTTAAATAGCGCAAGTCAGATTAAAACAGCATTTTTAGCATGAACAAAGATTCATTTAGTTAGTCTTTTGAAATAATGCTAATTCAGAAATTGCTGTCTTAGGATTAACATAAGTTAAGACTATACTACTTTACTTACATTTCTGATTTATTTATTACATAATTTCAAATGTATTCCATTCAATAACCAAGACAACATATTAAAATACCTTTGATAGCTCCAGAACATTTTTAGGCAAATATTAAAAACATCTAAATTATACAAAATAATACCCTTTTACATTCCTAGAAATACAAAAGAAAATAATCGAAGATAAAGCTTCATTTCGTACATTTCTACTCAACAAAGAAAAACCACTCAAAGTGGTCATTAGAGCATTAACATAAGCAAACCTTGTCCCTATAGACTCAAAAATATGAATTAGAAAAACAGGGCATCAGTTAACAACATTATTAAGCTCTACAGAGGGTCAAAATCCCATACAATCCTAATGCCCCTTTTCTATGTGTAAACCCCCAAAACCCCTGGAAAATATGAAAATCTAGGATATAAAAGAGATGTTAGGTGTAAAAATTAAAACTGAAAGGTACAGGAGGTGCAAGGGCATTGTTCAATATTTTTCTTGCCAGACATAGAAACACAGTGCGAATTCCTGCTTCCTGCTTTTATACACCCCCACCTACCCACTCGGGTAGGGTGGGGGTGCTGTTGTTATTGAGACCCAGACCGTCCGACCTACCAGAAAGGTGTAAGGTAACTGTTTGGACGGCCGGGAAGTGCCACCCAATTTAGACCGGAACCCAGTGGGAGAGGCATCCACAGGGACCGTACCCTCCTTCCCCTAGGGGTGAGGAAGACCCAGACCACATGATCAACCCGAAGGTTTATGGTAGCATTATGTGTGGCCGGTCCCCTAGGGGTGTCGAAAGCCCAGGCCAGCCGACTCGTCCAAAGACTTAGAGCAGCAAGGTGGATGGCCGGGAAAATCCCCTAGGGGTGTTGAAGACCCAGACCGTCCGACTCGTCCAAAGGACTAAGAGCAACTATTTGGACCCCCTAGGGGTGTTGTTGTTGTTGAGACCCAGACCGTCCGACCTACCAGAAAGGTGTAAGGTAACTGTATGGACGGCCGGGAAGTGCCACCCAATTTAGACCGGAACCCAGTGGGGGAGGCATCCACAGGGACCGTACCCTCCTTCCCCTACCACCAACCTCTCGGAAGGACTTACGGACCCACATGTTTAACGTGATCGTACTCCGCATGAACACGGCGGCATTTGTGGCAGCGTGCAAATCTAGCGCGCGCAAACCACGGGGATACTGCACCCGAGATGGCCAACAGCACGCGGCGTTCCGAGGAGGTCACCCACCAAGTACTAACCGCGCCCGATGCTGCTTCACTTCGGTGATCTAACGAGAACCGGTGTTTTCAGCACGGTACGGCCGTTGTGGGATAGGCCGGAACCCTCCTTCCCCTACCACCAACCTCTCGGAAGGACTTATGGACCCACATGTTTAATGTGATTGTACTCCACGTGAATACGGCAGCAGTTTTGGCAGTGACGGGAATTGAAACCCAGCCTACCGAGTGCAACTCCCGCGCTCTAACCACAGGGCTACCTCGCCCGTGGCCGGGTAGGGTGGGGGTGTTGATGAGACCCAGACCGTCCGACCTACCAGAAAGGTGCAAGGTAACTGTTTGGACGGCCGGATTTTGGGTAGGGGTGTCGAAAACCCAGACCACCCGACTCGTCCGAGGACTTAGAGTAACCGTTAGAGTGGCCGGGTGTGAAAGGCCCAGACCATACAGCCAACCCAGGGGTTTACGGCAGTTTGATGTATGGCCGGAGAGTGGCCGGGTGTTGTTGATTGTTGTTGAAACCCAGACCGTCCGACCTACCAGAAAGGTGTAGAGTGGCCGGGTGTGTAAAAGCAGGAAGGAAGTGTGTAAAAGTTGGGTAGGGGTGTGTAAAAGCAGGAAGGCCCTAAGGGGTGTTGAAGGCCCAGACCACACGACCAACCCAGGGACCCTAAGGGGTGTTGAAGACCCAGACCGACCGGCTCGTCAGCAAGGACATGAGCAACCGATTAGTCGGCCGGGAAATACCCTAAGGGGTGTTGTTGTTGTTGAGACCCAGACCGTCCGACCTACCAGAAAGGTGTAAGGTAACTGTATGGACGGCCGGGAAGTGCCTCCCAATTTAGACCGGAACCCAGTGGGGGAGGCATCCACAGAGACCGTACCCTCCTTCCCCTACCACCAACCTCTCGGAAGGACTTACGGACCCACATATTTAACGTGATCGTACTCCGCATGAACACGGCGGCATTTGTGGCAGCGTGCAAATCTAGCGCGCAAACCACGGGGATACCGCACCCGAGATAGCCAACAGCACGCGGCGTTCCGAGGTGGTCACCCACCAAGTACTAACCGCGCCCGATGCTGCTTCACTTCGGTGATCTAACGAGAACCGGTGTTTTCAGCACGGTACGGCCGTTGGCCCCACCCTAAGGGGTGTGTAAAAGCAGGAAGCAGGAATTCGCACTGTGTTTCTATGTCTGGCAAGAAAAAAAATTCCTGCTTCCTGCTTTTACACACCCCCACCCTACCCAACTGGCCATCCATTTAACTGCTCTATGTCCTAGGATGAGTCGGATGGTCTGGGCTTTCGACACCCCCACCCTACCCCCGGCCGTCCAAACCTTACACTTTTCTGGTAGGTCGGACGGTCTGGGTCTCATCAACACCCCCACCCTACCCGGCCACGGGCGAGGTAGCCCTGTGGTTAGAGCGCGGGAGTTGCACTCGGTAGGCTGGGTTTCAATTCCCGTCATTGCCAAAACTGCTGCCGTATTCACGTGGAGTACAATCACATTAAACATGTGGGTCCATAAGTCCTTCCAAGAGGTTGGTGGTAGGGGAAGGAGGGTACGGTCCCTGTGGATGCCTATCCCACTGGGTTCCGGTCTAAATTGGGTGGCACTTCCCGGCCGTCCAAACTGATACTTTACACCTGTCTGGTAGGTCAGACGGTCTGGGTCTCAACAACAACCCTACCTGGCCACACAAATAGCTACTGCCAGCCTTCGGGTCAGTCGTGTGGTCTGGGTTTTTCAAACTCCCACCCTACGGGTGAGGTAGCCGAGTGGTTAGTGCATGGGAATTGCACTCGGTAGGCCTGGGTTCGATTCCCCCCCCCCCCCCCACTGCCAAAAATGCCACCGTGTTCACATGGAGTATGATCACGTAAAACATGTGGGTCCGTAAGTCCTTCCAAGAGGTTGGTGGTAGGGGAAGGAGGGTACGGTCCCTGTGGATGCCTCCCCCACTGGGTTCCATTCTAAATTGGGTGGCACTTCCCGGCCGTCCAAACAGTTACCATATACCGTTCTGGTAGGTTGGACGGTCTGGGTCTCAACAACAACAGAACCCCCACCCTACACTTTTCTGGCAGGTCGAACGGTCTGGATCTCAACAACAACCCCACCCTAAAGATTTCCCTAGACTTCCTGCTAAACTGTGAGTCTCCCCAAAATCCTGTATTAAGAGCAATCTAGACAACCTAAAAAGCTTTCTAGAATTCTTAGTGAACCTTGAAGGCAAATTGGACCATAACATCTTTCTCACTGCATTCACTAATGCCCTTGAAGGAATGCCAGTCATCCAATTAACAAAGTTTGCTTGTTCTGGAAGAGTCTTTATATGAATCCTGGCTGTAACATATAACTCCTTGGAAAGAACCTCCTCCTGATTTAAAGCTTAATTCTGTATGCTCTCTCTTTGCACCCCCCTCCTCTTCTGGCTGTTCTCACCCACTCAGAACATGTTCTACAGAGCACAACTATACCTATTCCAAATTTTCCTTTATTTCTTGAGGAGAATTTTACTCCTCTATTCCAAATTATACAACTTGAGGGACTCTGAATTGTGACTCATCAAAATTCTAACCCAAGAGCATGACTGCAATTCTTGAACTCTATTTATGCAAATCTTTATTACTATGATTTCCCAACTCATTTTGTACTCCTTAATCGACTTTCCTAGAGACCTTGAGTCTTAGTCATGCCACTAATTTTCCAAATATATTTCTGGCATTTTCTATATATTAAAAAAAAAAAAATATATATATATATATATATATATATATATATATATATATATATATATATACGTACATATACATATATACACACACATATATATATATACATAATAGCTAAATAGTAATAAAGGAAACTATAGTGATTAATATAGTGAAACTATAGTGATAAATCCATAGTGATTAATAATCATAAAATTTTTAATAACTATGAATTGGAATGGGGGGGGGGGGGGTCATTAGGTTGATGCTGATGAGAATTCAGCTTTTACCAGGAACTAAGATCACTAATGTGATGTATAGGGGGCTTTATTACACTTGAAGGATAATCTAAACAAGACGTTTTTGCTTCTGTACTCAATCTGCTCAGGTGTATGTGTTAGTACTTCAGTCCCAATCAGAGACTTTTCAGAAAATTAATTGGTATTTCAGTTAAAGGGTTAATCTGCACCTGATTAAATGAGCATTAAGTGAACAGCGTATTCAGTTAATTCAATTTTGAAAAATTAGTAGCTAGCTGTGGAACTCAATTAGTTAATATATAATAAAATTTTAATAAAATATTTGTAAATCATGCATGTTAAATATTAAAATAAACATACTTATGAGTGGCAGTGTACCATGCAACAGTAATGACTAGATTTATGACAACATCTACTGGTATGAGGTCAGCTATACTTGAAGATTTACAATGCATAGATCGAAGTATTCCTTTACTTGTCTATACAAGAGAAAATTAAAAATATAATATAATTTAAAAATTTGTGAAAATTACTTAAAAGGAATTATGCAGCATAGAAAATACATAAATTGATATTATAAAAAAAATATATTATTTATTTTATATAATCAAATAAAATAGAAAACAAAATTTGTAAATATAAATTTGCCCATATATGAAAATGAAAAGAAAATATTTTTAATATGTTTAGCTTACATAAAACAATCGAGAAATATTGTCTTACTAAAAATTATGACAGATACTTAATATACTCCACACTCTTGGTTCCTAATCCAGGGTAGAAAAATGGAATTCATAATTATTAAACATACATATATTATAGAAACCTATTGGGTCAGGCCATATGTCTCTTAAAAAGTTTTAGATTTAAGATTTTAGATATACCTGAAAAATCAATGCCCCAGGCTGGGCCAAATTGAAAAACAATTTCTTGTTAGTTCAAGTTCAGGCTTGAGATTATGGAATATCTTTCAGCTTAGGCCAGATTTGGGCTTTGTTATTATAAGGTTGGGGCAGTAGTTTAAAATTCCGGCTCATGCAGACCTATAAGTTGGGGTTCTATGTAAATGTATTTAGAAATACTGAATCTTAAGAGAAAAAGAAGATCCACAACTCTATTCTAAACACAAAAATTTAGTATTTAGCCTTTCAGTTGACAGTTTAACTTAATAAACTATAGGAAGGGGGGGGGGGGAGATGTATCATTAAGAAAAAATCAGTAATAACTCTAAAGCTATCAAGAAACAGCTTCCATGGAAACAAAAGTATGAAAATAGAGATAAAAATGATTGCAAAAGAAATTTTCTATCAAAATTAATTTTGTTTAAGAAAGGAAGACATTGCTAGATCATAGATATGGAGAAATGGAGAAAGACTGTAGTAAAATTTTGTAAATTGTGCAAATTGATCATCAAAAATTCACCTGATATAATGTTTTGGAAATACATGTTATACACAAGTAGAGGAACATATTTTGAAAAGTGTTCAATTCTTAAAATATTCTTGTTCTATACAAATCAAAAACATTCAAGAAAATACTTTCTCTGTACAGTAGTTTCAGAAAAAAAAAAAAAGCAAATAAAAAGCATCTTTGCACGAATTTAAGGAAGTTATTCTGAGATGATGATTTGTGATTCTAGAAGAAAGTGTAAAAATTAAAATATAATATAATTTCAAAAGTAAAACACTTTTTATGTTGCTTATAAGTGTTTCTAATGAAAATAAATTCAATTATGTATCCTTTGTTCTTGATAAACAGTTTCAATTCTAAATCTGTTTTAAATTTTTTCTATTGTAATCTAAAGAGAAAATTATTAAGATGATCTCATACTTATGTTAGGGAAAAGAGGGTTGTACTACATTTTATAGCATCAAGAAAACGAAAAAAAAATTCTGAACAAATAGGTCTATATCAGTTTTAAAGGCAATTAAGCTTATAGTGTTCAGTTTAAAAATTTAATCCATTTGAAAATATAGTGAAGGCATCACATTATCACTTTGGTAATAATTAATAGTTAGCAAAAAGTTAACATAAAAACCAAGGTGTGATAATTAACAAATACTATAAAACACTGTTCTTAAGACTAATTAATCAAAGTTTAACACAATTTATATAATTTATGAAATGGCTACATAATATACAGAGACCTAAACTATGCCATTGTGTTCAATTTAAAATTCATGAAAATGGTCCAGCTTAGTTTTTAATAAAAAGGCAAGCATATAGAAGTTTTAAAAGAAATCCAAAACTTTTAAAACATGACATAAATGCTAAAATAAAAATTTGTTCCTCACACAAGTTGATAAACCCAACTTAGCATTTTAATACACAAAAGAATATATATATTATATTCTTGCAAATACATAACTACTTGAAAAGTGCTTGACTGCATAAATTAAATTGATGAGTTATGCATTTAATGCAACAGAATTCAATAAGACATTCTGTTTACATTTCTCTAAAAGCAAATCATTCTATCAGATTCACTCCAGACAGTTTATCAGATGCAGATAACAGTGCATGTGAAATATTTTTGGCTTAAGATATTTAAAATAGCTTAGTCTCAGTTTAAAGATTAAAATTAAACAGATACTTACAGCAACAATCAGACCAGTGGGACCATTATAGTTATCAACCCAGCCCTAGAGAAAAGAAATCATTCACATAAATTTGTATTTCTTATATTTATTTCACGAAGAAAGAAAAAATAGGGAATTAAATACTCTTAATACATTTTTTAAAGTGAGGAATTAAAAGGGAATCAAAAAGTTAAATTAGATCTGTGAGCAATGGCTTGGGCAGGAAATGCTCGAGCACGGTTATGAGCATCAAGTGGTTTTGAATGTAAAATAAGCATGATTTAGGTTTTAGCACTTTTTACACAGAGGGTACAACCTAAACAGGGTAATAAATTGCCCTTACTTCTCCAGATTTTCCAAAGATATTTGAAAATTTTTATGCAAAAAACCTAACAGATCAAAGAAATTGAACTCAATTGCTAAGTACAGTAGTTTTCTGTTATATCAAATATGTGTGATATATTGGACAGAATCCTAACACCTTAATAAAATGAGAAGTGTTAACAAAGCTTTAACTCCAAACATTCCCATGTTTTAAGTTTAATAAAAAAAAAAATTCCCAACAATTGCTTGACTTTTGGACAATATTTTTAAATTCCTCGACAATTCCAAGTTTTACCCATTTCCCAAATATCATCAACACTCTATTACAATATATACAGTACATTTATAAACAGTATATCTGTTTGAGGGTGATCCCAAAATCTCCATCTGTTAGGCAACAACTTCTATGGCTTTGGTATGTTAGATAATATTCAAAATGTACTTTGCTGTTAAGGTCGTAGAAAAGATAAAATTATTAATAAATACATGTAATATATTAAAAGAATATTAATTGTTCAAAATCTACACAGGACAAACCGAATAAGTTTCAAAGATAGAAAAAAATATTTTAAAATTTGGGTCAACTTATATGGTAAGGGAAACAAATTTCACCGCACAATTTTCTCAATATAATGTTTAATAGATCAACTTTCATGCTGTAATATGTTGTTTTCTTTGTTCTTATGTACAATCAGAAATGGAACAAGTGGACAAATCACAAATTATCTTTTATTCTACAAGTCTTTAGCAAATTGAAAAACTTTTTTAAGTTTTAGGCAGCATCAAATTTCCTTCTTTTATTAAATGGGACAATGTTGTTTTTCATACAACCTTTACCAAACTATGATAGAAACATAGAACTGCACAAGCAACTTTTTCAAATGTGTAGGGAAAATTTGGCTGCTTCCCATGAATTTATCAGAAATCTCAATACTTCAAAAAAGGCTCCGAATCATGTGACTCACCATGATTGGTAAATGCATTACAAAAGTTTAAAAGTGTAGGTGCAAATTCCTACTTCACAGATTCAATACAAGATGCAAGACCAGATATGTCAGTCAAGATATTATATTGGTAAAGTTCTCTAACTGAACCACCAATCAAATTATTCCATTCACCTGCCCACTAAAAAAAGGTTGTACCACAAATCCAGTTTCAATAATGCAATATCCAGAAACGAAATAAAAGTATGTATGAACTATTTCTATGAACATATCCAGAAATCCAATATTTTTACTTAAAAATTCATATTGGCCCATACACAAAATACATCAATTTTTAAACCTATTTCTAAATACAAGTAATAAGTATACAAAACATACTGGAAATGGTTCTTTCCAAGCTGCTGTCACAATAGATGGTCGCACAATGGCAACAGGAAGTACACCACTTTCTTCAATCAATAATGTTTCTGCTAAAGCTTTTGTATACGTGTACGTATTAGGTCGTCCACGTATCAAGTGAGGTGTCAAAACTCCTACTAAATCTTCATCCATCCACCTAAGAAATAAGATTGCAATATGAACAGGATACAACACATGTTAGGTATGATATAAATGAGATTTCAAAGGTTTTATTATAAAGCAAAACCAAAAGTGCAATTTGAAAAAAAATTAGCTGAAATGATGTCATTGATCTAATAAAATTTAATATGTTTAATGCATATTTTAAATATTTAGTAGACTATTTTAAAAAGAACCAGTTTTATTTATACTAGCCACATTAAAATTGAATAACCATTATCTGTTAAATTCGTGAAAATTTGATATGCTGTTTTGTTTTAGAGAAGAAATCACCGGCCATCCAAATGGTTGCTCATGTCTTCTGACGAGTCGGACGGTCTGGGTCTTCACTGCACAGTCAGACATAAACACAGATCCTACTTAAAATTTAACATTTGTGCTCTGACTGCTAGTCTAACTCCTTTATTGAATAGCTCAAATAAAGCTGATCATTTTATGATGACCAAAGCTAGGAAATATATTAAAAACTTGACTTTGATTATTAATGAACTAACTTACAATTCCTGAAAGTTATATTTATAAATATTGATATGAGTGCAATAATTGTTAGATTTCAAATTTTTAGAACTTTTTAACCCATATAAACACTAAGCATGGCATAATTAAAAAGAATTAAAGAGAAAAAAAAAAGTTTTAAAAGCATTTATTGTTGAAGGGGGAATGCACTTTTTCAATAATTGTACAATAACATTTTATTACCAGTTTTTAACCGAAACTATTCAACTGATGAAAGCTCAAATTTTGTTAAGTAAGCTGCTATATGAATGTGAAAATGTCATTGCAATTTTCTTAGTCTTTCAAAAATAAGAGAAAAAAACGAGTGTAGAAAGATTCCCATTACATACATGATGTGAAGCAACATTATTGTTGGTAATATTACCCTGAAAAAAGTATCTTGAAGAAAGATCATGTACGTAGAACAAAACTATATACTTTTTTTTCATTTTAGTTACTTTTCTTACTGGAGATTTTGATTTCTATCGCATTTTTGACACATAGTTCATCCTAGATATAGCGTTTTAACCTGTTGTGTTAATGCATTCCTGTAGTATCGTAAAATTCATTGATCCACCCCTTAAAAGTAACAGAAAATCAAAAAGTGTAGGGGATACTTACTGGAAATTTTCTACTAAAAGAAAGAGAATACAATTGATCTGCCCCCGCAGATGCAACAGAAAATCTTTGTAATGGGGAAGCTTACTCCGAATTTTCTACTAAAAGAATAAAAACACACAAAAAATTTGACCAACGGTTGATTTACTCTATCACAGTGCTTTCTTCTTTAAATTTTTTTTAATATTTTTAATTATTATAGAAAGTAATTTTCTTTTAATGCTTCAAAAATTTAAAAATCATATACACCAATTTAATAAAAGGGTAACCTTTATTTTCTAATTAGGTACAATTTTCACCAGAAAACCCATCAAATGAGTCTTAGTCATATTCAATAAATGTATTTTATTCGACAAGATTTTTTAAGAATTTTTTTGGGGCAGGGGGCAGGGGAAGGAGCTGTTTCACTGAATTTTTACAGAATTTAAATTGAGACAAAAAATGGTGGGACGCTTTCCCAAGGAGGGCGGATCAACAAAAACCTATGGTATAGAATTGGCATACTACATTTCCAGGTATAAGAAATGGAAATGTTTTACATTAGCTGTGAAAAATTGATTTTAACAGGCAAGGCAATGCAACTGAACTAGAGAAAAGAAAGATAATTACTTGATGATACCAATTATCTTTTGGGGAGGAACTGGAAGAAAATTTCAGTGACTACATTGGATGTACACAATAAAAATTAAAAAAATTTCGGGTAAAACGATTTTCAATATGATATACTCTGAACAAGATTGTGTACTTTTTACCTTTTGAATTTTTTTAAATTCACACCAAATTAAGCATGCACTAAGAGAACCTGATATAAGCTATTCAATAAAGGAGTTAGACTAGCATAGTGTAAATACTTAAGGATGTAATTAATGATGCTTAAATCTTAGCATTTTAAACTATAATTTTTGTTTATATAGACATGATAATGCACAGGAACAACAATATACCCACAAACATCTTGTCTGCCTTTTCACCATTCTAAACAAAATCTTCTAATACTATGCATTTGAAATGTTTAATTTAAAAGTTCTCTGTGTAAGGATTTGAACATTTTTAATGCACACCAAACTTTTCAAACTCAATAAGAGTTCAACCCAAAAGTTTATAAAAGAAATGAGGCATGACTCATTAAAACCTCTAATGGAGGTGAAAACATAAAAATTCACTTTCACATGTTATTGCAACCCTGTTGCTTATGATTACAGAAATTAACGTAATACGTACATATTGTTACATGCATCTTATAATAGTTTAAAATTGTATTTTTCTACACCCCTTCAACTTTATTACGGAAAGTTTATATAATACATCACTCTAATTCAAGCAAAAAAGCAACCACAAGCAACAAAATACTTTCAAATTGAAACTTCAGTCTCATAACCATAAACTAGTCAACACATTAAATTTAGAAGTTTTGAAAAACTGAAAAGTACGGAAGTTTATATAATACATCACTCTAATTCAAGCAAAAAAGCAACCACAAGCAACAAAATACTTTCAAATTGAAACTTCAGTCTCATACCCATGAACTAGTCAACACATTGAATTTGGAAGTTTTGAAAAACTGAAAAGTACGGCTCGTTAAAACCGAGTAATATGTAAAACACTTTGAGTAAAGGCTAAGGAAAACTTGAGCAATGTATTTAAACACTAAGAGAAAATGCAACATATTAACTGTTTCAACTAAATAAAACTAAAAAGATTGAATTTATGCAATTATAATAGTTTTTGCATTAAATAAATTAAAAAAAAAAAAAAAAAAAAAAAGATAAAATTATTGTAATTTTTCAAGTTAAATTTATGACTCACCAGGGTTCCCACTAAGTGAGGAAAAGAGGGAGAGAATTTCTCTCCTTCCAAAAAATTTTGGGAGAGATTTTCTGTTATAAGGAGAGACACTTAAAATTTCATTTTTTTTTTTTTTACCATGCTAATTTAGAAAGTAATAAAAAAGAAAGTATTAACTATAACTCATATTCTTCGACATTTAAATTTTTTAATTCTTAAAACTAACATTCTTTTAAAAAATTAATTAGGAGTCGTTTAAGTATTAAGTAAGCACATTTTTAGTAATTTCATAGCTCCCCTCCCCCCCCCCCCCCCCCACACACACACACTTGTTAGCAAAAATACTCAAATTCCTGACTTCCCCTATGCTTACGTTATGATTTTATTTGCTGACATAAAAACGTCTACATGGGTTATTTTATGTAAAATGACTCGCATGCGAATTTACGATTTTTTTGTCTGTAAACTGCAAAAGTCGAGGGCCGACTGTATTTACTTTATATTTTGATTTTTAAAATCATTTTATGATCAATTTTCATGCAGCAATAGCAATTAAAAACTTTAACGATTTTTGATCGCCGAAGGCGAATATCGACGAAAACTATTTCACTAGGCAAATAGAATTAGGTAATAAATTTGACTTTATGTTTGAAAATGGATTTTTTTTTTTTTTTTTGTATTTTTTACAAAACTTGCAGAACATAAGGATTGCATCGTCCTTTTGTTGAATCTCAAGCCAGTCATGTGATTTTAGCCATTTTGTTTGACTCGACTTTTTTCTTTTTGTTTTCAAAATAGCCCTTTATTTCATAAATAATACGTTTGTAAAATAATTTTTCTGTATGAAACGCGAAACAATTACAAACACTGTAGTCGATGCAAACAGATTGGAAAAGTGGGAAATATTTTTCAAATTAAACGAGGTATGCCGAGGATAGCGTACAAATGCAGATTTTCGTGATGCTGCGGCCAAAATAACCTTTCATTTTATTAATAATACGGTAGAAAAATGGTTTGGTTTTTATTATTTGTATATTAAACGACATAATTATAAAAAAATTCAGTCGATGCAAATATATTGTGAAAATGGCAAAAAGATATTCATTGGTCATCTCTCCTCAGAAAATGTGGGAATCGCCGTATGCGAACGCCGTTTTCGCAATCGCGGAGAAACAGATTTTCAGATCATGTAAGAAAGGAATGCCTCTGATAAAAAATTCGTTGCTTTGTTCAAATTTTGTAACATTTTTTGGGCATATATGGCCAATTTCACGACATTTTCGGGATTTTTGTAATCTGTAGACATACTATGTACGGGGGGAAAGGATTTTCGTCCGCGGAAAGAAGAAAATGTCTCGAGCAAAACACAAAAAATGCGGGAAGTACGCGGAAAGAGCATAATTCAAATCCGTGAAAGAATCCTATAAAAAAAAAAGCAAAATTTTATTTGATCGAATTTGCCACCCGCGCAAGCTGAGGGGACACTTATAGTTTTCTATAAAATATCTCTCTAATTAGAAACACGTAGTACTTTAGTGTACCCAAATCGCGATTGACTGCGATTCAGACGTAGCTACGAAATCGCGGTCCGCGACCGCTCGGCAATCGGCCCGCGATTCGCAACAACGAGGCAACTGATCGCGATTTGCGGTCGCGAAGCAATCGGCCCGATCTCCGATCGGGATCGGGCATCGGATTTCTCGGTATCCAATTTGAAGGAAAAAATAATTTTTGGCCGGAACTGGAGAGAGAGAAATTCTCGCGCAGTCTAAATTTTTACGCGAGATTTTTCATGGATTACGCGAGAATCTCGCGGGTTCGCGCTGAAATGGGAACCCTGTGACTCACTTTGGAATTCATACTTTAAAAAAACCTTACAACAAAATAACCAATCACTCTACACACTAATAGTGCTTTGAATCAATTTGATAAACAAAATATCTTTCAAGCAATTATTACTTTAAATGCCAATGTAACTGAAATAGAGAAAAGAAAGATAATTACTCGATGGTATCAATTATCTTTTGGGGAGGAACTGGAGGTTCGTATACCATCTCTTCAACTTCTTGACGATCACAGTTACAATAGGCAGTTGAAACATGAATCAGAGCCTGAAAATATAATAAAATACTGAATGCCAACTGAAATTGAAATTAAATATCAAAATGCATTATACAAACCAAATTATTAAAATATAAATGAATATATTAGTGTGATTCTATAAAATGATTGCTCATATGAATATACTATAAACTTATAAAATGCATGCTAAGGTCCAAAGAAGTTGACAGTAATTTAGTTTATTTTGTATAGCAAAAAAATTAGGCAATTCAGAAATATTAAATATGACATGTGATGAGAATTTTAAATTTTTTTTATAATGCATAGCTGGGGGTGCCTTATCATTTTGAGCAAGGTCAATACTACCAAAATTAGTAGTCTTTTATTTTAAATAAAAAATACCAAGGCATATTTTATAGCATATTCAGAAAATTGATTTATAGCTGCTTTATAGCTTTGCAGCTGCTGAAATGTGAGTCTGCAAAGCAACTCTGTCCTTATATAGCCTGAGTAATAAGGCTATATCAGGTAATGTATGTAATCTAAATTCCTTTGTTGACAACAAAGGTATTTTGAGAGTGGACAGGTGACTTGAGAAAGCATCCCTGCAATTTAGTCAAAAACATCTGATTATCTATCTCAATTGTAGCCAAAATTCAATAATACAGAGGGTGTTTGTTCACACATTTTTGTAAAGATTTTGAAAAAACTATATATAAACAAAGATAAGAATTTTATTTTCTAATATATTCAATCTGATAGTCCTTTTATTGAACTATCATATCACATCTTGATTTCCAAGATAAAAGAGCTTTTTATAAAATATCAAGGTTGGTTTTGTTTCACTCTTCCACCACAATCTTCCAGCGTCCATCCAATGTTTTGGGATGCCCCTTATAAGGAACTTGTTTTAAAAGTCCAAATGCACAGTAATCCATAGGAGACACGTCGGGGGTCTTGGGTGGGATGCATTTAAATGGAACAGCCTGAATTCCGGTTTCATTTCTCATTTTTCGAAAAATAAAGCAGTAGATTTACAGGTATGGCTGGTAGTCTTATCCTGATGGAACTTAACACACTGAAGATTGTTTGGGTAAAGTGATGGAATGTCTTTTTTGAAAATAGGTGTTAAAACATATTTCTGATAGTAATCCGAGTTAATTTTGACATTTTTTTCTACTTTCCTCCTTCCTTATATTTTCTCCACGTGCTTTATAGTGTGTTTAACGATCACGAAGGGAAATCAAGCCTGTAAAATAACTAAAAAACTAATTTGAAATTAAAAATAAGTAACACTGAGGTGCCCCTATTCGGGTTCTGAAGTGCCTGTGTAACAAATTTCATGGTCATACGACACGTAGCTATCCTATTACAGGCTGCACAAACAGACATATTTCTTTATTAAGTAAGATTTAAGAAGTTTTTATTTATTGTATACCATATAACAAATTTGGAAATATTTAAGTAGAGACTAATCTATTTGACATGGAATGCCTCTGTTTATTAATTTTTAAATTCAGTAAAGAAAAAAAATAGTTAAAACAAACTATTTTTAAAGTATCAAGAAAATACTGAATTATACTGTTTTAAGTGCATCTCTACTTTGCAATTTTATAATAAACTGTTAATCAACAGTTTTAAATCAAAATACTAAAAATAATTTTTAACAAGAAAAATAATTTGCAAATAATTTATACACAAATTTTCATTAAAATTATTTACATGGCTTTTTAACTATAAGTTATAACATATAACATGCACAGAATAAATATGCATAAAAAGTAATAACCTCCAGTCTTTTCATCTTATGGCACAATTCTACTAACCGACGAGTTCCTAAAACATTCATATCTACTGATCGCCTGAAATTATACAGAAAAAATTATTCATCAAAACATAACACATAACATAAAATTAAATTTCTACAACAAAATGAGCATTTTCATGTAGCATTTTCATAATTTGTAATAGACACTGGAATATAAATAACTAAAACAACTCAATCTACCTTATTCTTTACTGGTTTAAAGAATAAGGTGAATTAGGTTGAATTGTTTGAGTTCTCTATAGTTGTTTTATGCATATAAGATCTAATATGGAAAGGAAACGCTAGTTTAAAAAAAATAATCCACCAGACCTAACATTAATGCATACATAGGACTCCCCTTTCCCTGGTATTTAGGGTTCAACCCATTATCTATGGATTGAAAGACGCAAGCGCAAAATGTTCAGTAACCGGTAGAATGGTTTAGAGCAAAATAGCAATTATAAATAATTTAATACAAATAAAAAAATTTCATCAGTTCCATAGTTAAATAAAAAAAAGCTGCAATAATAAAATAAATCATGTGCAAAATTTTAACAAATTAAAATTAAAATCTAAAAATAATTAAAAACTGTAATGCAATTTTTTTATCTTGAATACCAAAATGGGAGACTATTTATGTTTTTTGTAGTCTTGTGGCTTCTTAAGAATAAAACTCTAAAATTCAACATTTTCTTTGTAAAAATTATTAAAAAGTGCTTCAAAACTCTAAAAATGTATACCATTACCAATAACATTAGTATTTATTATATAAAAAATATACACTACTTTCCAATTAGTTAAGTACACTACTTTTCAATTTGGGTCATATAGGACTTGATTTCAAAAAATCAAATTTGTAACTTTAAAATTGGATTGCATCATCCATGTCAACTAGCTAGAATATATTTTGCTTAATAATCTCAATGATATTATCCAGGTTCCAAATTATATATTAATTATATTTTATAATTGGGAGGATGATCAGTAATCTAATATGAAATTCAAAAATTAGATTTTAAAACATTCAAATTTAGTGCATTTTAACAACACTTAAAAGGAAGCCCAAACTACATACCCTTTACATATCACATTAAATTAGAGAATAAAAAAATATAAGCAATATAAAATCATATACAAGGTGATTTAAAAGGTTATTAACAAACTTAAGAAGCATATAGAGGTCTTGAATATTTGAGAGAATTTGTCAAAGTTTTGTTTGATGATGCCCTGCTTACACGGATTGTGGTGGTCATCAATTCAAACATTTTTGTAACACATTTAAAAAGTTTGTGTACTCTTATATCATTTGTTTACTTATTACATTTTATATAAATTAAGATTATTTCATTGGTATGTTGTCCATAAAGCAATTGGGTCATTCCATGTGAAATCAACAAAAAAAAAAAGAATATTTGGTTGCATGACCATTTTAAAAATTTTTTATATTTTGCACATATATTCCTACATATTCCAATAGATAAAAAACAATTTTAAAATTTTTTTCTTATTGTTTGTTTTTTAGGTACGACCATTTTTCCAACATAACGGACTATAAATTTGGCCAATTTTGATGCTCACGTAAACTTAAAGATCTTGGAACAAAAAAAAAAGATAGAGACTTGGGATAAAAACTATTTTACTGGCCTTAAAGTGGACTACATTTCATGTCATTGTAATGTTTGGCTAACTGCAATCTGAGTTGCTTAAATTCAGCATTGAAATTCAGCATCCATTTTGCTAAAAATGCAGTTTTTTGGCCTCTTAAAATAAATAAAAAAAATTAATCTGAATCTTCAAATTTTCACCACATCTTACCCTACTCCCATAGTCTTAGCTTGGAAAAAATTTAGTCTCCACTCCACTTTTTACTTGGATTTTAGGGTTGCCAAACTTCTAAAATTTCAAAAATGATCACTTTTAACATCCCCAAAATCCCATGTGGGGCATAATTTAAAAATTGGTTCAATAAAACAACAACTTCATACAGATAGTCAGGTGAAAGGTCCTTTTTTGCATATTTTATCCTTTCTATTTTTAAAAGTGAAAAGAAAAATGACATTTTCAACAGATGGAAAATTTTCAAAACAAGACGTACGTTACTTATTAACACTAAATGTCTATTTAAAAATATGTTGTTTTGCTTGTACGTTTCTTTCTTTATTATCATTAACATTAATTTAAAGGTGATTTCATATATTCTTGCTTATGATTGGGGGGGGGGGGGGGGAGAAGTTGTCTGTGTTAAAAAAAAAAGTCATATCAAAATATTATTTGTACCATGTTACCTCAAGCAAAAAAGTTCCTTCAATGTTCTAACTTTGCATTATCTTCAACTGATATGAAAATTACCAATTTTGCTCAACAGAAGATGAAAGTTGTATACTTGGTGAATGTTCTAAATGCCCAGGAACTTTCATTTTTTAATTAAATGCTATCAGATGCAAAACACTCAGCAATGATATTTACAATAAAAATTGATGAAATCACATTTAAATTAATGTTAATAATAAAAAAGGAACAGACAGGTAAAACAATATGTTTTTGGTTAGACATTTAAATACGAATAAATAACCTCTTGTTTTAAAAAAATTTCATATGCTGAAAATGACACTTTTTTTTTCAATTTTAAAAATAGAAAGGATAAAATATACAAAAAAGCTCCTTTCACTTGATTATCTACATAGATTCGTTGTTTTATTAAATCAGCTTTTAGATTTTTAAATTATGCCTCACATAGGGTTTTAGAAGTGTTAAAAGTGACCATTTTTGAAATTTTGGAAGTTTGGCAACCCTAAAATCCAAGTAAAAAGTGGATTAGAAACTTAAATTTTTTTGTGCTTATGAAACACATCCAACTCTTTAAATCAACCATATTTTATCCATGTTGTTGTATGTTTGTTAGGTTATGTATCAGTTAAATTAAAAAAAATCTTAAACATGAGAAAAAAATCTTCAAAAATTTCAAATTTAAGTGCTTAAAAAGGATTTCATTAAAAGAAAATATTGCAATTAGTTTATATCATATGAAAGCTTGAAATCTTAGCTTTAAAATGACACCTGAAATATAGGTTTGTGACAAATACAAATGGTTTCATTTTAGAATGAATGAACATAATTTTTCATAGAAATATGAACTTGAACGATGTTTCAAGGGGCAAAATCTCCCTTTCTACATTTTTTTTAAAAATTGAAAATCTGGCTTTCGCTTTCTTCCCACGTATATAAGCGAATTTTATTTTTTGATCAAAATCCATTACTATGATGCAACTCCCATTTGTTGATTTAACATGGAATGACCCAGTTCCATACATTCAAAGACTTGTACTAACTCAAAATTACTTTAAGAGAACACAAGCTTCTATTATTTGAAAGTTGCTTTATTCTAATCTCTCTAAAGGCTGTTGACAAATTTGCTTCTCCTTTGTTGAGAAGCATATGCTCCTCAAATTTGTCAACAGCCTTTTGAATGACCCACTGTAGTTAAAAACCAATCAATTGTGTAAAACATACAATACAGTGAAAGATACTTGCCCTATTAAGAGTAACTTACTTTAATGGCTCATCAAATTTAACAGTGGCAGCAGAATGAAAGACAACAGACACATTATCTACAAGTAAATTCACATCAGCTGAACTGATTCCCAACCCAGCACTGGTCAAGTCCCCATGGATTGCAACTAATTTGGATATTGCACCTGGTTGTTCACTTTTTACTCTTTCAAAGAGCTGAAAAAATATTTAGAGATGTAATTAAATTGTAAACCATTAAATATTATTGCAAAACAACTAATAATGAAATACTTAATGTCTGAATTTTTATAGTGTAAATTTTTAAACTTTTCATTAATACATTAGTGTGAATGGCTCCACTAAACTTTCTCACACATTAATATTCAGATCCATTTTTTTACCATAATGAATCACCTCGTAAATAATGTAGAATTTAGAATAATTTCCAAATGTTCATGTAATTTTGCTGCAATCGTGAAATATTATCAATGTCAGTGTTGCCACCTAAATGAAATAATCAATGGAATTTCATTTTTAATGCGGTTTCAAACTTATAAGATGAGGTTTTTTTTCATAATACCAGAAATTAATCGGTGAAGAAATGGCTTCCATTTTAAATATACAGATGATTTAATGCTACATAAAAAACATTTTTGACATTTAAATTTTTAAAAGACTTCCCTGATCATCTGGTCAATTTATAAAATTCTCTGACAATTCAAAACTTTATTTTCCATGTAAGATAGAAACCCTGAATATGTAGCATTTTCATTCATTATATTTAAAATATCAAGCAGTTCATAATCAATAACAATGAAAATTAATCTTGATCAAAAAGTAAAATTGATATCTTTATATGCACTTGTGTTCACAAGCAATTTTTAAAATCACTTAAAAATTCATTTTTTAATATCAGATAATAATTAATACCATAATCATGCATAATAAAGCTTCATGTATTATTTTCTCATAGACCACTGTTTTATAAAAACAACTTTCTCTTAAACAATGCAACCTTAAATAACTTTATTCAAATCAAACAAATCATACAAAATTTTATCTAGTTCTATAAAATCTATTTAAATGTAAAACTCGACAGTGACACCACATGTATGTATTCTTAATTTACCTTGTTCACTCCTTACAAATGGACATAATTCCAAATGTGGGAAATCTCAAAATAAGAATTTGTGACAAAATCTTGAATTTAAAAATCTGGGAAAAACAATACTATATACTACTAGCTATACCTGTGCAGAGTATATGTGTTCTAAGTATGTGTGAAATTTTAAAAGAAATGACTCTGAAAATAACAATTTAATTGGCTCTAAGTTTTGGATTTCTTCAATACTGCAGGTCAAAGCCTATCAACTTCACGTCTTAATGTTTTTCTGTCAATAGTTTCATTGGCACTCCATGCCCTTTTTCTATGTGCATTATAACAAATATAACTAACTTCCCATCTTACAGCCATCTCATAATCAATTAGAAATGCTAAATCATTTTAGTTTTAATAAATAAATAAAAATAGGTTTTCTTTTAATGTTTGTTTAATTAACTCATTATCATTTGCTAGAGTGTTTAGAAAGCTTCATATAAAATAGCATATCATAATTTTATCTCCAACTCCATGCACCAAACAACATAATTTAACTAAGTAAATAAAAAGATTTGATGAAATATTTAAACCATAAAGAAAGAGCTTTCCTTTGCCTTCATGTTTTAAACAATCTGATTAGGGCTGAACTCATTACCACTTGGCAAACAATAACTAGATCTTTTGTTTCAAACAACATACCTACGTACCTAAGCATAATATTATAATACAATAAATAGCTTATAATGTTATAAATAGCTTGATAAAATAAATATATGAAAAACATGTTACCTTTGCTTTTAACAAGTTTTCTAACCTCTGTTTGGCTTCATGTCCCTCTTTTGGTCTTAGGAGGAGATATATTGTTTTAATTTCAGAACATGATCTTAGTAATTTTTCAACTAGAACCTAAAATTAGACAAATATATATATATATATATATATATATATATATATATATATATATATATATATATAATAATAATAATAATAGTTTGAAATTCCAATGATAGAACAGAGAGAAATTGCAATTCAAAAATCACAACTTTACATAAAACCTACATAATGAAAAGAAGTATTAAATACCGAATCATCAAGCAAATGGAAAAAACTGCAAATTTAGATTCAACAAGCTAAAGATAATCAACAAATATCAAAGTTATGGAATCGATAATAGAAAAACAAATAAATTTGAAGCAATAATGCTATACATGTGGACAAGGACTAGGCCTAAATAATTGAATTGTTCGCTTAAAAAAAACTCTTCACCGGGTCGAAGTATTTAATTAAAATGAACATAAAATATGTATGTTTCTGAAGAAATAGATAGATTATATCTATAAACTATTTCTACTTGAACAACACACATAAAGATAAAACAATTATAAAGGAAACAAGAATACCTGGATTATAAGACACTGAAAATGTGCTAACCATAGGAGACGAAAATGAAGAGACCAATGTTGCCAATCGCAAAATTGAAAAGTTGAGATCCACTGTTGCCAATCGTGTGAAATAAATAACGGTAATGCGAAAAGGCAATAAAAGGTGATATTCTACAGTAAGAGCTACAAAATAATGGGGCGTATAAAAGAAAACAGTGAGGCTAATATATAAAGGGATGTAATTAAAATGTAATGTCAAAACAAGATAATGTTGATGTCTAGCCAATATAAGATACAAAGAAGTGATTTCATATATATATATATATATGTATAGTAAAAAATGACTGAATAATTCAAATAAAAATATAAGAAAATGTGTACAATATACAATATTGTTGCATAAATACTTCATGCCTGTTTGTCCTTGAATTATATACATAGAACAGAACATTTTCAATGCACAATTTTTTAGATTTATGTTGCAATACAGTTTTCTATATTTTTTTTAATGAAATTACTAGTAATTAACACTTATATTTATTTTCAGGACTTGTTCTTCTAAAAATAGTGCTGATATTTATAATTATTATTATTAAAATTAGTCACCTAATAACAAATTCAACCAAAAATTAGCATGATGCTCCATTGCACCAGATAAGATTATTGATGACTGTATAAAACATAAAAACATTGATAACACAATAAATAAATCAGTAGATTTAACTGTAGCAAAAGAAAATATATACTAGCAATAATTTATGAGCAGAATATGTTTGAATCGTGCTTAAAAATGAATGGAGGTTTGTTCCTGTATAATTTCCACATTAAAAATTTAAAAGCAAGAGAAATAAAACAAAAACCTAAATTATGTAAATATGTATTATATTTAATAAAACATATATTTTAATTCTGCTTTGCTCATGAAACACATTGTCTTAAAAATTGTCTCATGAAACACATTTGCTCATGAAACACATTGTCTTTCAAACACATTGTCTTAAAAATTGGTTAAATTTGCCATATTACATTGGCATTAATTAATAACTTTGGAAAGACAATGTATATGAAAAGTAAATGTCAATATCTACAATAACATTATCAAACATATTTTAATTTATCATTATCGAATTTTATAATACAGAATGTAGCTGTTTTAAAAAATAAATACCTTTCCCATAAAACCAGTTGCTCCTGTTATAAGGATACTTCTCTCACAGTAAAAACTAGATATAGGAGATTTTGTTTCTGCCATGGTCCTGAAAAGTGAAAAAAGGTATTTAAAAATATTTTTATTAAACAGAAGTTGATACATGTTGTAGCCACTTTTATTTATTATCCAAAATTAAAGAGTTTATTAAAATAAAGCACTTACCAAATTTAAATTTTATAACTAATAAAGATGTTCTTTTAAAACAAATCTTTATAAATTTGTAGATCTTATACAAATCATACTGTTATTCCTGAAAAGAAAAATAATATAAATGGTCTGAATATCCAATTTAAAGTTAACACACACACATACAACAATTTTACACTAGAATTAAAAAGGAAAATTTCGAAGACAGAAAAAATACCTGTAATAAATGTCAAGTTCAAAATAATATTTTTAAGTCTAATTTTAAACATATTAATACATCCCACAACCACAATTTTTTGATAAAATCCAGTACAGAAGTATTTAAAATACAAATTACCTTTACCATAAAAAAGGGGGGTTAGAACAATTTAGAACAAAAGTATTCAATGAACGAATAAGGACGAATGGAGCTATATAAAAAGAATTCCATAAAATATGCAAATACGAAACAGCTGGGCTGACAATGATGGAATCCTTATTTCTGACGTTTACTCTGCAAAAAGACTTTGATCATCTTTTAGCAGTGGGGAAATAAATCTACCGAACTCTGAACTACGCGATGACGAGATCACATCTTGAGGATGGACGATTTCTCATTAAACCGATAACAAAGTGCTGATGACGACTCTTGAACTTTTACCCTTTCAGAGCAGGAGATACAGATACTAGTTCATTCAGCAAAACGGGAACATAAAGTGTGGTTTAAGCTATTTTCCTTTAAGCAAAATATAGGCTGCAGATTTAGAACAAGATGGATTTAATCTCTACACTATCAGAATTCGAGGAACAAATACGGTAGACTCCGATCTGCACGGGTTTGAGCTTATACAAGATCGATATTCTAGGAAATTTAAAGTCAAGTCTGACTGTCCATGTTAAAAAAAAAATATATATATTGTTAAATGTATGGGAAATTGCGATAAATTTCAACTGTATGCAGTTTAAAAAGCTTTAACACTTTAACCATTAGAGTTTCAACAAGTAAAAAAAAAAGAAAAGAAACCTGCAGTTTAACAAGTACCCCACCCCTTATTATTTGTATGTAACTTAAATGTGTGAAAATTGAATGTATTAAAATATATGTAACTTAAATGTATGAAAGGCGACATACTACAATTGGGCTTTCCAGCTGCTGCGATTCTCGAGTTATATTCCCATAAAATGAGTACATTCATATGGTGGATCCTGGATGGGCTAAGCCGGTTCAAGTTCAAAATCCAAAAAATTAAAATATACCACGCAAGACAGAACGACATGTCAAATATGACTTTCCAGCTACTCCGGCTCTCTAGTTACTCCCGAAAATTGAGTGCATTTCTATGGCAGACCTAGGACGGGCTAGCTCGATAAGATTCAAAACATGCCAAATTTGGACTTTCCAGCTGCTCCGGTGCTCGAGTTATTCCCCAAAAACGAAAATAAATATATTCTTCATGCGGGTCCAGGACGGGCTAGCCCAATAAGGTTCAAATTCCAAAAGTTTAAAATATACCACAAAAGATAACGACATACCAAATTTGAACTTTCCAGTTGGCGCGTTTTTCGAGTTATTCTCCAAAAACGAGTACATTCTTATGGCGGGCCCAGGACGGAAAAGCCGGATCAAATTCAAAATCCAAACTAAAATGTACAACAAAAAACATAGACATACCAAATTTCATGTTACTGTGATTAATGAAACCTAATGAGTTAGGGCTTCAAAGATTTTAATGACACTGACAAACACCCGATCAAATTAAAACTACTGTTTAACTTAATTCTTGAATAAAATTGAAGATTACGAATGATTACACAAGCTAATACAAACACGAATCTACGCAAATATAAAAAAATAAATCGGATCAAATAGATATATACGCAAAAAAATACCCTAATCAACAGGAAATAAAATCGCAGATCAGCACGAAAATTCTCCACACAATGAACAAGAAATATGTTTACAATTTTATTAATTAGCTAACGCGCAAAAAGATGTGAAGCAGGATGGGTTAAGTTTTTGAAAGTAGCAAAAGCGAAAAGTCTATTATTTGAAAATTTAGACTAAGAATGGCAAAAACAATAACTGATAAAAAAAATTTAAACATAATCAGTTAATCATAAAAGTAAGTCAATGGGTAAAAATTTAAAATCAGTAAGTTAATGCAGGAATACTTACACCCACGCCTAGTAACAAAAAGTAAATACAATACAATGGCAACCACAGAACAGAATATTTCGAATTCATTGTCCAATATGCTTCAATTATAAATATAGCTTTCTAACATACCGTCAATATAAAAAAAGAACAATAACATAGATTATAAGAGCTACCATTTGTAAATTCCAGATGCACTTGATTTAGAAGGGGAAAGGCTTTATGGAGATGCTTTTTAAGAGAATATGGAAAGGCTTTTTTTATAAGAGAACACTTTTTTGCCGGTAGGAACGAGATATGTCTAGAATAGACTGATTCATCAGAATAATATTTAGAATGAGAACGAAGCGCCACACGGTGCCGATTTTACAAAGTAGGAGAACACTCAACCTTTTCAGCGTTGGTAACACAACTTTTTTGCGATGACAAAATAAAACTGTTTTACGGTGGCATCGAAGTAAGAATGTGATAAGTAATGAAGTTTAACTAATAAGAACATCGAAATTTTAAGAGAACACTTTTTGCCGGTAGGAACGAGGTATGCCTAGAATAGACCGATTCATCCGAAAAATATTTAGAATGAGAACGAACACTAGCGTCACACCGTGTCGATTTTTCAAAGTAGGAGGAACACTAACGCTACACGGCGTCGATTTTTCAAAGCGCTAAACATTTTAAGGTATCAACGAAGTAAGAATGCGATGAGTCATGAGGTTCAACTGATAAGAATTTTGAAATTTTAGGTGGTGATAAATGTTTTTTGAGCTGACAACGAAGTATGCTGAGTGATTCATGAGAACCTACTGAAGAATGCCTAGTGATTCATGAGAACCTACTGAAGAATGCCTAGTGATTCATGAGAACCTACTGAAGTATGCCTATTGATTCATGAGAACCTACTGAAGTATGCCTACTAATTCATGAGGTGGTTAATTAGAATTGGAACAAACACTGACGACACACGGTGTCGATTTTTCAAAGCACTAAACTTTGCGGTGACGTCAAAGTAAGAATGAGGTTTAACGGATAAAAGAATGCAATGAGTTATGAGGTTTAACTTATTGCATAAGAATTAAATAAGAATTTAAGAAATTTTAGGTGGTGACAAACTCTTTTTCTGGTACCAAGAAGGTATGCCTAGAATAGACTGATTCATGAGAACGATAATTAGCATTGGGACGAACACTAATGTCAGTTGATGTCGATTTTATAAAGTAGGAGAAATATTAGCGCCACATGGTGTCGATTTTGCACATCACTAAACTTTTGCGGTAACAACGAAGTAAAAACGTGATGAGTTATGACGTTTAACTGATAAGGACTTAGAAATTTTAGGTGGTGACAATTTTTTTTTTTTTCTGCGCTGGAAATGAAGTATGCCTAGTGACTAATTTTCAAATTTATAGAACTTTGTTTTTCTAAGAAAACATTTTGTTTAAAATTAAATGATTTTTTTTTTCTTTTTAGCACGTGGTAATAAAAATGTTGTATTCATTTTACAGAATTTTAGTTTTCTATAACATACATTTTGTTTAATATTTGTAGAAATTATATTTTTACAAGACTCAAATACTTTTTTTTTAACTTATCGATTTCTTTTAACATGTGCTAATAAAAATGATACAGTCATTTTATATAATTTTAGTTTTCTATGTCATGCATTTTGTTTACATTTTGTAAAACATATAGGTTTTACTAAGACTCTTGTATTTTAAACTTATTGATTTTTTTTCTTTTAATATACAATGTTACAACAAAGAATATACATATACATATGGTTACAATCCCTCTGTACTTCAGGTCGAAACGGCATGCTACGGCTTTCAATGACATGCAAACCAGAGCACATTTGCAACCTTAACATTTGCGTTTTCCATCGAATAACACTCACCGACAGGAACACTTTTTATAACCATGTAAAATGTTGAAGTTTTTATCAGTTAAACAAAGTTTAGTGTTGCCATCGACTTTAAGTTTCTTCTACTTCACAAAATTGACACCGTGTGGCGTTAACATTCCTCCTACTTTGTAAAATCGACACCATGTAGCGCTAGTGTTTATTCCAATTCTAACTATCCACCTCATGAATTAGTAGGCATGCTTCAGTAGATTCTCATGAATCACTAGGCATACTTCGTTGTCGGCACAAAAAGAAAAAGAAATTGTCACTACCTAAAATTTCGAATTCTTTATCAGTTAAACTTCATAGCTCACCACATCGTACTTCGTTATTACCGCAAAAAGTTTAATGTTTGGCAATCAACACAATGTGGAGCAAATGTTCCTCCTACTCTATAAAATCGACACCAACGTTAGTGTTCGTTCATTTTTATGAATCAGTCTATTCTAGGCATACCTTCTTGCTACCAGAAAAAAAGTTTGCCACCACCTACAATTTCGAAATTCTTATCAGTTAAACCTCATGACTCGTTACATTATTTTATCAGTTAAACCTCATAACTAATCCCATTCTTACGTCGTTGTCACTGCAAAAAAAATATAGTGTTGCCACCGCAAAAAAATTTAGTATTACCACTACAAAAAAAGTTTAGTATTACCATTTAAAAGTTATGAAGTTCTTATCACTCAAGAAAATCTTCCCCTCAAAAATGAGGTTCTTTTTCACCTGCTCCAAAATGAGGCAACATTCCTCATTGCGCGGTTGTCCCAGAACGCACTGTATACCGCTACTTATGCCAATACCATCAGCTTTTATATAGTTGTATATATGGAAAGGGAATTTAGTGTCTGATAACAGTAAACATAAATTAAATGGCATACCAAATATGTGTATGTAAAAAATAAATTGATCCGACATGATATTATCATCTCGTATTCATACTTAACAGTTTCGCAATAGAACTTTTCAGGCATCAAAATACAAATTACATCATCAAGATAAAATTTGGACATCACTATTACACTTTCACAATAAGTGAGTGAAATAAAATAAATGCATCAAACAATCGAAGTTTTTAAATTAATTTAACCGGGATTTGTTTACAACTTGTAAAGCAATTTTACACGTTGTAAAGAAATCTGCGATTTATATATTCACATTTATGTTTATAGTTTAGGACATCTGTGACATTTTAAATGCCTATGCAACCTGTATTTTATATACAGGGTGTCACAGAAAGTCCTAAACCAACCTTTATTTCCTAAAAATATATATCCCGAATTACAAAAATGTTACCAATAAAGTTACAATTTATCTTACAACAGTTTTAAATTGAGAAACGAAAAATCTGAAAAATACGAAATCTAACTTTTTATAAAGTCCCTCAATTCAAAATTTTCCAATTATGAAAAAAAATTTCATGCATTAACATGTAAAACTCAAAGAAATTCTATTAGAAATTCTATTCTTTTACGAGCAAAATTAACAAAGGTATGAAACCTTGAGTTTTATAACTTAAATCACTTTCCCAAGTCTGCGAATCCATCATTTCGAGCTATCGTTGAAAGACCATATAAAATAAAAATAAAACTTTTCAAGATATTTGTTTAACATTTCATTTAATGGATTTAACAGAGAGTCTTAGAAAGTCATTTAACACCTAATAATGTTGTTCAAAAGGGGACGATAGATATGATGCATAATATGGAGTATTTAATGACAAATTGACATGACTTGCAATTCAATTTATGTACAATCCTCATTTCTCAACAATAAATAAATAAATGCTGCACATTTGAACTGCAATACCAAGGTAAATTTTGCTCGTAAAAGAATCGAATTTATGTGAGTTTTACATGTTAATGCATGAAGAAATTTTTAATAATTGGAAAATTTTGGATAGAGGAACCGCATAACAATTTAGATTTCGCATTTTTCAATAACCTTATTTGAAACATTTTTACTTTCCCTGCAATACATGGTAATGTATAGGGAAAGTATTGGAATCATACCGAAAATCGCAACTCGAGTTTTCGACGAATCTACGTTTCGAGACCTCTAGAATACGAAAAAACTATTTTTAGCGTGACGTCTGTGTGTGTGTCTGTCTGTCTGTCTGTGCAATGTATGTATCCACTCTAACTAAAAAACTAATGGACCGAATTTCACAAAATTCGGTAGATAAGTCGCTTGTGGGTGACTATGGTGCTGATTTGTTACGATTTTTTACGATTCGAAAAAAATAACCTGCCTTTTTTTGCAAAATGACCCACAAAAATCATCAAAATCTAAAATAAAAAAAAACTACGTATACTCAAATATATCCATTAAATGCTTGTTTTATACGTAATTTTAAAAAAAAAAAAGAATAAGACCAACTCCATTACACTAGGACTAGCCGTTCTCGAGATATTTTAGTTTTTTCGTATTTTCTCTACGCCATCTTTGAAAATAAGTCGTTACCAAATGAGAACGAAAATTGAATTAAATTTAATTAAAATAAAGAGAACGTGGATATAAGTCTGCAGGGAAAGTCATGTGCTGCTCACATCAGATTTTTGTAATTAGAACTATACAGGGTGTCTCAAAAAGATTGAAACGCGCTTTAATTCTTTACCTGTGGGAGGTAAGAAGTGGGCAATGTAAATTGCGAAAATGTTGAAAGTAAGGTAGGAAATAAGAGTACGGTAATGAAATGTTCCTCCCATTAATTTTCAAAAAGTTACACTTTTTAAATTTTTATACGACCCCCTTAGACAAATTTGGTCAATCAGAAAATTTTGATTTTTAATGCAACAAAATCCTTAAAAAAAAAAAAACACCTCATATCTGTATCTTTATAATCAACTGAATTATGATAAAGGAAAAAATCTGACTTCTGCCACTTTTCCGTACCAAGTGAAAGGCTGTTTCATCAGTGAAAATAGGGATCATAAACAAATTGACGATGGAAATTGTTGAGATCAAAAGTACGTTAATATGTGTCAAATTTTTTTTATCACAAATGCATCTAAATAAAGCATTACACAGCAGAGATCATATAAAGCAGTGGTATTCACTACACGGTTTGGATATCCTATGTATTATCATCCAGTTTTATCTTTTTTATGATATGTCACAAATTTACATTCTAATTTGATATATGGTCCCCATTCACAATGTTCAATTAAATATAACTCGCTCAATTTTAAAGATACAGATATGCATGCAGTTTTCTTTAATGATCTTGTTGCATTAAAAATAAAAGTTTTCCGATTGGCCAAATTTGTCTAAGGGGGGTCGCATAAAAATTTAAAAAGTGTAACTTTTTGAAAATTAACTGGAGGACTATTTCATTACCGTAGTCTTATTTCCTACCTTACTTTCAACATTTTTCCAATTTACATTATCCACTTATCTCCAACAGGTAAAAAATTAAAGCGTGTTTCAATCTTTTTGGAGCACCCTGTATACCTACAAATAACAGTTCAGGAAATAAAAGCTGTTTCAGGACCCTTTTCCAAAACACCCTGTATGTATAATCGATGTGTTTCAACATAACTTTCCTTAAACTAACAAATTCCCATATTTTTGAAAAAAATCAATAAGATTTATGTAACTACAAAGTGATATAATTTCATCTAATATCTTACAAACTGATTTCTTCCAAAATTTTTCGAGAAAATTAATGCACAGTGAAAGGGGACAGTAAGAAGTGAGATCTCCAAAAAGTTCGGGGTCCAATAAAATGGTGCCAAACAATTCCTAATGTAAAATTAGGTACAAATAGTTTATGCTCATCTAACAATATTAGAAAAATTAAATTTTTTGTTAATTCTAATAATTCAAGGCGGCAACCAACATCATTTTACGAACAACTCCGTTCGCTTTCAAATATCAAACTGCAGGTGAAATGACTACACTCAAAAGGATTCGAAGTAATTTTTATAGGTTTTTAGGTACGTTCGTGCGTATCTTATATATACGAAAAATACGCCTGGTTTGTTCGGCTATCTGTCCATATGTCCCACTCACAACAAAAACCACCAGGATGATTTTTTATAAAATTTAATATATAGCATTTACAGACAATTTCGTCGAGCATAAATAAATTTGTTAAAATAAGTTAAAACTTAAAATTAGAAGTAATGTCATATTCTTACTCGGTATTTACTTATGCGAGAAACTGACATCTTGAACTGAAGTCAAAATTAATTGGTGTGTGGCTCAACTCTCGTACCAAAATAGCTTATGATTATTTTTAACACTTTACAACATAGTTGAAGTGTTTATGACTTTGTTCATTCTGTCTGTCTGTCTGTCTGTCTGTCCGTTAGCACGATAACTGCCGTAAAAATGACTTTATCAAAATGAAATTTTAGTATGTTTTTCAGACGGTCGGTGGGACTTATGGGAATATAAATAAATAATATCACCCAATTAGTTTTGGATTGAACCCGGGTTGAAAAAATGAAATACATTGAACCCTATGGGACCTAATTTTTCAAACATGTTTTAAGTGAATTTAAAATTCACAAATTGCTTCGAAAATTTCATGAAATATTCAAATTATCCCATAAAACCTATAAAACATTTTTCAGTAAAATATGTTAGGTAGTTTTTAAATAAAAATTATTTAGTATAGGGAGAAAAACAAATTCAATTACATTCTGATTCTCCAGAAAGAAAAAAGAGATATATTATATAATAAATATCTTTCCAAGAGTTGAATTATTTATATGTAAGAGAGGTTTCACATTTTAAAATAAATATTGTAGATAACAATTTTTCAAATTTTTAAATAAAATAAATTAATATAGTATTGTGATGAATGAAACGATTGGAAAAATGTTTATGAATGAAATGCTGCTTTTATAGAGAGGCGATTTATATTTCGATGACGTCATTTGAATAAAGTTAATTTGTTTTCGATGAAGTTTTCAAATATAATAAATTATTGTAGTATTATGATAATTTTAAAAATATTACCGAGGAATGTATCGCATTTTAGAGATGTTTAAACCAGGCAATTTATATTTCAATGCAATCATTTGAATGAAATTCATTTTCTTCGATGAAGTTTTCAAATATAATAAATTAATGTAGTATTGTGATAATTTTAAAAATATTACCGAGGAATGTATCGCATTTCAGAGATGATGTTTATATAAAATTGCATTGAAGTCGGAAAGTGTTTCATAATCAATGCTTTATGTACGATTAATCTTTCTTGTTTCCTCTTGCAAATATTGCAAGTAAAATTTGAAAAATCTGTATTGATGGTCCAAATGATCCCAATTATAGTATGTTACCTTTCATTTTAAAGGGCTTGAAAAAGTCTTTCGAGTGACACAAAGTTTGACTATTTGACTTAGGGGGGCTAATGACGTTACGAACACAAAAATTGTATCTCGGACTTTGAAGTTTCACGATCATTCAACAATAATAACCCCTTTTATGCATAATTATGTCAATTTTTGTTCTATGCTGCCACGTTAAAAAAATATAAAATTTCGAAGTTTTGCTCGAATTTCAAAAAATTCTATTTAGTTCTAGATTTTTCGTTAACAAAGCCGGATATAGCTTCGTGAAAATCCCTGAATATTTGTGGGAGCTATTATGTACACAAGAAATTGATCGTAAACAGACACAAGGACATCACTAGTCAAAAACGTGTTCAGGTGGTCTTAAAACACAGATTGGCATCAAAATTCCGAAATCGAAAAATTTCGTGAAAACAATAATTTATTCTCTAATTTATTCAATAGTATGAGAAAGGAAGAATTTAATAAATCCGTGTTGCCATTCAATATCTTATTAAGTGAAATATGGTCTGCAATTCCCCCATATTACACGTGTGTATTTTAAATTTTCATTTCTATTAATTCAAAACTACATGTGCATAACGATAAAACTAAAATACGTACATTAAATAGAATCCAGATCATTAAATATGAAACAAAAAAAATTTAATCTTTAATTAACAAGGGAAATTATCGAACATTTTCGTTTGTTTGGCTTTTGTTTACTTGGCAGAGAATACATCCGCGATATACATTTTTCAAACCATCTTATGAATTTCAATATATACGTCTGGAACAAGCGGTAGTGTAAGAATGAAATTCTATTATGTTTCAATTATACAACTACAGTCGTTAAACTGAGATATGATCCCGTAAGACCAACTAACTGCTTTTGTGTACGATATGCTTCCATTAATGGATTATCAAAGGTATTGCTTTGAAAAATTTTGGTCAAAGTTTGAAAAGCACAAAATTATCGTTATATACAGGTTTACTCAAAAATAAATTATCGTTTCAGACATGTTCGATGTGTATTTGTACTACAGAATATTTGCCGGGACGCGGGAAAATATCGCTATGGACAAGTTTATCGTTACATGGAATATCGTTATAACCAGGTTTCACTTGTACTTTATTTTTTTCCTATTATGTGTATATATTACTTAATTGACAACGAAAGTAAAAATCGATTTTTTTTAAAGGGGATGTATATACACTTTGAGATACGCCGGTGGTTTAGCGTAGCTTAAACAATTAGCTAGTTTCGAATAATCAGATTTCGGATATAATGTGTTCGATATTGAATGCTATATTGTAGTGGGAATTTTAGCAGAAAATTGGAAGTCTCGAGTCTCTTGACTACCATATTAGGCACCTTCACTTTGCAGTACAAAATTATTGATCAGTTACGTTCATTTTCTTACTTGAAAACACAAAGGGTCAAAGACATTTTCAAAACTTACACGACTGATAAATTTTAATCGGATGTGCTTATCCATGACGCTAACAAGGTTTTTCTTCATTCATCATCATTCCATGCTGACAAAATTGGGATTAATACTTGATAAGTTGTTATTTATTATACAAAATAACATTAAAACAAAAATATTCGTTTGTCACGGAGATCATAATAAACGTTTTATCGAGAAAAGCAAAAGGTTTTCTAAAATAAAATTTTATCACACGAAAATACTTTATTTTTGGGCGTGATCGAGTGATAAAAAGCTGAGCCTTTATTTTGGCGAATGACTACCCAATTATTTTCATTCAATATCTCTCATGGCATCTCTAATATGATAGATATGATAAAGAAGTTTAGTTGCAAGTCAAATTAGTTTCTTTTTGAAATTATGCAATCTAGAAAAGTTAACAAACATTGATCAAACTAAAAATATACAAATTCAAAAACATTCATATTTCTGCTCAAAAGAATCTCTTGTCCTGTAAAATTTAAAGAATGAAGGATTATAACAAACTACATCCTTATCATAAAATTGAGTTTCTATTCAAATCTATAAATCGGAAAAATAAAACATTCTGGGTATTATTCATAGTCAATGCTGTCGCGGAGTTTATGGTAGTTACATTTCCATTATTAACGAATTTAGGAAATCCTGAAGTTCATTCTTTTCTGGCCCAAAATGGAAAATCTGAAATAAATATCGTTATAAACAGCTTATCGTTATAGAAAGATAAACTTGATACACGGAACACTAAGCATAATCAAGTTATACGTACATTAAAAAGAATCTGGATCATTAAATATGATACAAGAAAAAATTTAGTTTTTAATTAACAAGGGAAATAATCGGATATTTTCGTTTGCTTAGTTTTTGCAGAGAATACACCCGCCCTATGCATTTTACTAATCAACAATAAATATTTTCTCCTGTTACAACATCTAATAAAACACAATATCTGGAATTTGAAGTCACACTATACCAAAAGGGTATTCATGTAGATTATCAATAATATTTCTTTCTGCCTATCTAATTTTATCTATTTTTAAAAATAAATAAATAAATAAAAATACACTAAACCATTCCAAAAATAAAACTTTGCATTTAGTAAACTAGCTTATTAAATTACAAACGAGGTAACCAGCGTAAATCGTCATCAAAAAGTCTTTATGAAATTTCGTTAGAAGGATATTGCAATTTCTAAAAATATCCGAAATTTGGCGTTATTCAAAGCTTACCCTTGCTCCATAAAAATGAGAATATGTAAAGGTAGAAAGTTCACGCGATACGCAAAAATATAAGTCTAAAAAATAAAATAACCAAGTCCCCGTTTGCTAACAAAATCACTAAACATCTATTTCATGAAAAGTTTGAATATCACGTCGAAATAAAACACCTATTTATTAATAGCAGAGAGTCCTTCAACCGTATGTATATTAACATCCCATATTGTCTGCCACTAGCGAAAATCAGAATGAAAAACCAGATACATTTTAGGAAATTTCATCCGAAGAATATTCTTTTAAAATTTCTTTTAATAAAAATTTCAACAAGTCCGTTAAGCCACTGAATTCGATTATATGATTTCTGGTAATGCATTCTATTTCACTATTCTTTATATCCATAGCCTAGCTCTAAATCTTTATACTGCAGACTTTTAGTCGCTTATCACTTTTAGTCGGAAATTTTATTCACTCATAGAAAATAACGCCGAGTCTTAAATTTCGAATTCGTATTCTTATCATGCAAATTCCAAAAATTTTACATAGTTATCGTGTTTTTTACGTAATACATCTACACATAATATTCTATCTAGTTCTGGCGTTTCTACAAAATGTAACACAAAATTTTAAGGTGAATTCGTTCTTGAGTTACCGAGTCCATGAATTACACATTTTCCCAAAAGTGTACAAGTGGCCTAGAAATGTGCTTCTCCGTCCAAATCTAGCATTCGAAATTTTTCGAAAAGTACAATAAAAGAAAAATTCTTCAAAGGATTAAACTTCTGCCTTTAATCCAATACTCGCAAATTGTAAGCAAAGGAAAGCGAGCAATATCTCGAAAAAGGTATGCTTCAAGCATACTATCTAAGATAAACGAAAAGTCAAAGTTATCAACCACATTCTCAACAGCTATCAAGCATTCGATAAAATACGCCCATCGGACAAAGTACCTTAAAAGTAATTTAAAATCAAAACATTTCTTAAACTCGCAACATGACACGCCTGTCACACGATTTAGAATATTGCATAAGCATCCATTGAAACGGATGACCGGCATAGCGCATCCTTGAATCACTAGAACAACTTAATAAAATAAGGAAACAGGATGAACCCAAGACTAGTAATTCCATGCACATCATTCAGCAATGCAAGTATATAGGTGTGGTTTTCATTCCTACTCTATGATGCAATCAAAAGTAGCATGCATCAAAATTGGTCGATTTTTTAAAAAGTGTAGTGGTTCTCAAATTTTACCATCAACGAGCATTCACATACCTATATACATTCTTACAAAAGAGCACCAAATCGTAGAATTAATACAGTACGCATTTCACTTTTTATATTCGCGAGAACATTTTGCTCGTAGGCACCATGTTTTGGACTCAACAGCGTCGACCTGACAAGGCACCGGAGCGGTCTCTCTCTCCCCCCACCCCCCCTACAAAATTAAGAAAACACTAATTTTACTAGGAAGTTTGGAAATTTTAAGAAGTTTCTAAAACATTTAAGAATGAATATCAGTGATATGTAGAAAATCTTAAAAAGTATTCATTTGGGTTAAAATATTTTATTCTAATTTCAAATTAAATTTATATTCCTGTGATTAACCGCATCTAGAGTGTTGCTGATTCATAACATTTTCTGTTTACTTTAAACATTTTATTTTTTTACTGTTCGCGGTGCACATAAATTTCAGAAAATTTGGTAGAAGGTCCCCAAAGCCAACTAGGCCCTGAGCCCCATCTTCCATAAGTCAGGCCCTGGATGGATCTCAGATATAACTGTAAAGCTTTTTACTTTCCCTGTACTATATTTACACAGTACACGTTAAAACTGGGGAAAGGTGGGTCAAGAATTGAACTATTAAATTTCGACAGATTAACGCTCGTATTAATTTATTCTAAAACCTCACTATTAAAAAAATAACATTAAGCATGGTAGTTGCACTTACTCTTTAATGCAGGTGTCGGCAGGTGTTTTGGCATGTATGAGTCGCATTCAACATTTTCAATTTATAGAAGAGCCACAATTAAACACAAAACGGAAACCGTTTTGTGCGAATGGGGAGAGAGATGCTACCAAAGAAAAGATAATGAAATATAGAAAAAGAGTCAACATAAAAAAGAAATACTGGGAAATTGCTTTCGACATTAATTTTAGAGAAGTATCAAGGGCAAACGTGGTTTAAGCAAAAAGAACATTAGATCTGATATTTGATTACATTTTTCTTGAAATACTTTAAAGATAAACGACCTAAAATTTAATAAAAACGATTGCGAAGAACATTTTTAGAATTTTAATAATATCAGTGTAAATAATGTGTATACAAGCAATTTAAAAGCTGACAAATTAATAGTATAAGAGTATAAATATTTCACTTAAAACTCAATGTAAAACTTGACAGAAATTGTTCCAGCACAGAAAAAAAAAAAAAATAGCTTGATATAAATCTGGTAATATTTTTCTCAATGTACAGAAGGTGTATCACAATAAATTCATATTAAACTAACAAATAAAATGTTATTTTTAAAATTTTAAATGACACATTTTCATTTCAAAATCATACATTTAACTTTATTTTATGTTCAAGAGACACACAAAATAAATATCAGAATTCTCGCGGGTTGGATAAAACTCAAATGAGGTTGCTGATCATTGAGTTTTATCCTTATCATATCTTATTACTTTAGTGCATTCCTTAACCTCTGATGGCCCGTAACTCAAATTTGAGAAGCACTTTTATAACTGATAGTATTTAAACTCATTAATGCTAAACATGCATGTGACGTATAGATGGACAAATGTGTTTCGAAATTTTGGATTGCAAAGGAAATGGGTGAGGGATTGCATTTTTCACAATTTCTAAAAATTGGCATCCATCCTCCTAAACATTTACACACTGTAAAGGATACACAAATAATACTTAATAATAATAATATATGAAATATAAAAATAATAATTAGGACCACCAGTAGAAGGCAAATGACGTTTAGGCAGTTAAAATAAATTCTTGCAACTAAAAATGTTTACGAAACAGTAAAAATTTTATTCCTTTCCATCACAAATGACATTCTGTAAATAAAAATCTGATATGTTAAACGCAAGACTTTCTCTACAGATTAGCATATTTCGATCTTGTAGAAAAACACATAACTGATTTCTTATTACTGGATCCCGCTAAAAATCAATAGAAATCTGATCTTTAGAATCCTATTTTAATTTATTATTACCTATGAAAATAAGCATAACCAATTTCATGTCATTTGTTTGATTATTTCGTGAGAAATTGCGCTTCATGTGGGAAAGTAAAATTTTCAATATCTCGAGAACGACATATAACTCCTAAACAATGGAGCCCCATTCATCTCGAATTAAAAATAACTTACAAAGAATTTGCTTATTTTATAATAGTGAAAATATTTTTTTAATGATTTTCTTCCGTTTTAGATCGAGAACGTAAAATGTCCCAACAGCGATATATTTTAGCGCCTTGTCATTCATTCTTAAATAAAAATTCATATTTAAAATAACTATTTTTTTGTAACCTTTTAATAAAAAGCTACATAAGTGCTTTTATAACAGTTTGTCTATTTTCGATAAAATAAATGTTGCAAGAATCGAAGCCCTTCCTTAGTCCATTGACCCCAAATCGAAAGACCTTCCATGTTAATCTGTTGAAATAATCATACCCACTTTCATCAGATTTGCATATATGTTCGAGAGATACAGTGTCCACAGAAAGACAAACATTATTGAAAATATTGTTGACTCGTATTCAGAGATGATGCTCAAAACGTGTAGATCCATCAAAATCAAATAGAAGAATTTTGACCGCATCACAATGCTTCCACTGTATTACAAATATACAGGGTGACCCAAAAAGATTTAAACGCGCTTCAATTCTTTACCTGTTGGAGATAAGTGGACAATGTAAATTGCAAAAATGTTGAAAATAAGGTAGGAAATAAGACTACGTTAATGAAATAGTCCTCCCATTAATTTTCAAAAAGTTACACTTAATAAATTTTTATACACAGACAAATTTGGTCAATTAGAATTTTTTTTATTTTTAATGCAACAAGATCATTAAAAAAAAATCGCATATCTGCATCTTTAAAATCAACTGAATTATGATACAGAAAAAAATCTGACTTATGCCACTTTTGGTACCATGTGAAAGGCTGTTTTCGTGTAACCCTGTATACGAAGGAAAAATTTTAAATGATAAAAACATATGTCAAAACTTAAGACATATTATGCTAACAAAAATTGCAAAACAAATCTGAAATCCCAAATGTGTCATAATCTTTACTCTCCATAGAAATGTCAAATAAGGATAACTTTTATTAAAAGGGGAAATTTTCGGCATCCAAAGATGTACTATATTAAGAAGATTTCTCTCTCCAGACGACCCTCTCATTTTCCCCATATTAACCTATGGAAAATAATCCCTAACCTCCAGCTTATTTATTTTTTAGAATTTTTCTTCCTGTTTTCTTTCCAAATATAGATGCTGAAAAGAGAAATGTTTAAGAGTTTTTAAAAATCGGTAAAATAGTAACAAGTATTTTTTATATTCATTGAAAAGTAACGTGTTTATTTTACAAAAATATTAGAAATACTTCTAATTATGTTATCGAATTTTTAAAATAGCACAAACCTTCGTATTCTCAGCATCTATGGTGGGCAAAAACAGCGGGAATTTTTTTAAAAACTACGAACTAGGAGTTAGGAACTATATTTTCCATTTTCCATACGTTAACATGGGGAAAATGAAACAAGCGGTTGGACTGGAGGAAGAGTGTCTTCTTAAACAGTTGGGTTGTTTTTGTGCACAAAGGTTAATTTGGCCTACAGTTTAAGGTGGATACTCAACCACTACAAACACACATATATACTCGAGGATTTCTAAATCTGAGAATACCTCATATTTAAATAGTTCTACATTGGAATTTTGGTGTACACAGAAGTTGTTTCATCTTTGAACTTTAAATGCAAGAAAAAATTATAATACAAAAATACTGAACACATGAAACGTAAAATAAAAATGGAGTCAAGGGCTGTAAATCCCAGTCAGAAATCACGTGTAGTTCGCTGGTTACCGAGACCCAAGGCCTCTTTCCATTTACCTTGACCGACACCTAGTTCAACAGCATGGGATCTGATGGAGAACTAACATGCCTGTTAAATCAATGAAAGTTATGACCCCATAATTTTCCTTGGCTACGCTACTGAATTCATCAAAAACTCGAAAGGAAAAATTAATAAACATTAGGACTCTGTGTGAAATCGATGGAAATTAAGATCCCTAAAAAAACTTACTTATTTTCAATAAAAAAAAAAATACGACCATATGAACACGATTAAAAGGTAATTTCAAGCGTCTCCGCTCTGAAAGTATGCTAAGTCCATTGTCTCCCTTGAGTAATGAAAATTGAGAATCTCTACATCAGGAAATAACTATTTGTATTTTCGATATCACCGTATCTTTCAGGAATAACCTTGATCCGACATAAAATAATTCCGAATTGGCAACAACACAGTGAAATTGCAATTTAATAAACACGTTCCGCATCATATAGCCACTAGCTGAGAAGAAACAGCTTTAACAACTGCAATTTTTAAGTATGGTTGGTTCACCGAATGCCGGTAAGATATTAAGTCCACCAAAGCTTTAAGATTTGTCTTCCCGTCCATTTTCCCGTAGTGCTGCGCTCATAAAATTCACACACAAACGATTCCCTTAATCAGTGTTTTAAGTTACTACTAGATGACCCTTATTAAATTTGATTGATATATGACCCTCATTAAATTTGATTGATATACGACACCTAACAAATTCAATTGCTATACGACTCTTTGGATCAACTTAACATGTAATTTCTATGCGACACAAAAACAAAATGCAGCAAAAGTTTGCAAAGCGAGCTCCTGGGGTTGGCAAGCGTCAGCGGGGGTGAGCTTTCTGGTCATTGTAAAATATTAGAATAAAGTTTTATAAAATATGCTGTATGACCAAAAGTATCCGGACACTAACTGTTCCACAAATAAACTTTAATGTGAGCATTGTTAGAGATATGAAAAAGATATAACGTTGCTCCACCTTATGTTTCTATAACAGACTTGAATCTTCTGACTTGCCGCTATTCAGAAATCCATTCTTTCACAAGAGTATTAATATTCAGTCACTGATAATGGGTGATTTGGCCTGGCTCTCAATCGACGTTTCACGTCGTCTCAATATTTTCGATCGTATTAAGATTGAGATTCTATGCACGCCAATTAAGTTTTTCAACATGTATATCACTGAACCATTCTTACACGAACTTCACCATGTAAACGGAAGCAAATTGATACATGAAACAACCTTCAAACGAACTGTTTTCATAAAGTGAAAAACACATAAGTGTTTAGAATACCTTTTATAGACATGAAGGTTGAGATTTTCAGTCACAGGAACTACAGGGAGAAACACAAACTACTAAAAGAAACCCTACATAGTGCATCCTCCAGAGTCCAGACTTGCATTTGTCACGGCACATTCGAACAAGTAGCGTTCTCCTGGTATTCGTCAAACTCAGACTCGTCTATCACACTGTTGGATGATGAAACACGATTATTCGTCACTGCACACCATGCGTTTATGCTGCTTTACAGTACAATGGCAGCGAGCCTTACACCACTACATACGGCACTTGGCGTGTCCCTGCTTCTCATGGACTTGTGTGTAGTTTCTCGACGATGAAAAACCATGGTTTTCAGCTCTTTTCGTACAATACTTTTATCGGCTTGTCTTCTAGAGGAACTTTGCTCTCCATAGAATGCAACCACCGGATATATAATTTTTTCTAATTACGTGTTTCGTCACTCGACGATCCCTACCTGTGATTTTATTTGTCATACCGTATGGTAAACCAGTTTGTAATTTAGCTGCTGTTCCTAGGCATTTCCACTTCACAAAACATCACTTACAGTTGAAGTGGACAACTGATGTAGAACAGAAATTTCCATAAATAACGTGTTGCTGCGGCTATATCCTATTATGATATGCGGGCACAGTGAAATAGAACTCTTCAGAACAGCACATCTTATATTTAATGAAGGTTTATGCGGATCACAAACCTTCATTACCAACCTACTTTAAATTATACTATCTGGCCAAAAGTATCTGGACACCTCGAAATACGCGTATCTTAGTCGTACGCATTCGTAGTCTCGAACATCGGAGAATTGAAGATTCATACGTTTCTAATTTTTGGTGAGAATATGAATTGATATCTTCGTTTTCTAATATTTTTTAATAACTCGTCTGAATTTTTTATGAATTTAAATGGTTCTATAAAATTTGCGATTTTCTGGTCGAACGCATGTCCGAAAAAAATTATCTGATGTTCATGACGTCACAAGTGGAGGTATATCCGTAGCTATGGAGACCAGTGACATATTTACACAGCCGTTGTTAAATTATGTTGTACAATTTTCGCACGGAAAAAACAGAGCAGAAATTGATTTTTGTTCAAAACAACTGTTTCGAAAATTGAGTGGTGTTATCTGTATATGTACTATTTACGTAAAATACAACACAACTTATAAACTTTCTTATTAAATGCAAAAAAAGAAAAATAATGAGCACACGCGTATAAACAGCATTATTAATCTTATTCAGCTCAAAAAAGCAATGAGCATATTCCAAAAGTTTCTACACAAATGCTTTTGGCACAAGCACAATACTTTTGGGGCCTGAAGAAGGGAAGCAATAAAAAAAAAGGACTTGAATCGTTATAATATTTTTATGTGTGCTTTTAAAGTTTCCTAAGGATACGCTTCATGGATATGTGCTCAAAATAAATAATAAAAGATTGTTTTGGCAATATACATATTTCGCTTAAGTACGTTGGTACGCTGCGCGAAAAAAGGGCCTAATTATTGTTTGCCGAATGGCAACGAGTTTAACCTTAATTACATTTTTTAATACATGAAGACAAAGAAAAACACAATTTTCATGATTCAAAACTTATACACATCAGAAGTTTTATCTACTATAACACATCAAAAGTTATATCTCAGATACTAATTGATTAGCTCAGGCTTTTGCTCAATAATTATTGATTATTTTCTTGGGGCTTTTGTTCAGTCATGAAAAATGCAATGACTTTATAACAGTTAGTTATTTAATTATGAGCATTTTATGAGCAAGATGTTTTCATAATTACTGTAACGTTTTTTGCCCTATAAATTATATATTATTTGATCTGAAGTTAATTTAATAACTAGGATGGTTTATGTTTCGTTAGTGGTTCGTATAATAATTTTAATCCGCATGCATCTGGGGTATTAGGAGTGCGAGACCTATGCCTTCTTTCTGATAATTATTGTGAGACAAAAGGAACTAAATACCGGGTGGTCAGAATTAAAAGACCCTTACTCTGAGCTCTCTATAAATCGAACTACTCAGTGTAAAGGCTCCAAAATTGTTGAACATACTATTCAAGACATGGGGAAAGGGATTAAGCGAAAAAAAAATTAGTTCCAGAAACACCGATAGGTGGCGCTGTACAACAGAAAATATGCTGAAAAGTCACAAAATACACATTTGTAACACCTTTTATTCGAACGTACCAAACATTCATATCACAAGGACCTTATCGATGCAGGGAATGCTGCTCAATATGGTTCCTATCTTCAAGATGTAAAATCTGCAGTCTGTGGACAGCTTGTTCAACTGCGGATCGTAATTGTTCGATTGAGATGCTTCTCACATGCAGAGTGATACTGTCTTTCAAATCTGTCAAGGTTACCAGACGTCCACAATAAACAAGACTTTTTAAGTATCCCCACAGCCAAAAATCACATCAGGGATGATCTGGAGAACGAAATGGCCAGGTTGTCGGAAACGCACGACTAATTACTCTACCAAATGTTGCCGAAGAAACTGCTGTACACAGTCCAATGTGTGGAGGCTCTCCATCTTGCATAAAGGTAATTGGATCAAGACATTGGTGCTGTTGCAGTTGGGGTACAACAACATTTTCGAGCATGTTTTTGTACCTCCTGGCCGTCACGGTGCATGTCACAGGGCCATTGGGTTGTTGTTGAAACCCAGACCGTCCGACCTACCAGAAAGGTGTAAGGTAACTGTTTGGACGGTCGGGAAGTGCCACCCAATTTAGACCGGAACCCAGTGGGGGAGGCATCCACAGGGACCGTACCCTCCTTCCCCTACCACCAACCTCTCGGAAGGACTTTCGGACCCACATGTTTAACGTGATCGTACTCCGCATGAACACGGCGGCAGTTTTGGCAGTGGCTGGAATCGAACCCGGGCCTACCGAGTGCAACTCCAGCGCGCTAACCAATGGGCTACCGCGCCCACAGGGCCATTGGGTGTAGCCTCTTCGAAAAAGAAAGGTCCAAGAATGAATGTGGCTGTGAATCCACACCAGATTGTAACTTTCGGTGAGTGAAGTGGAATCTCTTGGAAGGTACGAGAGTTTTCCGTGTCCCAAATGCGACAGTTATGGGTGTTGACTGTTCCACTTAGATGGAAATGCGCTTCATCGCTCCATAGAATCTGCCATGGTCACGATGCATCCACTTCAACTCTAGCCAGAAATGTTAATACAAAGGTCAGTCGCTTCTCACTGTCGATGGTCAGCAAGTGGTGATTGTGACTAATTTTGTACGAGAAAAAATGCACTATGTTTCTCAGTACGTTCCGCACTGTGCTGTAGGGAACACCCAAGTGTCGTGACACTCCACGTGCACTATTACAGCCTATAATGTTGTGCATTGATTGTTCAACAATAGCAGTGGCAACATCGTCAACGACACCTGAACGAGTCGATTTGCGTCCTCGACCCGGCTGAACTCTAAGATGTCCAGTTTTCTCGAATCGAGCGATCATTCTCCTGAGAGCTTGTTGAAGTGTTGAAAACCCAGACCACACGACAGACCCGGAGGTTTACTGTAGCTAAGTGTGTGGCCGGGAACTTTATTTTAGATTCAAAACATTACAAAACAGGTTAAAATTGAATCACAACACAGTTACAACAAGACAAATAAATAAACCACATAAACAAAACCATATAAAACAAACCACAAAAACAAAACCAACTACAAAAACAAAGCAAAAACCTCCACCAAAAAAGCGACACCTCAGGGGGGTCCAGAGAGCAGAGAAAATGTTAAAAGCAGAAGAGGCTCCCAGGCTGATTATGTAATTTTATTAGAAATTTCTCTCGCTATGAGAACACAGTTTTTGATCTTGTTAATAGAAGTTTTGTTGGAGCAGACACTCGAGAACCAGGCCGCGGAGTTTCCAGCAGAAGGTTTAGAAAGGTGGAAAGATTTTGTAAGGGGACAAGTGAAAACATAGTGGTCTGCGTCACCATAGGATCCGCAACGCAAGTACAGCATGAGGTCGTTTTGTGTTTAAAAAAGTATAAGTAATCGAGGAATGGGCCGTGGCCCGTAATAAAGTAAACAAGATATTTATTTGTTATGTGGGTATTAAAGTTAACATTCGGGAGAAATCCTGAGAGCTTGTGGAAGTAATGGTCCTTTGCGCAAATTCTTAAGTCGACGAAACTCTCGACGTGCAGCATGTCCATTGTTTTCATAAAACAGCTTCAAGCAAAGCGCGTTCTGGCAGTGTGACAGCCATCGCTGATAAGAATGAAAATTTCCTAGTTTTATCCCCTTTTATGCCCAGAACATAGTAGCTGCAAACCAAGGGTTTATGCAAATTTTTGTGCTTACAGTGCAAAATTGCAGTTACAATGACAGTTTAAGTTTCTTCACTTTTTTATCTTCTTTTTTTTCATATCAGCAAAAGAAATTAAAAAGGAAAAATTCCATATCGCATGCTTTTTTTTTTTTGGGGGGGGGGGGGATTATTTTGTATCTTTTCAGCATATTTTCTGTTGTAAAGCGCCACCTATCGGTGTTTCTGGAACTAATTTTTTTTTTCGCGTAATCCCTTTCCCCATGTCTTGAATAGTTGGTTCAACAATTTTGGAGCCTTTACACTGGAGAGCTCAGAAAAGGGGTGTTTTAATTCTGACCACCCGGTACTATGAAATATTGTCTGAAAAAGTCTAAAGAGATTGGGTACCAGCAGATACTGAGCACTAAAAGACACTAGAGAGCAGATCCTCTACGTGGGTATAGCTAGTTCTATATATTCCGGGTTATCCCAAAAAATAGCAACTCTATCTAGCATAGCAGATTTGGCTACGTCGAATTCGAATCGACATTTACGGGAAAACACCATTGAAATTTATCAATGCTTAAGAAAACGAATCTATAATTAAATACATATTTTTAAAATATAAAATGAAACCTCTCAATAACGATCATCACGGGACCATGATTTGCTTATTTTGAAAAATAATTGGTGAAACCTCTCAATAACAGACACCCGCGACGAAAGCAAGAAAAGTTCGTTATTTATAGGTATCAGTAACTTAAGAATTTCATTTTCAAATGCAATATGCCAACCTAAGTGCGATTATAAATAGAAACACGTTTATGCCTTATCAACTCTTGATAATAATACAATACTATTGACATTGTATGATAAACTTTTCCTTTTACTTACTTAGCTAATATAAAAATAAAAAAAAACTGATGTAGGCAGCACATAACTTTACAGATTCAAATTCATTTTTTCTTTTTTTCTTCCATAGTTCATTATACTGATTTTAATTGCACAAAATAATACACATTGTTTGAAATTACATCGAATTTGCAGTTTAAATACAATTTTCGTTTTCATTTGCTAACTGACTGGACATATTTTCAAAGGCGTCGTGACAAAGTTGCGAAAAACTAAAATATCTTGGGAAAGACTAGTCCTAGATTAATGGGGTTGGTCTTATTCTTTTCATCGTCAAAAATTACGTATAAAACACGCATTTAATTGATTCGTTTGAGCATACGTAGTCTTTAGCTTTTGGCGATTTTTACGGGCTATTTCACAACACAAGGCAGGTTCTTTTTTCCGAATGACACCAAAATCTAATCAGCACCAGGGTAAACCACAAGTGACTTATCTACAAAATTTTGTAAAATTCGGTCAATTAGTTTTCCAACTAAAGTAAATACATACATTTTCGCGGGACATTTCTCAAAAAGAGGCTAGTTCTCTTACTCCGAATGATACCAAAATCTAATCAGCACCAGGGTAAACCACAAGTAACTTATCTACAAAATTTTGTGAAATTTGATCAATCAGTTTTACAGCTAAAGTGGATATATACATCGCACAGACGTTACAGTAAAAATATTTTTTTTTCGGGTTCTAGAATGCTCGTAACGTGTCGATTCATCGAAAGCTCGAGTTGCGATTTTCGACACGATTCCAATATGTTTCCTATACACAAGGTCCGTAGAATATCTTATATATAAGGTAGTCTCGTTCGGGAGAAAAAGTTGTCCCGGGAAGGAAAGGCAAGTGAATAGTAGGTTCAACAATTTTGGAGCCTTTACACTGAGTAGTTCGATGTATAGAGAGCTCAGAGTAGGGGTGTTTTAATTCTGACCACCCGGTATATTGCAAACTCCAGCGGTAAATAATTTTGCGTTAAAGAAATTCAGGAATTCTTATACAACTCATCCTACAGCATGATGTGTTTACAATCTCCATAAGTGAAAATTCGGCTTCGTTGGAGAAATAATCAAAGTTTGATGATCATTTAAACTCAAATATATTGTAATTGCGTTATTTCAAAACATTGATGCACAGAAATTAAGCAAAAATAAAGCGATTTTAGGACGGATACAACACTAAATATAAATTCTAAAGAACTTTAAAAATCACGATTTTGAGACAAGATGGATGCCCTATTTTATTTTGAAGTGGGTCACGTGATTTCCTCATATAATGGTTAAGTGATCCCTTCATATAATGGGTGTAATTATTATTTTAATTTGTATTTAAAAAACTACTAAATATATATTTTTTATATATTTTATGTGCTAATTTGAATATTTCCTAAAACTTTCGAAGCAATTCGTGAATTTTAAATTCGCTTAAAAAATGTTTGAACAATTAGGTCCCATAGGGTTCCATGTATTTCATTATTTCAACCCGGGTTCAATCCAAAACTAATTGGATGATATTATTCATTTATATTCCCATAGGTCCGACAGACCGTCTGAGCAACATACTAAAATTTCATTTTGATAAAAACATTTTTACGGCAGTTATCGTGCTAACGGACAGACAGACAGAATGAACAAAATCATAAACACTTTTCAACTATGTTGTAAAGTGTTAAAAAACCGCATATCTGTATCTTTAAAACTGAGCGAGTTATATTTAATTGAAAATTGAACATTGTGAATAGGGACCATATATCAAATTAGAAATGTACATTTGTGTCATATCACAAACAAGAAAAATCAATCATGCATAAAGCATTGATTATGAAACACTTTCCAACTTCAATGAAATTTTATTTAAACATCTCTAAAATGCGATACATTTCCCCGGTAATATTTTTTAAATTATCATAATACTACAATAATTTATTATATTTGAAAACTTCATCGAAAACAAATGAAATTTATTCAAATGACATCATCGAAATATAACACGCATGGCTCTCTCTCTATAAAAACAGCATTTCATTCATAACCTTCCATTCATTTCATTCATCACAATACTATAATAATTTATTTTATTTAAAAACTTAAGACCATGGAGGCACAAGTAATTAAACTCTATGCTTAAAACTTCATCGAAAACATCGTCTGCTTCTCTGTGAAAACCCCAGGCCGTCCGACTCGTCCAGAGGACTTAGAGTAACAATTTGGACGACCGGGAGTCTGCTTCTCTGTGTAAAATCAATGAATATTTCATTCATATCAGCTATATTGCATACTCCATGAGCTAAATAATTTTGCGTTAAAGAAATGCAGCAATTCTTATACAACTCATTCTACATCTTTTGATATTTACATTCTCCATAAGTGAAAATTAGACTTCGTTGTAGAAATAATCAAGTTTGGATGATCGTTTAAACTCAAATATATTGTAATTGCGTTGTTTCAGAATGTAGATGCACATAATTTAAGCAAAAATAAAGCGGTTTTAGGACGGATACAACACTAAATATGAATCAAAAAGAACTTTAAAAATCACGCTTTTGACACAAGATGGATACCATATTTTATTTTGAAGTGGGTCACGTGACCTCTTCATATAAAAGGTGTAATTATTATTTTAATTTTTATTTAAACAAGAAAGTTTAATCATGCATAAAACATTTATTATAAAACACTTTCCAACTGGAAATGTAATTTTATTTAAGGGTCTCTAAATTGTGATACATTCAGCGCTGATATTTTTTTTAAATATCACAGTAATTTATTATATTTGAAAACTTAAAACATCAAAAAAGACAATCAAAAAATACAATGCCAGTAACCATAGAGGCAAAAGTAAGGAGTTAAAACTTCACATTAAGAAAACGCCAATATCGTGTAAGACAACAATTTAGGTGGCGCTGGGATAAGCTGCATTGCATGAATTTCTATGGTGAAAGACCTAAAATATTTTTTAAACTGTCAGTTTTGCAAAAATAAATAATTAGCGCAATGCAAGTTAGAACTGAAAAAATAACGAATATTCCTACTCATTCAAAATTATTTTACCTTTCAATTTATTTTTATCTCCATAGATTCTGTACCCTATCCTACTATTATGAAAAGATACTGGCTAATTATACTCATAATTAGTTAACTCTTAATTTAAAACTAATCAAAAATACATATACTAAATACTACGCTTTTCTGTTGTGTCAATTAGCAATAGCAGCCACTGTACTAGCACTAGCGACATCTACATATAATTCTCAAAACATTATGGCATTTTTAAGCATTTCTTCCATAAGGAGTTTTATCTCCTGCTTTCTAACTCCATGTTAGTTACACTAAATGAACTTTATTTAAATAATGCCATTGTAATATAAGTCGTCTGCCTCTATATGTAAAATCAATGAATATTTCATCATTTAAAATAAAAAATATTGTAACTGCGTTGGCTCAGAATTTAGATAAAGAGATAATGCGTAAAAAAAAACTGATGTGAGCAGCACATGACGTTCCTTATATAATGCAATGAATTTACTACTTTTACAGTAAAAAAAAAAATAAATAAATAAGATTATTTTTTATAATAGACATTTATATTCTTTCGAAGATATTGAATTTTTGTCAATGAGTCGTCATTTTCATTGATTTAGTGTCATTTTTATCCATTTGTCGAGTTTATCGTTAATTTAGCAACATTTAAAAAAGTCGCCAAGTTGGCGACATTCCACCAAAATCTTGCCAAGCGTTATAGACGGAGAAGTAAGTTATTCTTACAGCAGATAAATGACTATTGGCGTTCAGTATTACTCAAAGTATCTTTTTCATGAATGGAAAAGAGCGAGAATCCACGAGAATGATGTCACCAAATTTATCGCATGGTATTACATACGAAAAGTAAACATGTTTCTCAATAGGAAATATATATATATATATATATATATATATATATATATATATATATTTAATCTCTCGGCGAACTAGTATATCATTTGCTGTAGTTGCTGAAAAAGAGCCTGCACAGCTAATAAATATTAACACACGTTTAAAATTTAGATTAGAAAATAGATTTAATAACATTTTAAGTTTAAATACATTTTACAAACATTTGAAAAATAGGAATACTAATTAAATATATGCCCACATGCCTCCCCTTGTCAAAAATCACACTTAAACATAAAAAATTTTAATTTGTGCTAGAATTTCATTCTGAAATTGTAGAAAATTAAAATATATAAATTTCTCGTTATATTAAAAGCTTGCTGGATTTGCGGATGGCAAAATTATTTCTGATTGCAGCCCACAATTTGACAGTCCAGCAGAAGCGAAGAACTATTTTATGTAATAGCTTAACATTTTTACAAAATAGCGCTCATTTGCGTCAAATTAACATTGGGGGCAAACTCACTAACACTACACAGGCTGATTAGAATCCACGAATTCGAGAAAAGTTTCATTCACCCATTTCTACTTATAACGGTATCGATTCTATCTTTCGTACTATATGACCTACTTGGTTGTGATTTTTGAAAAAAAATTACTCATGGGCATGATAAAAAAAATATTTAAACTCTTGGAAAGATATTTATTCTAAAATATATCTCTTTTTTCTTTCTGGAGAATATAGTAAGAGTCAGAATTTAATTGAATTCGTTTTACTGCCTATATTAAACAATTTTTATTTAAAAAACTACCTAACATATTTTACTGAAAATTTTTTTATATATTTTATGGGATAATTTGAATATTTCCTAAAACTTTCGAAGCAATTTGTGAATTTTAAATTCACTTTAAAAATGTTTGAAAAATTAGGTCCCATAGGGTTCAATGTATTTCATTTTTTCAACTCGGATTCAATCCAAAACTAATTGGGTGATATTATTCATTTATATTCCCATAGGTCCCACAGACCGTCTAAACAATAGCTATACTAAAATTTCATTTTGATAAAGTCATTTTTACGGCAGTTATCGTGCTAACGGACAGAGAGACAGGCAGACAGAATGAACAAAGTCATACACACTTTTCAACTATGTTGTAAAGTTTTAAAAAGATAAAACTGGATGATAATACATAAGATATCCAACGACGTAGTGAGTACCATTGCTTTATATAATCTCTGTCTGTGTAATGCTTTATTTAGATGCATTTGTGATAAAAAGAATTTGACACATAATAATGTATTTTTGATCTAAAGGATTTCCATCGTCAATTTGTTTATGATCCCTATTTTCACTGATGAAACAGCCTTTCACTCGGTACGGAAAATTGGCATAAGTAAGATTTTTTCCTTTATCATAATTCAGTTGAATTTAAAGATACAGATATGCGGGTTTTTTAACACTTTATTAAATCTTTACAAAATAGTAGAAAAGTGTTTATGACTTGTTCATTCTGTCTGTCTGTCTGTCTGTCTATCCGTCCGTTAGCACGATAACTGCCGTAAAAATGACTTTATCAAAATGAAATTTTAGTATGTTGTTCAGACAGTCTGTGGGACTTATGGGAATGTAAACAAATAATATCACCCAATTAGTTTTAGATTGAACCCGGGTTGAAAAAATGAAATACACTGAACCCTTTGGGACCTAATTTTTCAAACATTTTTTAAGCAAATTTAAAATTCACAATTCCTTTGAAAGATTTATAGAATATTCAAATTATCCCATAAAATATATAAAAAAAATTCAGCAAAATATATTCAGTAGTTTTATTAAATAAAAATTAAAATAATAATTGCACTCTTTATATGGAGAGATCACGTAACCATTTAATGAAGAGATCACGTGACGCACTTCAAAATAAAATATGGCATCCATCTTGTGTCAAAATCGTGATTTTTAACACTTTACAACAAAGTTGAAAAGTGTTTATGACTTTGTTCATTCATTCTGTCTGTCTGTCTGTCTGTCCGTTAACACGATAACTGCCGTAAAAATGACTTAATCAAAATGAAATTTTAGTATGCTGTTCAGACGGTCTGTAGGACCTATGGGAATATAAATGAATAATATCAACCAATTAGTTTTGGGTTGAAAAAATGAAATACAAGTACATTGAGCCCTATGGGACCTAATTTTTCAAACATTTTTTAAGCGGATTTCAAATTCACAAATTGGTTCGAAAATTTTAGGTAATATTCAAATTGTTCCATAAAATATATATAAAAAAAAAAAAATTCAGCGAAATATATTCATTAGTTTTTTAAATAAAAATTAAAATAATAATAACACCTCTTATATGAAGCGATCACGTGACCATGATATGAAAAGATCACGTGACTCACTTCAAAATGATATATGGCATCCATCTTGTCTCAAAACCGTGATTTTTAAAGTTCTTTTTAATTCATATTGAATGTTGTATTCGTCCTAAAACCACTTTATTTTTGCTTTAATTCTGTGCATCTACATACTGAAACAACGCAATTACAATATATTTGAGTTTAAATGCTCATCCAAATTTGATTATTTCTACAACGAAGCCAATTTTTCACCTATGTAAAATGTAAACAGCAAAATATGTAGAATGAGTTGTATTAGAATTGCTGTATTTCTTTAACACAAAATCATTTAGTTCATGGAGTCTGCATAGCTGATATGAATGAAATATTCATTGATCAAAGAGAAGGACGATTTATTTCGATGAAGTTTTACGCATAGAGTTTAATTACTTGTAGCTCCATGGTCTTAATTTTTAAATAAAATAAATTATTATAGTATTGTGGTGAATGACATGAATGGGAAATTATTTATGAATGAAATGCTGCTTTTATAGAGAGGGCCAGGCGTGTTATTGTTTCTATGACGTCATTTGAATGAATTTCAGTTGTTTTCGATGAAGTTTTCAAATATAATAAATTATCGTAGTATTATGATAATTATAAAATTATTACCGAGGAATGTATCACATTTTAGAGATGTTTAAACCAGGCAATATATATTTCAATGCCGTCATTTGAATGAAGTTCATTTTTTTTCGATGAAGGTTTAAGTTTTCAAATATAATAAATTAATGTAGTATTGTGATAAGTTTTAAAATATTGCCGAGGAATGTATTGCATTTTAGACATGTTTAAATAAAATTGCATTGAAGTTGGAAAGTGTTTCATAATCAATGCTCTAAGCATGATTGATCTTTCTTGTTAATTTATATTGAGTGTTGTATCCGTCCTAAAACCGCTTTATTTATGCTTAAATTCTGTGCATCTACACACTGAAACAACGTCCCCCACTGGGTTCCGGTCTAAATTGGGTGGCACTTCCCGGCCGTCCAAACTGTTACCTTACACCTTTCTGGTAGGTCGGACGGTCTGGGTCTCAACAACAACACTGAAACAACGTGGGCGCGGTAGCCTATTGGTTAGCGCGCTGGAGCTGCACTCGGTAGGCCCGGGTTCGATTCCAGCCGCTGCCAAAACTGCCGCCGTGTTCACGCGGAGTACGATCACGTTAAACATGTGGGTCCGTACGTCCTTCCGAGAGGTTGGTGGTAGGGGAAGGAGGGTACGGTCCCTGTGGATGCCTCCCCCACTGGGTTCCGGTCTAAATTGGGTGTCACTTCCCGGCCGTGCAAACAGTTACCTTACACCTTTCTAGTAGGTCGGACGGTCTGGGTCTCAACATCAACAACAACAACAACACTGAAACAACGCAATTACAATATATTTGAGTTTAAATGATCATCCAAATTTGATTATTTTTACAACGAAACCTATTTTTCACTTATGTAAAATGTAAACAGCAAAATATGTAGGATGAGTTGTATAAGAATTGCTGTATTTCTTTAACACAAAATTCTTTTATCTCGTCTGGATCAATTTCCACTTCACGGTGAATGTTCATTGACGCAAGTCCATTCAGTCTGGTTTCACTTATACTGTTTCTTAAGTAAGTTTTCAATCTCTTAATTGTGGAGAATGACCTCTCAGCACAACTTGTTAATACTGGGAGGGTGGCATACACTTTTAAAAGTTCAAACACAGTAGGAAAAGTCCTTTGGTCACAAAAATTAAGCAGTTCGATTGGGCTTTTAGTTTCCTTGTTCAATGCAGAGACCTTCATGTACCACAAATGTAGTTCAGCTTTCAGAGTATTACCTGATCTAGGTCCTAAATCATCAGCAAATTTCCTTGATAAGGCAACAAATCTCTCGTTTTCTTCCAGTGTCGGCTGCCTTCCATTCGGAACGACAGATGCAAAACTTTGTAGAAATTCCTTATGTTTGAGAAATTTTTCATGGAGGTGAGTGATGAAATTATCAATACATGGAATGAAAATAAAAAGTCTGCAGTATTCTTCAGGAGTCTGTACGTTGAAATTTGATCTGTAAATTTGTCTGGTGGCACGGCGTTGTAGAGTAATGTTTTCTCCATGCTGTTCCAGCTTCTTAACAGCTTGTTCAAACAGATGGTGAAACTCGTTCTCTGCGTTCTCTCGAATTATAGATATAGCTTTCGCAACGTCTTCTACATCACTCACAGCAGTTGCCAGATCAAGGTTCACTTCCTGCAGCTTTTCACTCAGACGAATACTGTAGCTGAAAAAAGTGCTATGACAAACTGTGATGTTAACATTGAACATAATAAGGCATGAGCTTCTGCTGATGTCTCCTTATCATTCCAGGTAGTAATCTCCTCCAGAGCCTCAATTACTTGATCAAACAATGAAACCATAACTGTGACGGCATCTTGTCTCTCCACCCAACGAGTAGGGCATAATTTCTTCAGTTTTTTGGCACTGATTTCTGTCTCTCCCTGATTAGTTGCATTAATTTTGCTGGTGAGAACAAGGTTTCGTTTTGGTGTATTGAAAAAACTAGAGATTTTCCCTATTATTCCAAAGCTGTTTCGGATATCCGGAACTCTAGATGAATAAGATATGGCTAAGTTTACAAAGTGTGATGCACAATGAACGTAGGGGGCTTTGGGGTGTTGCTCATATATAATTGCTTGGGCGCCATTGTACTCCCCATTCATTGCAGAAGCTCCATGGAACTCTTGTCCACGGAGAAAAGACGTATCAATGTTGCAGTCTGCAAGGCCTTTAAGAACAGCATCTGCAATTGCTCGACCTGTAGTTTCAGTCAGGGACACAAACTTAAGGAAGTTCTCTACTATCTTAAATTCAATTTTATACTTATCATTTGTATCAAACCGTTTCAAATAACGAACGCAAAGTGTCATTTGCTCTACCGTTGCAATATCTGTGGTTTCGTCACATAAAACCGCAAAACATTTGGCCTCATTCACCACAGTTGCTGCCCTCTCACGGCCAGCCCTTGTCTTCCACAAAAAATCACTGTTTTGGTAATAGGTTTAAGAATAGCTCTATTCTGCAAAACTTGTTTTTGCTTGCCTCTGTCCATTACTTGATCCACAGGAACAGTTTTTCCTTCCGTGACCCTTAAGAACTCATCGGCTTTGAGAACTGAATCCTTATGATAGAAAAAGTTTCATGTTGACTGAACTTCTCCAAGGCCTTCTTCCAATTATTAAATCCTTTCGAAACAAGTTGACCTGTGGCTTGTGTCGATCTTAAACCGACTTCATGGGGTGCAAAGAGAACACAAAATTTGCAATAGGCACTGTCCTCTGCCTTTGAGTAAGCTAGCCAGTTATGCTTACTCAGCCAAGATGAGCAGAACTTCCGAGTGTGGTGAGGTTTTCCTTGATTTGATACAGCACTAGTGACAGTGGCAGGAAAATTGTAATTTGCATATGGTTCCCAAAGATTTTTTTAGCGCTGTTATCCTATCTTCATTAGTGAGGTTAGATTTCCTGACATAATTAGAAATATCTGCAGCCAAAATTTCTATTTCGACTGTGTTTGATATTGTGTTTTGGCCTACCTTTACCTCCTCACAAGGGTTTGAAGACAGCCCGGGGTCACGGCTGCTGCTTGCTTCGACTGCAGTCTCATCAATGTAACCAGAGCTCAGGGAAACGTCGTTGGGAACGTCACTATTTTCAATCTTATTATTATTTTTTTAAATAATTTCCCAGTGTCTGTTGGCCTAGCCCTTTTCGGTTTTTACTCATTGTCGTTTTTTTGACCTTGCTCCTCAGTTATTCAAGCACAAAATTTGCTATATAGCCGAAATACGCACATAAACACACACACTGATCGTTAAAGATGCATTTCACTGTTAGATTAGTTGAAAGTTCAGGACCATTATTAAATTCACCTATTCACCACGCAGGTCCTCGTTCCGAAACTACCAATTCACTGTTATCACACTGTGTCGTAACAGGGGCGCGGTAGCCCATTGGTTAGCGCGCTGGAGTTGCACTCGGTAGGCCCGGGTTCGATTCCAGCCACTGCCAAAACTGCCGCCGTGTTCATGCGGAGTACGATCACGTTAAACATGTGGGTCCGAAAGTCCTTCCGAGAGGTTGGTGGTAGGGGAAGGAGGGTACGGTCCCTGTGGATGCCTCCCCCACTGGGTTCCGGTCTAAATTGGGTGGCACTTCCCGACCGTCCAAACAGTTACTTTACACCTTTCTGGTAGGTCGGACGGTCTGGGTTTCAACAACAACAACACTGTGTCGTAACGTCGCACTTTATTTCAACTCACAGCAACACTTAATTCGCGAAGCGTTGGCACGATCTATTTATTCACTTCCCCAATTTTCTCACTGGGTAAACGAAATTCTCGAGTTTTCGAGCGAACAGTCGCTTCCCCGCCTCTATATAAGGCCAGGGAGGCGCCTGTGACGTCACTCTTCAGAGCATCTGGTACTTTCTCGAAGCAGACCTAGTTCTCCCTTGCGCTAACAGCGTCCTTCACTTTTTGCTTTGTTAGCCCAAAGGGGGGCCAGAGCCCCCTCACCCCCCCCCCCCCGTGGGTGCGCCACTGGGTGGTATCATGTTCGATCAGCGGACAGCTCTGGTGCACATTGCATTGCAAGTAATTTGACAGTGGACCGGTACGTTACACAAGTTGTGATGCCTGCTGTTCGGTCATTGGTGCAGGCCGTCTCCGGTACGGTGTTTCGGCAAAATGCCACACCACACGGCGAACTCTCAACAGTCTGGCGAACTCTCAACAGTCTGAACGAAATTCACATCCTTTCCTGGTCGGAAGCCTCAACGGATCTCTCTCCCATTGGACACGAGTGGGCCCTCATCGGATGTCAGGTGCACCAGGGACCACAAGTACATACCGTAAACGAACTGCGAGCCGCAATAGACGCTACTTGGCAAGGATTACCTCAGGCAACCATTAATAGCCCCCATCGATAGTATGCCTCGCCGTTTAGCGACCTGTATAACTGCCCGTGGAGGGCACAATCTTTACTGAATAAACAGGTTTCTTTTGCATATCTTTGTTTATTCTTTTAATCATTTGCATATGACTCTCTACCGGTACTGTGATTTATATATGACTACGTGCATTCCTTCATGGTGTTGCAACTTCACTTTTGACGAGTGTAGATGGATATGCTTTACTCTTATGCACCGACTTCCAAAAGTTAAGCACGTAGTGCAAATTTTCATTTTTCGGAAGCGTATTTGAATTTGAGTGGCTGAAAATCGCAGCTGATGTAGATGGTAGTATGCAAATATCGTATGTTACAGCCAATCACGATAGACTGGTCGGATATATGCTAATTAGGCAGTCGTTAAAGACTCCAGCAATCTGAAGGATTTGGGGAGGTGCATTTAAATGCTGATACGAAGTGCTTATAACTTTTGTAAGATTATTTTTGATGATATTTGTATTTCTATGGCTGAAAGGAAACGAATGACAGATAGTGAGCGCTGTCGTGCTGTCGGACGCATTGAAGCAGGACAGTAAATCAAAGAAATCGCTACTTTCTTTGGCGTTGATCATTAGGTAATTTCTCGATTATGGAAGCAATTCCAAACAAGTCAAACAGTTGTCCAGAGCCCTGTGCCCGGTCGTCCAAGGATTACCACCCCCTCTGATGATCGGTATATTGGTATAGTAGCCAAGCAGAATCAACGATCGACCTCCACAACTGTTACATCCATGGTTGCAGCGGCACTTGGTAAGACAATATCTGCCAGTACTATGCGTCGAAGGCTCCACGTGAAGGGATTGTACGCCCAAGTACCACGTTTTTGTGTTCCACTAACCGTCCATGCCAGAGGGGCAAGATTAAAGTGGTGTTGTCAACATGTCAATTGGACTGTCTCAGATTCGTGCAACGTCCTGTTCACGGACGAGTCCAGGTTTGCCCGTTTGCCCTGGAATCATATGATAAGAATGTACAGGTCTGGAGAGAACAAGGCACACGCAAATCGGGTCAGGAACATCATCGAACATCACGCATTCAGCGGTGGCAGCGTCATGGTGTGGGCTGGAATTTCAATGCTATATCGCACAGAGCTGCACATCTTTAAAGGCGGTTCTGTGACGGCTGCGCGGTATCGGGATGAAGTCCTACTTCCTATTGCGAGACTCTACGCTGTAGCACTTGGTCCTGATTTCCTCCTTATGGACGATAATGCCCGTCCCCATCGAGCTAACATAATTGACGAATAACTGGAAAGTGAGGGCATTTCTCGTATGGAGTGGCCGGCGTATTCCCCCGACCTTAATCCCATTGAAAACCTTTGGGATGCCCTCGAGCGTGTTGTCTCTGCGCGTTTACTTTCTCCAGTCAGTCTCAAGAGAGTTGGAAGCTGTTGTATTGGAGGAATGGCCATTGCTCGCATCTGCGATGGTTGATCAACTCATTGAAAGCATGGAAAATCGTTGTAAAATTTGTGTGAAGGTCCGAGGTGGTCACATACCATATTAATATAACTTTTGTTTGCCTTTAAACATCATTTTGTTAATGACCCAAATGTGACGTCATATAACTTACGAAAAGTAAATATTTTTTTCATCTTTGCAAATAATTCTTATTTTTTTTAATGCATAAACACATTTGCTACCCTTCATATACAATTCTGAGTTAATCAAATCTTTACTTTTCCATTTTTGTTAATTTAACCGTCCGTGCCTAACCTTTGGAAGCCAGTGTACATACAGGGATTTAAAAAAAGTGGTTAGATTGGTTCAGCATCGTGACCATTTTTATTACATTCTCATTCATATGTTTTCTATGACGTTTTCAATAACAGAACAGGCCTGAATAATTGACCACACGTGTAAAAATGCTCTTAAGATATTCTTTTAGATTCCCAAATCGTCGCGAATCGGTAGAGATTTGCGTTAACTTATCCTCAGTCAACACTTTTCTACATATCCCTGTTGTATCAGCGTTAAGAAATTGCCACATTCACGAGAAAGAGATGTATGAAGGATGTACGTTAAGCTATAATATCAATACATTAAGTCCGCCTACAATGTAGATATGATCAATTTTATCGGTGAAGATTCTGTACAAGAGAGACGTAATGAGAAACAAGAAATTGAGGAAGGAGCCTTCATAGGGTGGCAAGTGGTGTGTACACTTCATTTTTGACGGAATGGGAATTCTTATTCTTTTCTGCATACTCGTTTCATACAGTCATACTACTCAAGGACTCAAGAATAATTCTTTATTAAGTACCTAGGTCACCTCTAGAGTTGCTTTTAATCTTCTGTCTAAAAAAGTTTTGTAGAATCATGGAAAAGAATTTGACGAAAATAGAAGTCTAAAAAGGATCAAAAGGGTGTTCGAGAGGCAAAATTAGGCCTAGTCCTAATTTAAATTTCCTCGAGTCACAAAATTTGAGGGGGAAAAAAAAAACTCTCTAAAGCAGGGGTTCTCAACCTTTTTGAACTCGCGGCACCCCAACACCCTCTACCCTCCCCCCCCCCCCCCCCCTCTCGTACTTCCCCGTACTTTTATCACAATTTAAAAAAAAAATTGAACTTTGGTAGTTTTCGCTCTCACCCCTCGATATATAATGTTTTGTATACAATACAATATGCACAGAAATTTTAAAAATCTAATAACTCATTTAATAGAAATCACGTAATTTTATTTCATAACTAAAGATGTGTTTTATAATACATAAAAAAAAATCTCAAAATTAAATGGGAAAAACGGAAATAAATGATTAAAAAAAATTGAAGTTACAATTATTATCAAGTTTTGCAAATTTTAGCTACAATAGTGTATTTATATATAAATAATTTTTCTGCCATATGTTTAAATAACTTGTTTTAAGCTTTATAAAATCAAAGATATACAAATGGTTTCAAATAAAGGTATCAGTAGCCTTAAAAAGTTAGTGCGACATTTGAGGCTGGTGTTTTAAACATAATACTTTTAAGTCTGGTCTCAAGGTCGACAACGCAACACGAATGTCATCCTCAAGACTTAGAAGTCTATTTCTTGATTTTGACTTAATTATAGCCATGGCGGAAAAACCTTGTTCACAGAGATATGACGTAGAGAACGGTAAAAGTAGCTCTATGGCTTTTTTAACTATGTTGGGATATTCTTGCGATAATTCAAGCCAAAAGGTAGCCACTGATTTCTCGTTACTTTTTTCAAATTTAATTTTTAAAATATAATCCGTACAAACATCGATGAATTCATCCCTTTCAGCAGCAGTATGGTTCTTCAGTTCTTCCGCTCTATCTGTGAATTCAAATGGTGCCACAATCCGGTCCAACTTTTCCATTAATAGGGATGGAAAGTATTGATCAATCGCATTGTCTAGTTGCGAGATGTGGTCAGTAATGAGATGTTCTATATTTCTTAGACTACTGAAATCATCTTCATTCATCAGACCAAGAAGAGGGGGAGAATTAGACAGACCCCCTTTTTGGATCGATGATTTCCACGAGGCCAGTTTTCTCTTAAAACCTTTTATTTTGTTTGTTGATGAAATTAGTGTCTCTTTCCGACCTTGCATAGACAAATTTAATTCATTAGGCTTTTTGAATATATCAGTCGAGTACGCAAGTTTCAAACACCAAACATTATTGTACCAAAGTTCATTAAACGTGTTCTGTTTTTCTTCTTCAAAAAAACATTTAAGTTCTTCCTTAAGTTCTAGAAGCCGGCTTAAGACATTGCCTTTAGACAGCCACCTGATTTCTGTGTGTAAAACTAATGAAACATGAGCAGCGTCCATTTTTTGGCATATTTTTTCAAAAATTCTTGTTTTTAAAGGTCGTGTTTTTATATAATTTACCATTTTGACAGCCTGATTCAAAACTTCGAAAAGTTCGTTGCCGCAAGTTTTTGAAACTAAAGATTCTCTATGCAAAAAAACAGTGAGTTTTTATCACAGAGGGATTTTCTGTGAGGACTCTAGTTGTAAACCCCTTAAATTTTCCTACCATGGATGGTGCGCCATCGGTACAAATTCCGACACAATTCTCCCAATGGAGGCCATGTTCTGTGAGGTAAGAAGACACTGAATTAAAAATGTCTTGACCAGTGGTGGTCGTTTGGAGCTCTTTACAAAAAAGAAATTGTTCTATAATGTCATTGTCATTAACGAATCTACCAAACCCAAGGAGTTGTGATTTGGAGCTAATATCTGTGCTTTCGTCTACTTGTAAAGCGTATTTGCCATTGGATCTCATTTTCCCCACAACTTGCTCGTCTACATTTATTGACATTTCAGATATCCTACGGCTTACTGTGCTGTTCGAGAGGGGAACTTTCGAAACCTGATCTCTAGCTTCTTGACAGAGTACAGTTTCAATAATGATGTTGCAAGCCGGACCAATTATTTCCTCTCCGAGAGTGTGAGGTTTCATTTTTTTTTGCTATCAACTCAGCAATTTTAAATGAAGCCTCAAGACTAGCATCAGATATGGTGACCCTTTTAACCATTCTAGAAGCAGCTTTTTTCTGGCCTTCCAGTAAACGTGAAAAGTAGCAAGAGTTTTTTTCGGACACACCTGGATGTTTTGTAGTCAGATGCCGCTTCAGCTTACTGGGGACCATGGCTTGATTGCTGAGAGTTTCCCCACAAACGACACATACGGGCCTAGGATTGTCCTGATCAATATTCCACGTAAAACCATACGACAAATAACTGTCCAAATATGTCCTTTTCTTAGGAAAAGGTTCATTTCTTTTATCACCATTTAAACTTGAGGAATCGGAAGAAACCTCAACATTAACCTCCACTTCAACTTCTTCTTGACTTTCCTCAATTTTACGTCTTTTCCCCAAAAATTTATCCATAATCAAAAACACGGAAGCAGTAAAATTGAAAACTACGTTGTCAGCACAAAAACAATGACCCCTATTCTCCAGTTTACGATTTACGTCCACTAATTTCCAGCCACGTGGTGGAGTTCAGGGTTGCCAGAGTGTACGAAAGAAAACTCGCAAACTACGCAAAAGAGCCCCCAATTCCTTAAAAATAGTTCCCACTCCCTCACAATGGGCGCCAGAGACTGTCGGCGACTTTGTGAGGGCGCACTCGGACGCGTCCGTGTGTCTACGAAGGCTAACCCAAGGTTATGCTTGGCTCCGTCCCACACCACTCCAAAGTTTTCACTTCGAATTTCACCAAATTATTCCGAACCAAACTGTACGGTGCCGAATAATTCTATCAACGTACCAAGACGTATGTTGGCGAATTTATATTGTCTGGCATACGTATCATGATCAAAAAATATTTTTCAGTCCAAACATAATATTCTGATTTTTTCTTAATTTTTCAAAAACAAATTTTTCTTTTCCCTCCTTAAAATCTCGCGGCACCCCTAGACAATCTCGCGGCACCCCGGTTGAGAATCACTGCTCTAAAGGAAATAAAGGAGAATTTGGAATACGGGTGTATTTGTTCCGCGGAACACTAGAGACTTAATGCTTAAAGAAATAAAAGGAAAACTAAATTCAGCTCATGGAATTAGAGATGAAACCATCTCCTTGATTAAGCTAAATAGGAAAGTTAATATTGAAAGGTCATCTCAATTTAAAAATTCAGAATATAATTATTTAAACAAGAGTTACACAGACTTGCTTCCTGCTTTATCTTCAAATTCACGTTTTAAATATAATGCAACTAATGCGAACGTTGTTATATAATGCAATTAATGAGAACATTTATGGATAAATTGGTTGGAGCTGAATTGTACCACTCATAAAGTTTGAAAGAGTTAGTCCCTTTTCTTCCATGATCAGAAATTGAAAACTTGAGCTAAAAAGTTTGAGGTATTAAACTTGATAAATTGGTTTGTTATAGGCTCCAAGGGGAGAGCAAATAAATTGCGTTATGTTAGGAGTTTGCATAGTACTTTTGATAGGGAGTTGTATAAAAATAGTAATATTGAATAGGAGGGGTGTATAGCTCGCATGTGTTTATAGATATTAGGATCAGATGGGAGGGTCAGCTGGAGTTGATACCAGCCGATTCCTGTTTCCCATGTATGACCGTGGTGTACTACTTGGACGGGCGTAGTTCATGAAGCGCAAAGTCTTCAAAATATCTACAAGAATTACTTTCAAAAATGACAAGATCATTGTCATATTGTCCGAAACTGCTATCCTGTCAAAACTTATCTACTAGGCATTCGTATATGAAGCGAGGGATATTTAAATTTTAAAAGACACTGTAATAAATAACAGGCATTGCCCGGGTCCCTCTACTTAAATAATACTTAAATAATAAGTACCCTCTACTTAAATAATACAAATAACAATAACACCACTTAATTTCCAAAATCGCCTGTTTTGAGCCAAAATCATTTACAGGTTCCTTTTTTCTTGCGCAACCATGCCAATTACACAACGTGTGCGTAACTCAATATGAAGCGAGGGAGATTTAAATTTTATAAAATGTTCCACTACTAGACTAAGATGTATGCCATATTTCAGATCTTCAAGAAGTAGGGAAGTATGTTAAAAATGCCATCAAACAAGTTAAAACAGACATCCAGGTCGTAACGAATTCAATAAAAGATTTTAAAAAGGTTTGTTGTGATTGGATATCTGATAAAAAATTATCACAAAATCGCAAAAAACTAAAAAGTATAAAGTGAAATATCCCTCTATATTAAAAAAGGAGTACCCGCTGTTTGAAAAATTTCTCGAGATTCTTTGCTTCTTACCGCAAAAACTATTGCATATAAAAATATGAAATTTGGTACACTTGTAGAAAAAGCTTTGGAAAATACACTGAAATAAACCGTTTTTAACACTTTACAACAAAGTTGAAAAGTGTTTATGCTTTGTTCATTCTGTCTGTCTGGCCGTTAGCACGATAACTGCCGTAAAAATTCAGTTGTTTTCGATGAAGTTTTCAAATATAATAAATTATTGTAGTATTATGATAATTTTATAAATATTACCGAGGAATATATCGCATTTTAGAGATGTTTAAACCAGGCAATTTATATTTCAATGCTGTCAATTGAATGAAGTTAATTTTTTTCGGTGAAGTTTTAAGTTTTCAAATATAATAAATTAATGTAGTATTGTGATAATTTTTAAAATATTACCGAGGAATGTATCTCATTTTAGAGATGTTTACATAAAATTGCATTGAAGTTGGAAAGTGTTTCATAATCAATGCTTTATGCATGATTGATCTTTCTTGTTTAATACATATTGTAGTTTAAGAAATATTTAATGTAAAAGACAAAATATTTGAGCTGCGAGTTCGCGTCCTGAATAAACTAACAATAGCATAAGACCGCAAATTTTTGCAGGCAGGTACGTACATGGATGAAATTTTGCAGGACGGAGTTAATATTTTTTTTAATTTCGGAGTTTTTAATTTCGATGTACTTTTTGAGATATCTTACTTTTTATGAACTTCTGAAGTGATTTTTTTTTCGTATCAGCACGTCTAGCGGTTTCTCTGTCTCGCACCGCAAAAACTATACAAAAATATGAAATTTGGTACATTTATAGAGAGATATACTGACTTCCAAAAGTTAAGAACCCACTGCAAATTTTCGTTTTTCGAAAGCGTATTTAAATTTGAGTGGCTGAAAATCGCAGCGGATGTAGATGGTAGTGTGCAAATATCGTATGTTACAGCCAATCACGATGGACTGGCCGAATATATGCTAATTAGGCAGTCGTTAAAGACGCCAGCAATCTGAAGGATTTGGGGAGGTGCATTTAAATGCTGATACGAAGTGCTTATAACTTTTGTAAGATTATTTTTGATGATATTTGTATTTCTAGGGCTGAAAGGAAACGAATGACAGATAGTGAGCGCTGGCGTGCTATCGGACATATTGAAGCAGGACAGTCAATCAAAGATGTCGCTATTTTCTTTGCCATTGATCATTCGGTAATTTCTCAATTATGGAAACAATTCCAAACAAGTCAAACAGTTGTCCGGAGGCCTGTGCCCGGTCGTCCAAAGGTTACCATCCCCTCTGATGATCGGTATATTGGTATAGTACCCAAGCGGATCCACTAACCGTCCAAGCCAGAGAGGCAAGATTAAAGTGGTGTCGTCAACATGTCAATTGGACTGTCTCAGATTGGTGCAACGTCCTGTTCATGGACGAGTCCAGATTTGCCCTGGAATCAGATGATAAACGTGTAAGGGTCTGGAGAGAACGAGGCACGTGCAAATCAGGCCAAAAACATCATCGAACATCACACATTGAGGTGGCAGCGTCATGGTGTGTCCTGGAATTTCAATGGGATATCGCACAGAGCTGCACATCTTTAAAGGCGGTTCTGTGACGGTTGCGCAGTAATGAAGTCCTACTTCCCATTGCGAGATTCTACGCTGTAGCAGTTGATCCTGAATTCCTCTTCATGGACGATAATGCCCGTCCCCATCGAGCTAACATAGTTGACGAATAACTGGAAAGTGAGGGCATTTTTCGTATGGAGTGACCGGCATATTCCCCCGAATTTAATTCCATTGAAAACCTATGGGATGCCCTCGGGTGTGCTGTCTCTGCATGTTTACCTCCTCCAGCCAGATTTGGAAACTGCCCTATTGGAGGAATAGCTATTGCTCGTTTCTGCGATGGTTGATCACTTCATTGAAAGCATGGAAAATCGTTGTAAAGTTTGTGTGAAGGTCCGGGGTGGTCACATGCTATATTAATGCAAGTTTTGTTTGGTTCGTTTGCCTTTAAACATCATTTTGTTAATGATCCAAATGTGACGTCATCATATAACTTACGAAAAGTAAACATTTTTTTCATTTTTGTACATAATTCTTGTTTCCTTTAATGCATAAACCTATTTGCTACCTTCATGTATAATTTTAAGTTAATCAAAGCTTTACTTTTCCCATTTTTGTTGATTTTACCGTCCGTGCTTAACTTTTGGAAGCCAATGTACAATAGGGTAACTAGATAAAATAAAACGTTTATCGATTTAAACTTTAGTTTGGCATGAAATAGTTTGCGAAGCGAGCTCAGGATCAAGGAAATCAGTTTTTTGATTCCCTGGGCTAAGAAAAATCCCTGCTTTTACCTCCTGCGAAAAATGGTAGGGATAAAAAGAGATTTTTGAAAGCAGAATTTTTAGGAGGGATACAATTTGTATGAAGTGAGTGCAGCAAGTAGGAGGTGAAGCCTCCCGAACGGGGTTAGTGAAGCGTAGCGAGCAGGGTCAGAGCCCCCTAGTTATAAAAAAAAACGTTTTAAGTTACATGATTTTATGAAACTGCACTAAAAAATGAAGAACAATTTTTAGCTATTTATTCTTATTCATATGCTACTAAAATTAAAGCCCTGAGTCATCTATAAAAGAATTGTATTTGCACATTAACAGAATTTTAAGGAACAGTAAAAGGGATAACATAGAAATTGTATATATAAGAGAATGACGGATTGTCAAGGTAAAATTTAAATGAATTCAATGTAATCATTCTTATATGTGCGATTTATATGTCATCACTTCTACTGTTCCTTAAAATTCTGTTAATGTCCAAATACAATTTTTTGAGTTCTTCGGTTTTATTTTCAGTCTCATATGACCAAGAATATTGGGATAATTAAAAATTATGTTTCACTTTTTAGTGCATTTTAATAAAACCGTGTAACTTAAAAAGTTATTTTTATAATTTTATTTTATACTTTTTGCCTTTTGCAATCAATTTTTCATCAAATACCCAAATAAAGTTCTTAAAATTCTTTTATTAAATTCGTCATGACCTGGACGACTGTTTCTACTTGTTTGATGGCATTTTTAACATACTTCCCTACGTCCTAAAGATCTTAAATATGGTACACAGCTTAGTCCAGCGGAACATTTCATTAATCTATAAAAATTTAGCTGATCCTCGAAAAATAGAACCGGCATTTATTTTTTATAACTGTTTTTCGAGGATCAAACAAATTTTTATAAGTTCCGCTGGACTAAGCTATATAGCATATTTCAGATTATTTATGGCAGAAAGTACTGTTTTGAGAAAATAAAAATTTACTTGTACTCATTGCTTAGCTACTTGTTTTAAAATAAATAATTAAAAATACCACTAGTGCAGCTAGAATAACAATTTTAACGTCACTAGAAGCACAAAAGTTCATACTTTATAAAAATGCAAAAATTGAAAAATGCGTTTTTGATCGAAATTCGTGAAGTTACCCCTGAAGCTACGTTTGTAGAGAAAGTAAAAAAATCTAACATGTCAAACACGATTTCTTACAGATTAGCGAATTTCAACATTGCGTGAAAACAATATGACTATACCACAAATTAGATCTTTCTTACATCTATAATCACAGAGAATATCAATGAGATTTTTGTTGTTACAGATTAAAATAAACACACCTAATGCCATATAATTGATTATTTCCAGAGATATCAGGCCCCGTGGATAAAAATAAAATCTCTAATACCTCGAGAACGACTTGTGATAACTACTAAACAATTGCTTATAATTATTTCTGGTTAAAAGTACTTACAAAGCATTTATTCATTCGATTATAATAAATGTATTTAAAAATTTTATTACTTTTTCGATTTCAATACATAGATTCGAACTTACAATATTTTCAGTTTAGCATGTGTTATCATTCTGTAAATAATGTCAATCGCTTATAAATAAAAATTACATGTAAAATGGCTATTTCTTTAAAAAATATTATAATATTATTTATGTTTTAATGATTTCCGAAAAAATATTCAAAAAATTTAATCTTCCCCTTATCCCAGTTACCCAGAAATCAATAGGCTGACAACATTTATTCAATGAAACTAGCACAAATAGGTGGCATTGCCCTGGATTTTAGACACAAAACTGAGTAAAATTACATCTAAACATAAAGTGAATTCTCAAAAACCAAACATTTTAACAATATGCCTGCTTGGAACAAAAATTAAATAACTTACTGTGTGGTCATAAAACGCCCTAAATAAGTGCATAAATATGCTTAGCCTGCAGCATGATCTATTAAACACTGTAAATAAGAGTGCAGGATGCATGCAATCCTTTAAATAGCTTTTGTAAATTCAAGCTAAAAGTATAGCCTTTAAAACTAAGTTTTACCATAACTAGAAGCTAAAATAGAATCAAATTAATGAAAGAAGCATAATAGATTGATAAGGCAAACTATAAATTTGACCAACAGTTTTATAAAGAAAAGTTAACATATGCAATGAAAATCATGTTTAAAAAAACATTTTAACACAGAAATACACATCCATCATTATTCCCATACAATTTGTAAATAAAAACGTCTGCAAAACAAACACTGCACAAATACAAAAATGTAGACAGGTGGCGCTATCTTGAGAGTAGAGTAAAAAATCAGAAAAAAATCTGACCAAAATCCTAATTGCACCATGCTGATGCATGTGCTGTCTTGCAGGGAAAGAAGTGCTTTTTACATCGAGATTGGAAATATCACTTTTATAGACTCAATTAAAAATTCATAGAAAATTTAGAAGTAAAGTTATATTTTTTTTTTTTTTTTTTGACACTAAAGGTTAGAATAGAATTGTGTACATCTTCAACTCTCCGATGCAACGAAATAATTAAAAATTTCCTAAAATATGCACATTTGCACATTTTGATTAAAAATAAATAAATACAAAGAACTTGACCTAAGATGATTCAGTCCAATACTTGTTAAAACGACCATTCTTCAATCTTTCCGGTGGTGTCAAGATGCAAGCTGTGATAATATTTTCAATTGCTAAAGAACCAATTTGTGTTAAAATTATCCAAAATTACACTTCATAAAATAACTGAAAATTAATTTAAATTTTTAAAAAATCACTTTGAGGTATCAAACTATTGACAATTATCTGCTGTTTAAACTATTGGCAATTAGAAAATTTGCTAACATTTGCTACACAATAATTGATTATTAATTGATTTTCATCATTAAAAACTAATATTTCAATATATAAAATCAATGGTTAAGTTTCAATCTATGGATTCCTAAAATTGGAAAACTAAATTCAAATAATGTAATTCATATGTCAATAATATATTTAAATTTTCACTATTTAATTTGGAAAAGTGAATCTTGTTCTCCTATAATAGCCATCTAATAATTGTTCGTAAAGTTACTAGATGTGCATATCTATATAAATAAAATTGAAAATCTGTCTGTTTGTCTCATCATCACAGGAGAACGGCTGAACCGCATTTGATGAAATTTTGTGGGTAAGCTTGAAATAGCTTCACTTAAAATTTAGTCCATGTTTTGAGTTTCTATGACCAGGGGTTGTCTAGATTAATTAAAAACGCACAGCTAAACCATCCATAGACATAGCATTATACGGACGATATGTTTTCCCGTACATTTATTTGAAGAAAATGATATCATTTCACTTAGCAACTGGTTTAAATCCAATATGTTCATGTGGCAGATGATTTTTATTAAATCTTTTCCAATTTAAATAATAAAGAAATGTATATGAAACAAATTTTATCGAAATTACATTTTTAAAGATTACTTTGGGATTATTGATATTTTCAATTTATTATGTCATCTGTTTTATTTTGGCAAAAATGATTGAAACTCATATATTGTAGTAGGGTTAATCTTCTATCAGTATACGGGTATATCTTCTAAAATATAGGTAGCATGGTTATACCTTCCCATACAATTTTAGCACTTTCATTTTGACATATATTGGAATCGATTATAGCCCTCAAGTTTAAAGATAATTGATATTTTCACCTTATCACATCATCTGTTGTATTTCAGCAAGAATTTTTTAAATTCATATATTGTAGTACAGGTAATTTTCTACTAATACAAGGGTATATCTTCTTATATTCGGAAATATAAGTAGTATGGGTATATCTTCCAATACAATTTTAGCGCTTTTATTTTGGCATAGATTGATTCAATTTCATATTTTTTACAAATTTATTTACCAACGGGACCAGGCTGTTTTATTCTTCAGATCTACCTGTGAAGATAATTTCTGTATAGCGAGAACAGAGATTCTTAAACTTCTTTTTAGGAGCATTAATATAAATATTCTAATAGAATGTTTTAAATAACAAAGCCATTTAGAATAGTATAGAAATTTACACATGATTGTGATTTTTATGCTTCTTTATATTATATATTGTGTATGAAGAACGGCTATGTAGTATGGGTAATCTACTAAATACATGGGTATATTTTCTAATCTACGAGAATGTAAGTAACAGGAGTGTATCTTTCTATATAATTTTAACACTTTCATTTTGACATATATTGGCATCAATTAAGAGCTTTGGGTTTAAGGATTAGGAGATTATTGATATTTATTATTTATTACATTATCTGTTATTTTTTGGCAAATATATTTGAAACTCATATATTGTAGACAGGTAATCCTTTATTGATACACAAGTATATATATCTTCTAATATTCGATAACATAAGTAGTATGAGTATACCTTCCCATACAATTTTAGTGCTTTTTTTTTTTTTCATATATTGATTTAATTTCATATTTTTTGTAAATTTGTTTACAAGCAGAACCAGGTAATTTTTTTTTTTTTTTTTTTTTGTCAGATCTTCCTGGGAAGATAATTTTGTATAGTAAGAACAGAGATTCTTAAATTTAGTTTAAGGAGCATTAATTTAAATATTGTAATAGAATTCTTTGAATAACAATGCCATTTAGAATATTATAGGAATTTGCCACATGATTGTGAATGTTAAGCCTTTTTCTATTATATACTTCGTAAGAAGAATGGGTATGCTGTTAGTAAATAAATAAAACCATACCACACTCTTGTTGGTATTGAATTAAAATTAAGCATTGAAATTTGGAACTTTTGGGCAACTTATTAGTCCAAAAAGAATTAAGTATTCATGCTCACATGTAATGTTCTGATCCAAATGCAATTGACATTTAAATATATCCCATGAAATAATTGACTATTAGCATATCTACATCCACGAAATTAATGTTGCACAAATTTGTCAAAAAAAATTTGCATATGGAAAGAGAACATAATTGATTATAATAAAACTGAAAAAACATATTTGATTACACTTACTAATTTTTTAGATCTAGAGGAAGACCGAAGTTGAGATGGATTGACTGTGTGGACAAGGACATTGGAGTGTTAAAACTAAAAAATTGGAGAAGCATTGCTTAAAAAAAAAAAAAAAAGCACTTGTAAGGAACTTCTGAGGAAGGTCAAGGCTACAGCGAACTCTTAAGCTATTGATGCTGATACAAATTTTTTATTTTATGTTATTATCTTCGTAAATTTATTTGTAATATGCAATATGTATGTAGAAAATTGTTCAAACTAGCTTTTAAAATTTTGTGTCATTTCTTTTCTAATGAACAATTACATAAGAAATTATTTTATTTATTAACATCATTGAAAAACCTGATTTTTAAAAAAATTCATTCAAACATTTGAAATAAAATCAATAAGGTTGAAAGTAGAGTCATTCCATGTGAAATCAATCATCCAGTTTTTTCCCCCAAAAAATTAAACCCACCAACTCAGATTTTAGCAAAAGTTGCCATAAAAGTTTATCTGTTTTTTATACTTTATAATGTATATTTTTGAGTACAAGTTTTTATCTTGCTCACTTTAGCATCTCGATTTCTATTTCTGAGGGGAAACATGACAAAATACACACTATACATAGACCAGCCACTCATCCTGTTGCTCATACTCTAGGGTGAGTCGGGTGGCCTGGGTCTTCCACACTATACATAGAACAAGAACCTAAAATGCTATACAGAAACTTTCAGCATTATCATTTCTGATGAATAATTAATAATAAATAACCAAAAAGAACATCGAAGAGCGGTGATGTAATGACTATAGCAACGTTCCTCAACCTTTATGAGACTGTGGCCCAGTAAACTATTTTTCATAAGCCGAGAGCCCGGTTTCAACTAACTCACATATAAATACCTTTCTAATTTTTTTTAAAATTCGTACATTAAATATGTATTAATAGTTAATTACGGTATAATCTTAAAGCATCTCAGTACATTTATGTATCTGGTGTGGCATTTTAAAAAATATAAAATTAAATTTAAATAAGTTATCACTCACTGGACTAATGAAACCATGCAGCATAGTACATACTCTATATACTTCAGGCCAATATCATTATATTAATTTGTGCTGATTTTCAGATATATCCCATTTTTATCACCAAAAATTGATAATATTATTCAGTATAAAATGGATTATTGTATTATTAAATTAATTTTACTGATGTTGGTGTGAAAAAAATAATGACATTGAGAGAGAAAAATGTTTATCTACTAGCCGCCTTCGGCAACAAGCCTATTCGCTACCCTTGAAAATGCTGACCATGGCAAACTCGCTGGCGCCATAACCCTGTGGAGTTAACAAAGTTTGTTTTAGTTTAATGACGTTAAAACTAATAATGAAATTTTAATATGATAAATAATGTTCTGAGGGGATTCTAGAAAATTGATTTGTAAAGTGAATTTATTCTAATGTTTGTGAACTGTGAGATTCTAAGGATTTCTGTACTTGTAACCCTAGGAAAGGGATTCCTTTGATGTGTACTCACAGCCGGGGATCAGCTGCTCCTATGTTTTTTGTAGAGGTACGCTCCTCTATTCCTTGTTTTACATAAATGAAATTGTATCCCTTTGTCTATGTTTTTAGTATTGCATCGCAAATGACATGAAAGTATTTTTGAGGCTGATGATGTTGAATGTGAATCTAGTATTTAAGAAATAGCAAAAAAAAGTTTTTTTTTTTAAAGATTGTCCCCACCACCCGATGCATAAATATACAGAGACAATCTCCATAATTTTATTTTTATTTATTTTTTTATTTCTTCAGTGTTTAAGTTTTTTCATTGTGGTCCCAACCACCACCTGATGTAAACAATACATCGCCACAATTCAATCCAGTATAATAAGCCAAAAACCTTATAAAAAGCAAACACTAATTCGGTTTTTAATTGTCCCTAGGCCAAAAGCCGTACAAAAAGCAAACACTTATTTGGTTTTTAATTGTCCCTAGCCCAAAAACCGTATAAAAAGCAATCACTGATGACATTTACAAATATAATTTAATACCCATATGAATATTCTCATCAGAATATTCGCATGGGAATCAAGAGCATAGCCCAAATATATCAGCCAGATACCACCAAACACTAATTCGGTTTTTAATTGTCCCAAGGCCAAAAACCGTATAAAAAGCAAGCACTTATTCGATTTTTAATTGTCCCTAGGCCAAAAACTGTATAAAAAGCAAACACTTATTCGGTTTTTAATTGTCCCTAGGCCAAAAACCATATAAAAAGCAATCACTGATGACATTTGCAAATATAATAATTTCATATAAATATAATAATTTCACTCTGTATACTGTTACAACCACCCGATGTATACAATACAACACCACACTTCAATCCACCATAATTCAATCATCTATATTTTATAATGACCATATGCTAAGCTCCTCCATCATTTAAAATATAATGTAATTTTCTAACCAGATGCATAAATGCACCGCGACAATCTCCATAAATTTCTTTTTATTTATTTTTTTCTCCATAGAAACACCGTGCATCTGCACGTGCATGTGGGTGAAAAACTGCTTTCGCAGTTTTGCCGAGAAATTGAAAATCATTACTTCCTTAAAATCCGGATCATGCGGCTACTTTTTATTATTTCTTGACCAGATTGGGCTTGTAAGAAAGCTTGATCTTTGAGCTTTCTAAAAATGTAAATTATTAGTCAAAATTGTTGGTACTTTTCCCGATGCGAGGATTTAAAAACAAAAGTTTGTTTTTTTGAGCCGAAAGTGACTTTAGTTTTTTAAAATCTTTAAAAAATAGTAGAATTTGTCCCTGAGATTTCAAATTGATATATTTTTACTTGCAATTGTCTGCTCTTTTCGGTCGTGTGATTTGTTTTTTTTTCTACAACGTCTGGATGGTGAAGATAAAAGGGGGAAAAAAACGGTCAAAATAACATAAAACATTAATTAAACATTAACATAAAAAAATAATTCAAATTTTAAAAATCGTTTTTCACATGTCCCCCCTCCCCCTCGGGTTCTCCGGTTGCCAAATTTTGCAGCTCTGTGACGTGCGGTCGCTGAGCTTATAGTGTATAAGACAGACACACAGACATTGCCTTTTATTATATAGATTGTAATTCACCATAGAAGTCAGTCGAGTAGTCTCTTATTCACATCAAAATTTAAATGTGGCTTGGTCACTGACTACTAATGAAAGTTTGCTACACAAATGTTATTTAGGCATTCTGGTTCTGAGCTTTTCGACACATTTACGAATATTATTCTCCTTAGAATATTTCCACTAGGAAATATTTATTCATAAAAATGCTCAGAAAACTAAAAAGACAAATTCCAGAAGAAGCTATCGCAGCCTGATATAATTGATGCCGTGGCCTGGAAGTTGAGAGAAACACTAGACTATGGCTTCAGTTTTTTAGAAATTAAGGGTGTGTTGGTTATTGTTGCGGTTCTTATCATCTCGGTTGAAACCTTGAGAACAGTACAATTCGTGCTTACTAAAAATAATCTGAAAATTCAATAAAATTAAACTGTATATGTACATACATGTACCTATCTGTCCAATTTAAAAGAATTAAAACCAACTGGAATGCTGTAATTACAGAAGTATTCTGCTTCTTAACATGGTTTATAAAATCTTTTTCAATATATTATATGGACTTCTAAGCTAGGAAATCAACATTGGACCAGATGACACTAAAAAAAAGTAATTAAAAAAAACTAAAAACCCTTGTATACAATGCAAGAAGTTGAATAAATAAATTGTACCACCAACTTATTGTGCGAACTTGCATTGTGTAAAATGGAAGTTGAACTATCCAAGTTCTTGTGTACAAATTCTTGAATGAACTTTTGTAACCGCAAAGATCGTATAATTTCTTGACTGTAACTGACTAATCAGAACACTCACAGTGCATGTCACAATTTCTTTATCATATTTTTTACAAACTTCTGTTTTGTTCATGCATGAATTGAATCTTTGTCTACTTTATTTATACATCTTTAATTGACCACTTATGAATTTTTAATTTAATTAATCTGAATTTAGTGTATTTCATTTTAACTTTTTTTCATAAACCACTTTTTTATCTTTCACTCTGAGATTCTACATATAGGGACCAGTAGCGAATCCTGGTCTAGAATGTAAGTCATTCAGAAATATGCATTACTTAACAAATTGGAAAAGAACAAACTTAGCATATTTGAAAAAAAAAAAATTCTCTAGAAGATAGCTGGCCCACTGTTGTTGTTGAAACCCAGACCGTCCGACCTACCAGAAAGGTGTAAGGTAACTGTTTGGACGGTCGAGAAGTGCCACCCAATTTAGACCGGAACCTAGTGGGGGAGGCATCCACAGGGACCGTACCCTCCTTCCCCTACCACCAACCTCTCGGAAGGACTTTCGGACCCACATGTTTAACGTGATCGTACTCCGCATGAACACGGCGGCAGTTTTGGCAGTGGCTGGAATCGAACCCGGGCCAACCGAGTGCAACTCCAGCGCGCTAACCAATGAGCTACCGCGCCCTAGCTGGCCCACTGTGTGAAAACAGAGTAGTGAAAACAGAGTATACTTTCTAGTTAATAATAAGACAAGCATCTAGAAATGATAATTAGCTAGATCCAATACATTTAAATAGTTATGTTACATACTTAATAGCCCCTAAATAGTTATATGTCATTATCGTCCCATTTTTAGTAGGTAATTACCATCCCCATTTTAACTTAATTCATGCAGGGATGGTAGTTACAAGGACGGTAATTACAATTCTTCAATTTAAGCTCAATAAAATAGAAATTATTCCATTCTTCGGTCTTAATTATACTACACATTTCATAAATTTATGTTATTTGTACTTCTTTAAATAAAAAATTACACACTACTACCTGCCTAGCCAAACAAATTGCTACTGAAAGCCTTCGGGTCAATCGTGTGGTCTGGGTCTTCAACACTACTACCTGCAATTTCTTGGTAGAAAATTAGAGGGATGGTAATTTTTTCAATAAGTATACTTTTTGTTTTAATTCATGATAAACAAAGTTCCTACACGAAAGAGCAGATGCTTATTCACAAATACTAAAAATTATTGTCTTTTGTTTCTTGAAAGCTATTAAAAGCCTAGTGATGCCATTTATTTTCATTAATTAATACTTTTCATACCAGGGATGGTAATTGCATAAAAAGTTGGCAACAGGTATAAACAAATGCATATATTGAAAAAGACTGTTTATTTAATGGATATTAAAAGTAAATAATAAAATAGATACTTAGACTATATTATAATATATATATACACTTAGCTCTCCAAAAATTTCACAGTGCAGTAACCTTGTCTTGAAATTATGAAATGTGTGTTGAGGACAGGGGACGGTGGTGACATTTCAATAAATTTTTAAAGTTTTAAAACTAGAAAATATTGGAATATGTGAGTTTTTTTTTTTTTTTCTCTTTTTTTACTCTTTATAAACAGCTTAAGTAAAAAAGATCATTAACGCATAACCATATATATTTTTATGAAGGATATAGTTCTGGGACATAAAAGTTAAAGAACTGAGAAAATCACTCTATGTAAAATATTACAACTGTAACACTTATAACTATTCGGATAAATCATTTAAATACGTATATTTACGAAATCAAAATTAAACACATGATTTAGCAGTTAAATCGATAACTGATATTACAATCGAGAAGTTTGTACCTGATAAAACAGAAGAAAGAGAAAAATATTGTCAAATTTAATACCGGCCGGGGATAACCGCTTAGGCTTACATAAGGAATAGCATGTGTCAGGTCATCGAGATCTTCGATGAAGTAAATCACATACATCCAGGTAATTAAATAAGCTTACCTAAAAGTGAAAAAATGTTCATTTGTGCCGTTAAAATAACTGAAAAGTTACGGTTCACCGCATCATTCCAAGTTTCGGTATTCTCTTTAATTCACATAGGGACACAGAGCCAATAGCAGATCTTTAACTAATGCCTCTCCCAAATCACAGTGTTGCCATTCCGGGAACAATAAATATAAACATACCTCCCACGGAGATCGTACGCATGCTCATATTCAAGGATGACACAATGCGAATGAAGGACATCAAAGCCGAGCTAGAAAAAGACGTTCAACTACAGAGCCTTTATAAGGTTTCCAAAAAAGGTTTTCGACGTTCAAGCAGATGGGTACGGGTAAACAGAACCACCCATACAAATTGCGAGCCCCCTAAAAACATTTATCATGGGCATCCATTAATTGATTTTCCCCACTTTGTGAATATTTTATGCTTTCCCTCAGAATAAAATATTGGTGGTCTGGGCTAGTCCAGGCCACCTCCTAACACACACTCGAGTGGTATCCTCTCCCCTATGGGGAGTCCATCCCCCACTCGGAGAAAACAAACATATATCTACTGTACACATATGAAAAATATGGTTTGAAAAGTTTTGATTAAAAGAAAAGAAACTTAGGAGCCGTTTTCGGATAACATCCTATATCAGCGCATACAAATCGCGGCATTATATCGAAAAAATGGGAAAGGGCTGACAAACTGTTGATATGAGTCACTCGGTGCGCTTTTAGCATACCAAATGGACAGGTTTTACTCCCATGTCAACCTGGGAATTTATTCCGATGAGAGAGCATCAAGTTCAAATCTCCATTCCAGAAAAGCCCCAACCACGGGAATCTGCCAAGCAATGACTCCGGTCACCGACGGTTTTGGACATTAATTACAAAAGCTAGTCCATGCCGCCACCTGGAAGAGCTCAGTTCGGAAAAGGGAAGAAACCCGCCAAATAAGCTCACAAGAAAGCCTTGATAACCAGTGTGCTGACATACGAAGGGCAGCTTCTCAATGACTAAAGTTTTTTTTCGTTCGCAGCAGAGTATGTTTCCTTTTCCTTCCAAAAGAATAATATTGAAGCTAAATGCGACATTCATAAAAGAGCAATATACAATAGCCACCGTTTATAAGAACCTCGTTCTGTAAACAAATGGATAGTTTCGTTATACATAATTTTACAAGATTTGAATATGTGTCAGTATTAGCGCAGTCAGTTTGCATTAAAAAATATTTCTTTATAAACTGAACCGACCAACTGTCAGTCGCACAAAAATCTTTCCGCCTAAATATTCAGCAAAGTTTTAAACCTTTTTCCGAAAAATTGTTATACTGATAGAATGTGAGCTTTCTTATGTTTGGCATTAGAAAACCATTGCAAAAATGCTTCCTCGACATCAGCAGCTTCTCTCTTTTTTTTTTTTACAATTACCCTTCAAAATTTCATTTCCGCTTTTCCGAATTTTACATAAGGTTGGCTGCGTAATTTCTAATGCAGAAGGAAATTCTCTTTGGCTGCACGGAGGAAGATAATTAATTTTTCAATGACAAATTTTTCATTTCGAGCCAACTATGGGATTTTTTTTATGCTGCTTCTTCCACTAATAAAATTCACCAGCCTCTCTTTGCGAGCTATTTCAACCCGACCGGCTCTACAGTTACCTTACACCTTTCTGGTAGGTCGGACGGTCTGGGTCTCAACAACAACAACCCGACCGGCTCACACGACCTTCTATGTGTCCTGTGCTCGCTGACGCTTTCACCCCCTAGCTCGCCAGTACCAAGGCCACCTGGAATAAGATAGCCTTGCCAGTACCCGCTTCGCGAGCACTTTAGTGCCGCTTGATTGCAGACATAATACGCCTGTTGTGGACCTTCCCTTGTTAGCGGACATTCTCCATCCATGGAGCTCGCTTTGCGAACTCTTTCACTCCGGCTGGCGCACACGACCGCCTACTTGTCCTGTGCTCATAAAACTCCAAGATTCCACCCTCTATCGCCGCAGGCGTGATGTACCAAGGCCACCCAGAATAAGTAGATAGCCTTGGATGTACCCACTGGTACTTCGGTCCCTTATTAGCTAACGCCGGAAGTGAGACTGTGGCTACCACACATTGAACATAATCGCTGTTTGGCGTAAGGTCGGATCTCGCCAACCCTGCGGTATTCAGAGCCATCTATCGGAAAAAGGTAACTTTTCGGATCGATTTATCTCCGCCTTAATTCGTTTTGTGAACAATTTCATCAAGCTTTAGCTCCCACTCTCCCAGCTCGCCAACCCCCTGAAACTCGTTTCGTGAGTTGGGAGACCTCGTCTCCTACTTCTTGGTGCTCGCTCAGTCTGCATTACAATCTATGTCATGCCGTTTGCTTTTAAGAACGACTGCTTATTATCAGGGCCGGTTCAAGGATATTTTCGTGTGTGGGCAAGACAGTTTGGGGCCGCCCTTCATATATATAAATATAAAATACAAATATATAATAAAAATTTTCTTAATGTTTCCTTAATAATTCCTTCCTTCTTAATGTGACGCAACAAGCCCATTTTCCATTGGTTAATCTTTATCCAATGGCATGATTCACATCCTCGTAAGGGTCCGCTCGGTCCCCCCCCCCCCCCGTTGTCTTGGCGCCCCTAAATTTATGATTTTGTGACCTTTTGGGTTCCCGTGTTGTAAAACTCGACGCCATCCAGACTGACAGTATTGTTTGCCGTTTTGTGCACAATAAATTACACATATAAGCTTGTCTCATCAAAGTGTGAGATCTATTTCTGGTCTCACACTATCAAATTTTATTCTCATCTAAATTTAGAGTTTTAATTAGCGGTTTAGAAAATGTAATGCCTTACATTTCTTTCTACATGCATGCATAATGCAGCAGTAATTTATAATACATAACTGAATTTTGGACTTTATTTGTAATTTCCCTGCACACAAATGATGTATTGGAAAATAATGTTGGGGTCGAAAACTCGAATTTTCGACGGATTAATATACGGTTTGGACATCCTTTAACCCATATCAATTATTTTTAAATGGGTGTCTGTGCGTGAGTGTAATGTATGTATGGGTGTGTATAGGAGTCTAGAGAGACAAAATTTCTAGAACAAATGGAGTGAAGTGAACAAAATTTATGATTTTAAGGGGAAATGAACACTCGGAAGGTCGCAAATTTTCAAACTTCTTTTAAATCATAAGAAGAAAACGGCATTCAAAAATATTAAATAAACAATCATATTATATGTAAGTTTACGGGAATAACATCTATGTTTGGGGTTTCTGTGTAGGGAAAACGAAGTGTTATGAAAAATGTAAACCTTTTGGACACTTATAATAATAATATCAATATTCTAATATTCAAAATTTTTTTCTAGAAAACGCTGTCCCAGCGAGTGTTTTTATTATTCTTGTTTTCATTTTAAACTACAAAATAAAGATATAAATAGTAAACGACAAAAATATGTACTAGGAAATTTAGTATCAAAATCTATATTTATTATTAAGAAAAGCTTTTATAGTTCTCGAGTAATCGTCTTGTCAAATTGAAGAAGATTGAAATTTTTTCATTTTTCAAGTTAGTAACATCTCAAAAACTAAAAGAACTAGCTTTGAACAATAAGCATAAATTTGTAGCTCAGTAAAAGCCCTACAAGTGTATATAATTGGATTTTGGATCGAACTCTATTTTTTGGGGGAGGGGTGGCAACATAAAAATGAGTTTTTTTCCATGTTTCATACTTTCACTCGAAATATCTTCGAAATTATAAAAGATCGATAGAATTATATTAAGTGATAAAAAAATATGTATGAAGAAATTTAGTTTCTAAATTTATATGTATATTTAAAAAAGCTTTTATAGTTTTCGAGTAATCATCTTGTCAAGTGGAAGAAGTTTGAAAATTTGAAGTATTTCAAGTTTGTAATGCTTATACCTTAAAAACTAAAAGTGATAACTATAAACAATTAGTATGAATTTATTGCTCTTTAAAAATCCTACAAGTGTATATAATTTTAGGTCACTTTCTTGGTTTTTGAAGTATATCGAAATTATAATCACTATACTTTAAAAACCAAGTTTTCCAATGGGTGGGAAAGCTGTAATATTTGAAATGCCACGATTGTTGCAGATCAGTCTGGTTGCTTACTCTTTTGTGAAATATTGGTGCACAAGCACGAGATATTTTGCTTTGTCTAAAAAAAATTAGGAAGTCAAATGAATATGGGGATTCTAAAGATGTTTAATGATTGGTGAGGTTTGAACAGAATAGGTGGAAATATACGCATTCAATTACGTATTTATGTGCCGCCAGACACGTTTATAGATTAACTCGAATGTAAAATCTCCACAGTAAGTTTAATTTTTATACTGCAAATCAAGTTAGTAAAATAATCGAATATATAAAAGTGGAGTCTATGGTCGGAGTTTTCAGATGAAATCGGGGTGAAAATTAAAAGCGCTAGCTAGTTACAAATAGTTAATTTGTATTGCTAGTAATTTGTATTGCTTTGAAAGCCTATAAACGAAACAAATGAGTCTGAAATAATCGAATAAACTTATTGAACTTTACTGGAGTTTTATCTTACAAAATATTATTCACGCAAAGCAATTTCGGTTCCATCGGACTACAGTCACCGCCGATTATATTTTTCTGAATTTATCAGGAATCAAAAGTAACTTACTCATTATGTAGTGTCATGAAAGTTGCCCTCATCCATTTTTTAATAAAATTTGAATTTTTAATTGCATAAATCTTATGAATAATTTGTATATCTTAGCAGTAAAACATTATAAGCAAATCAAAGAAATGATTTTATGAATAAATTAGGAAAGAGGAGAGATGAAGGAAAAGCATTTCAATCCCAACGAAGCTAAGACATAATATAACAGGACAATTCAGAATTTTGCCGGTTATATTATCAGCAATTTATTTAAATAGCTAAGCTTTAATATTAAATTTAAAATGCAAAAATATTTAAATTTGTTGGTTTTTGATTTCGCAGATAAAAATCTGGGATTCTATTTCGAAGCAGTTTGTGACTGTCCATTGTAGCCCCTCTAAAATCTGATTAACATACAGAAGGAACATAGAATATAACAACTATACTTCAAAAATCAAGTTTTCTAATGGGTGAGAAAGCTGTAATATTTGAAATGCCACGATTGTTGCACATCAGTCTGGTTACTTAATCTTTTGTGAAATATTAGTGCACAAACACGAGATATTTTGTTTTGTTGAAAAAAAAAAATTAGAAAGTTAAATGAACTTGGGGGATTCAAAAGATGTTTAATGATTGGTGAGGTTTGAACAGAATAGGTGGAAATATACATACGGAAATATACATAATAATGGAATACTATCCAAATTACAACAAAATTTTACACTTTGACTAATTTAACATTTGCTTTATTGCATCACTGGAACGAATTACCCGGTATTGACTGGGATGCAAATAAACCCCCGTTACTACATTTACAAATAACACTACTCAATTTTCTTCAAATCCTAAACCGACGTCAAATTACCAGTACGCTATCCGCAAAGCGAAAAAAAACATAAACGCTCTCCGTGATGCAAAATATAAATGAAAGATAAATAACCTCTAGGAGATGAACGTGGCATTAGATCGTTACGGTAGCTGTTAAATCGTATGATTAGCTGTTAGGTCATATCGATGGCTGGAGATTCTGTAACTGTTAAATCGAGAATAAAGCTGCTAGGTCATATCAGTAGCTGGAGATTATCTGATTTTGGAATTTAAAAATTCGTTAAAAATCGAATGTAAATTTTGGTAAAATGCCTTCGAGATGCATTAGTTCAGGTATAGATGAGACTGTGTCGAAAGCCCAGGCCAACCGACTCGTCCGAAGACATGGAGTAACAAAATGGATGGCCGGAGATGAGACTGTGTTGAAGACCCAGACCGTCCGACTCGTCCAGAGGACTTAGAGTAACTAGTTGGACGGCCGGGGAGATGAGACTGTGTCGAAAACCCAGACCATTCGTCTCGTCCGAGGTGTTAATACATGACTAGAGATGGGGAGATGAGACTGTGTGAAAAAATTCAATGAGATAGATATCGGTCGGCATTGTGGACAAACACACAGATAGATTCTTCTTTTCATTATTATAGATTCACTGGGGAGTGAAGACGATTAAAATGTAATGTTTAAAATGCCCCTGAGTTTGTGACAAGTGAATGAAAAAATATAAAAAAATGTTCGAAGATACAAAACCTAATCCAAAAGCAGGAAAAATATATAGAATAGAAAAGGGGACAACAATTAGGAAAAAAGGTGGAGGGGGTAAAAATTAAAAATATTCTAATTTTCTGCCGAAAGATAAAGTGCATAACAAAACTAAGAGAGAGGGGGAAATCATATTTGCAATCATTAGAGAACAAGGCGGTAAAACACGTAATATTTATTTTCGTAATTTTGAAAAAAATAATAAAAGAAAACATCTGAAAAGAATTTGGAGATACATGGGTCCAACAGAAACACAGGAAAATATCCAAATGCTTCCAAATTCATTTTAAAAAGGACGGGGGGGGGGGGGGGGGAGTTAGAAATTAAAAAATATGAACTTTCGAGTGGGGTAATAAAAATAGGGTGTATTAAGAATAAAAAATAAATTCCATTCGTTGGAAAAAAGGAACGTCAATGTTTCATTTTTTCTTGGTTTTGAAATAAAAAATGGACAAAAAAATACTACATATCATACAATACAACTTTATATAAGAATAATAATAAATCGAATGTTGACTAGAACATGGGGATATTAAATGAATTGTTTGAGTAGAAATAAAAAAAATCACAATATCAAAATGTATATTATAAATTTTAAGGTTGTTTAATTAACATTTTACTTAAAAGTGTATTAAATTATAACTAAAAGTGTAATTATGAAAAACTAAAATAGTATTTACGGATTATTGAACGTATATCTAGACAGAAATTTGTATGCATGAGCAAAAGAATATATATAATTCCTAGATTGAGTCTATAGAATAAATTTATTAATTTATGAAACAGCTCTAACAATTTATAAACAACTTTTGCACTTTCATGCAGATATTCAAAAAGGAATATTTTACTTCGCAAAAATATTTTGTACCATTTTTTTTTTCATTTTGCAATGAAACTGGAAAAAATACAAAATTAAGATCATTTTACACCATTGCTTAGTTATTTGCCTCTGAAATTCCTCATAGAACAGCCACGGGGCATATTATTTTGGATAAAAACATGAAAAATTATTCTTTTATCAATATTATTCTGGGGCTAATACCAAAGACTAAATTCAGTACCAAATTAATTTTATTGGTTGAAACACACTAAAAATCAACAAAAAATGTAGTCAATTAAGAAATTTTGCAAAAATATTTTAAATAATTGAAAGAAAAAGTTACCCGAATAGTTAGAACTTAAAAGACAGCCATATTTGTCGATGGATTTGTGAATCTTGCACGGCAGCATAACACAACACTTTGAACAATAAGAAGTAGCTTTTTACTTGCAGTCATTGTGTTTGTTATCTACATGGTCTTCAGCTAGGCTCAATGCCTAAATCAGCTAAAACGGTAGACGACCAAAAGAATGACCATCTGGACTAATCTCCTCCCTCCCGTCCTTTTAGAAGTGCGATCATAGAGGCCGCATCCATGTGTTTGCAATTTGAATTTGAAACCAGGAAAAAATTCTGAGAATCGACCTTTGGGTTTTTCCCAGTATTTGGGGGTAAACAAAGTCCCCTAAGGGATTGCAGGCTGCACCCAGCTGCAAGTTGTTTAAAATCTGGTAATCTCCCAAGTGTTTGAGCGTACGTACTTTCAAGCAGAACTGTACATTGCTTTGAAAAAGATATAATTATGGGAGAAAAACGATTTTATCCTTTTTATATTTTAATACTATCTAAAAAAGTAAATTCATTTATATTAAAGTGGCACAAAATTGGTTCATTTTCAAAATATTTTTTTTAATACGACCACAAAAGTCATTCTTACTACACCTAATTTCACTTCCAAATGGCCGCCCCTAATTCGTCCGCTGTGGGCAATTGCCCACGCCTTAAACCGGGCCTGCTTATTATATTACGAATAAACGATGAAATTTCATAACTGTACGTTTTGCTGTTTGTTCGTAATACAGCACGTAATAATTACGTTTTCAGTATAGAGAGATTGACAACAATGAAATATATAATTGTTGTGAACTGTAAGAACTTGTAATGTTCATGATAGCAATAGTTTCAAATCTTCATAAAGAAAAAAATTTTGCATAAAGAATTGAATATCAAAATTTAAAAAAAGGGCTCAGTCCTGCAAAAATTCTACTATATAAATACATGCCACAAAACATTCGAGTTCTTTTTATTGCTAGTTTGGTCAGGACTCGAACTCGCATCTCAAAAACTCTTCACTTTGACATTAAATGTTTTCTAAACTAAGTTTTAAATCGAAAAACGGTTTATAGTTCGTAATTTCCCTAATTGTACTAAAAACTAATCAGCATCAGGGTCACACCCAAGTTACTTACCTACCAAATTTTATGAAATTCGGTCAATTTAGAGTGGATACAATATCTGCACATACATACAGACACACACACAGCGGCCACGCTAAAAATAGTTTTTTCGTATTTTAAAGGTTTCGAAACGTGTAGATCTGTCGAAAACTCGAGTTGGGATTTTCGGCATGATTCCAATACTTTCCGTATACATTACCATGCATTGCAAGGAAAATAAAAATCTGATGTGGGCAGCACATGATTTTCTCTGCAGACTTATATCCACGCTTTCTTTATTTTAATTAAATTTAATTATCTTTTAATTCAATTTTCGTTCTCATTTGGTAACTGGACTTATTTTCAAAAGTGGCGTAGGAAAATACGAAAAAACTAAAATATCTCGAGAACGGCTAGTTCTAGTGTAATGGGGTTGGTCTTATTCCTTTCTTCGTTAAAAATTACGTATAAAACAAGCATTTAATGGATATATTTAAACATACGTAGTTTTTATTTTAGATTTTGAAGATTTTTGTGGTCCATTCCGCAAAAAAAGGCAGGATATTTTTTTCAGAATCGTACCAAAATCTAATCAGCACCAGGGTAAGCCACAAGCGACTTATCAATCGGGTTTTGTGAAATTCGGTCAGTTAGTTTTTCAGCTAGAATGGATAAAGGCAATTTTTGTGGGCCATTTCGCAAAAAACAGGGGGTTCTTTTCTTTTATCCCGAAATGCACACGAAACTAATCAGAACCATAGTCACCCACAAGCGACTTACCTACCAAATTTTGTGAAATTCGGTAAATTAGTTTTCTAGTTAGAGTGGATACCTTAGAGCAGGAATAAGAAGTATCGTATCTCTCCTCTAAGGTGGATACAATATCTGCACAGACAGACAGACAGACGTCAAGCTGAAAATGGCTTTATCATATTCTAGAGGTGTCAAAACGTGTAGATCCGTTGAAAACTCGAGTTGCGATTTTCGGTATGATTCCAATACTTTCCCTATACACTACCATGTATCATTTGGGAAAGTAAAAATCTCATGTGGGCAGCACATGACTTTCCCTGCAGACTTAAATTCATATTTCTTTAATAATTCATTAGATTGAGATTAATTGCACCAAATAACACTAAATTTGCATTTCACCATGTTCATTTGGGAAAGTAAAAATCTCATGTGGGCAGCACATGACTTTCCCTGCAGACTTAAATTCATATTTCTTTAATAATTCATTAGATTGAGATTAATTGCACCAAATAACACTAAATTTGCATTTCACCATGTTCATTTGGGAAAGTAAAAATCTCATGTGGGCAGCACATGACTTTCCCTGCAGACTTAAATTCATATTTCTTTAATAATTCATTAGATTGAGATTAATTGCACCAAATAACACTAAATTTGCATTTCACCATGTTCATTTGGGAAAGTAAAAATCTCATGAGGGCAGCACATGACTTTCCCTGCAGACTTAAATTCATATTTCTTTAATAATTCATTAGATTGAGATTAATTGCACCAAATAACACTAAATTTGCATTTCACCATGTTCATTTGGGAAAGTAAAAATCTCATGTGGGCAGCACATGACTTTCCCTGCAGACTTAAATTCATATTTCTTTAATAATTCATTAGATTGAGATTAATTGCACCAAATAACACTAAATTTGCATTTCACCATGTTCATTTGGGAAAGTAAAAATCTCATGTGGGCAGCACATGACTTTCCCTGCAGACTTAAATTCATATTTCTTTAATAATTCATTAGATTGAGATTAATTGCACCAAATAACACTAAATTTGCATTTATAATTCAATTTTTGTTTTTATTTGGTAAATGGACATTTTTCCGATACCGGCGTAACTAAAATGCAAGAAATCTCAAATATCTTAAGAACGGTTAGTCCTAAAGTATAATAGAAAGTGTTATATTATTTTCCTCGTCAAAAATCAAGAATTTAGTTAATACATTTTCGCATACGTAGTCTATTTTTTTTTTTTAGATTTTAGATTTGAAAAACGGCTCTCTCTCTTGAAATCTCAAAAACGGCTTATCCTAGTGTAATGGGGTTGATCTTATACTTTTCTTCGTTAAAAATTAGGTATAAAACAAGCATTTAATGGATATATTTGAGCATATGTAGTTTTTTATTAGGGCCATTTCGTAAAAAAAGGCAGGTTATTTTCCGAAGCTTACCAAAATCGAATCACCACCAAAGTGTCCCACAAGTAACGTATCTACCAAATATTGTGAAATTTGGTAAATTAGTATTTTAGCTAGAGCGGATAAATGAAATTTTTGCGGGCCATTTCGCAAAAAAAAAAAAACGCGGGTTCTGTTTTTACGAATCGTACCAAAAACTAATCAGCACCAGGGTTACATCCAAATTACTCACCTACCAAATTTTATGAAATTAGGTCCATTAGTTTTTGAGTTAGAGTGGATACATACATTGCACAGACATGCACACAGACGTCACGCTAAAAATAGTTTTTTCGTATTCTAGAGATCTCGAGACGTGTAGATACGTTGAAAACTCGAGTTGCGATTTTCGTCATGATTCCAACACTTTCCCTATACATTACCACGTATTGCAGGGAAAGTAAAAATCTGATGTGGACAGCTCGACTTTTCCTGCGGACTTATACTCACATTCGCTATTTTAATTAAATTTAATTAACTTTTAATTCGATTTTCGTTTTTATTTGGTAACTGGACTTATTTTCAAAGGTAGCGTAGAGAAATTACGAAAAACTAAAATATCTCGAGAACGGCTAGTACTAGTGTAATGGTGTTGATCTTATTCTTTTCGTCGTTAAAAATTACGTATAAAACAAGCATTTAATGGATATATTTGAGCATACGTAGCTTTTTATTTTAGATTTTGACGATTTTTGCGTGTCATTTCATAAAAAAAGGCAGGTTGTTATTTGCCAAATCGCACTAGAAAATTCTACAAGTGACTTATCTACCAAATTTTATGAAATTCGGTTCATTAGTTTTTGAGTTAGAGTGGATACATACATTGCATAGACAGACACACATACGCACGCTACGCTAAAAATAGATTTTTCGTATTCTAGAGGTTTCGAAACGTGTAAATCCGTCGAAAACTCGAGTTGCGATTTTCGGCATGATTCCAATACTATCCGTATACATTACCATGTATTGCAAGGAAAGTAAAAATCTGATGTGGGCAGCACATGACTTTCTCTACAGACTTACATCCACGTTCCCTTTATTTTAATTAAATTTAATTCATTTTCAATTTAATTGTCGTCCTTATTTGGTAATTGGGCTTATTTTCAAAGGTGGCGTAGAGAAAATACGAAGAAACTAAAATTTATCGAGAACGGTTAGTCCTAGTGTAATGGGATTGGTCTTATTCCTTTCTTCGTTAAAAATTATGTATAAAACAAGCATTTCGTGGATATATTCAAGCATACGTAGATTTTATTTTAGATATTGACGATTTTTGCAGGCCATTTCGCAAAAAAAAGGCAGGTTATTTTTTCCGAATCGTACCAAAATCTAATCAACACAAGGGTAATCCACAAGTGACTTATCTACCAAATTTTGTGAAATTTGGTCCATTAGTTTTTCAGCTAGTGGATACAGGCAATTTTTGCGGGCCATTTCGCAAAAAAAAGGCGGGTTCTTTTATCCCGAATCGTACCCAAAACTAATCAGCACCAGATTCGCCCACAAGTGACTTACCTACCAAATTTTATGAAGATCGGTCCATTAGTTTTTTAGTTAGAGTGGATACAAAATCTGCACACACAGAGAGACGTTACGCTAAAAATAGTTTTTTCGTATTCTAGAGGTCTCGAAAGATGTAGATCCGTCGAAAACTCGAGTTGCAATTTTCGGCACGATTCCAATACTTTCCCTACACATTACCATGTATTGCAAGGAAAGTAAAAATCTGATGTGGGCAGCACATGACTTTCCCTGCAGACTTATATCCATGTTCTCTTTATTTTAATTAAATTTATTTCACTTTTCGTTCTCATTCGGTAACCGGACTTATTTTCAAAGGTGGCGTAGAGAAAATAAGAAAAACTAAAATATCTCGAGAACGGCTAGTCCTACTGTAATGGGGTTGGTCTTATTCTTTTCTTCGCTAAAAATTACGTATTAAACAAGCATTTAATGGATATATTTGAGCATACGTAGTTCTCTAGTTTAGATTTGGACGATTTTTGCGGGCCATTCTGCAAAAAAAGGCAGGTTATTTTTTTCTGAATCGTACCCAAAACTAATCAGCACCAGCCCCGCCCACAAGTGACTTACCTACAAAATTTTGTGAAATTCGGTCCATTAGTTTTTTAGTTAGAGTGGATACAAAATCTGCACAGACAGACACACACACACAGACGTCACGCTAAAAATGGTTTTTTCGTATTCTAGAGGTCTCGAAACGTGTAGATCCGTCGAAAACTCGAGTTGTGATTTTCGGCATGATTCCAATACTTTCCCTATACATTACCATGTATTGCAGGGAAAGTAAAAATCTGATGTGGGCAGCACATGACTTTCCCTGCAGACTTATATTCACGTTCTCTTTATTACTTTCCCTGCAATACATGGTATTGCATAGGGAATGTATTGGAATCATACCGAAAATCAACTCGAATTTTCGACGGATCTATCTACACTTTTCGAGAGCCCTAGAATAAGAATAAACTATTTTTAGCGTAACGTCTGTGTGTGCAAAGTATGCAACTAAAAAACTAATGGGCCGAATTTCATAAAATTTGTTATGTAAGTCACTTGGGTGAGACCCTGGTGCTGATTAGTTTGGGGTAGGATTCGTAAAAACAGAACCCGCCTTTTCTTGCGAAATGGCCCGTAAAAATTTCATATATTCGCCCTAGCTAAAATACTAATTGACCAAATTTCACAAAATTTGGCAGATAAGTTACTTGGAGACAGCAGTACGGACCTGCCCTACTTCTCGGTTTTACAGGATTAGTTCCGCACCCCTGAGGACTTACGGACCCACATGTTTAGCGCGATCGTACTCCGGGTGAACACGGCGGCAGTTTTTTCTTTTTCCAGCGGAGGGAATCGAACCCGGGTCTACCGAGTGCAGTTCCCGCGCGCTGACCAGTGAGCTACCGCGCCCACGTAGATAAGTTACTTGTGAGACACTCTGGTGCTGATTAGATTTTGGTACGATTCGGAAAAGAACAACCTACCTTTTTTTATGAAAAGGCACACAAAAATAGCCAATATCTAAAAAAAAAAAAAAAAAGACTACGCATGCTGAAATGTATCAATTAACTTGTTTTATACGCAATTTTTGACGAGGAAAAGAATATAACACACTCCATTATACTTTAGGACTAACCGTTCTCAAGATATTTGAGATTTCTTGCACTTTTGTTACGCCGCTATCAGAAAGATGTCTAATTACCAAAAAAAAAAAAAAAAAGCAAGAATTGAATTAAAAATGTAAATTTAGTGTTATTTGGTGCAATTAAACTCAATCTAATGAACTATTAAAGAAATAAAGAAAATATGAATTTGAGTCTGCAGGGAAAGCCATGTGCTGCCCACATCAGATTTTTTGAATTAAATTTAATTCTCTTTCCGTTCTCATTTGGTAACTGGACTTATTTTCAAAGATGGAGTAGAGAAAATACGAAAAACAAAAATATCTCGAAAAGGCTAGTCTTAGTGTAAAGGTGTTGATCTTATTCTTTTCTTCGTTAAAAATTACGTATAAAAATAAGCATTTAATGGGTATATTTGAGCATACGTAGTTTATTTTAGATTTTGACGATTTTTGCGGGCCATTTCGTAAAAAAAGGCAGGTTGTTCTTTTCCACATCGCACCAAAATCTAATCAGATTCAGAGAATCCTACAAGTGACTTATCTACCAAATTTTGTGAAATTTGATCGATTAGTATTTTAGCTAGAGTGGATATATATTTTTAATGGCTATTTCGCAAAAAAAGGCGGGTTCGGTTTTTATGAATCGTACCAAAAACTAATCAGCACCAGGGTTACACCCAAGTGACTTACCTACCAAATTTCATGAAATTCGGTCCATTACTTTTTGAGCTAGAGTGGATACATATATTGCACAGACAGACGTCAAGCTAAAAATAGTTATTTCGTATTCTAGAGGTCTCGAAATGTGTAGATCCCTCGAAAACTTTCATTGCGATTTCCGGCATGATTTCAATACTTTCTCTGTACCATGTATTGCAGGGAAAGTAAAAATCGGATGTGAGCAACACATGACTATCCTTGCAGACTCATGTTCACATTTTCTTTTTTTCTTTAATAATTCATTAGATTGAGCTTAATTGCACCACATAACACTAAATTTGCATTTTTGATTCAATTTTTGTTTTCATTTGATAATTGGGCCTTTTTCCGATAGCGGCGTACCAAAATTCAAGAAATCTCAAATTTCTTGCGGATGGTTAGTCCTAAAGTATAATGGAGTGTGTTATATTCTTTTCCTCGTCAAAAAGTGCGTATAAAACAAGAATTTAATTGACACATTTCAGCATACGTAGACTTTTTTTTTCAGATTTTTGCGGGCCATTTCATAGAAAAAAGGTAGGTTGTTCTTTTCCGAACCGTACCAAAATCTAATCAGCACCAGAGCATCCTACAAGTAACTTATCTAGCTAATTTTGTGAAATTAGTACTTTAGCTAGAGTGGATACATGAAATTTTTAAGGGCCATTTTGCAAAAAAAAGGCGGGTTCTATTTTTAAGAATCCTATCAAAAACTAAACAGCACCAGGGTCTCACCCACGTGACTTACATACCAAATTTTATGAAATTCGGTCCATTAGTTTTTTAGTTAGAGTGGATACATACATTGAATAGACAGACAGACACGCTAAAAATAGTTTTATGTATTCTAGAGGTGTCGAAACGTGTAGATCCCGTCGAAAACTCGAGTTGTGATTTTCAGTATGATTTCAATATTTTCCCTATATATTACCATGTATTGCAGGGAAAGTAAAAATCTGATGTGGGCAGCACATGACTTTCCCTGCAAACTCAAATTCATATTTTCTTTAGTAATTCGTTAGATTGAGTTTAATTGCACCAAATGACACTAAATTTGTATTTTTAATTCAATTTTTGTTTTTATTCGATAATTTGACATTTTTCCGAAATCAGCGTAGCAAAAATACAAGAAATCTCAAATATCTTGAGAACGGTTAGTCCTAAAGCATAGTAGAGTGCGTTATATTCTTTTATTTGTCAAAAACTGCATATAAAACAAGAATTTAATTGATACATTTGAGCATATGTAGTCTTTCTTTTTTTTTTTTTTTTAGATTTTGGCAATTTTTGAGGACCATTTCGTAAAAAAAGGCAAGTTGTTATTTTCCGAATTGTACCAAAATCTAATCAGCACTAGAGTATCCCACAAGTAACTTATCTACCAAATTTTGTGAAATTTGGTAAATTAGTATTTTACCTAGGGTAGATACATGAAATTTTTGCAGGCCATTTCATGTATCTACCCTAGGTAAAAGGCTGGTTCTTCTTTTCCGAATCATACCAAAGTCTAATTAACACCAGAGTACCCCCACAAGTAACTTATCTACCAAATATTGTGAAATTTAATCAATTAGTATTTTAGCTAGGGTGGATACATCAAATTTTTGCGGGCCATTTCATAAAAAAAGGCAGATTGTTCTTTTCTGAATCATACCAAAATCTAATTAGCACCAGAGTATTCTACAAGTAACTAATCTACCAAATGTTGTGAAATTTGGTCAATTAGTATTTTAGCTAGAGTGGATACATGAAATTTTTATGGGCTATTCCACAAGAAAAAGGCGGATTCTGTTTTTACGAATCCTGCCAAAAACTAATCAGAACCAGGGTCTCACCCAAAATGACCTACTTACCAAATTTTATGAAATACGGTCCAATAGTTTTTTAGTGGATACGTACATTGCACAGACAGACAGAGACACACACACGTCCCGCTAAAAATAGTTTTTACTTGGGTTGAAATTCCACAATGAAACATTAATTTGGTTTAAAAAAGTGCATTTCTAAAGTTAAGCAGGCTGCTGATTGCCATATTCACAATTTGCAATAAAAAAATACGAGTGGCTTTTTCTTTTAAGGTAAAACTTTGGCTAAAAAAACATTTTTTTTTTCGCATTTTACACAAGGATATTAAATATTTTATTAATTGCACAAAACAAGTTAATATAGTATTAAAATAACTTCATAAAATTTCATTTTATTCTTTAGATTACTGGAAGGGAAGTATTAGCTTTATATAAAGAAAAATACAAAAGACAGTGCACTTATGCGGTTTCCAATTATAATTTTTATTTCTAATGAAAAAGCATTGGACAGATTTTGATATGAATGTTCATGATTGGGAATTGATACAAATTTAGGCTGAACATGAAATTTTGTGGTAGTTCGTTAAGTGAAAATGGTGCTTTGTGTAAAGATACAACTGCAAAGATTCACATATAAATACTACCGACCATGTGTCCAGGAATTACTTTTTAAAAATAAAGTTGATGAAACTTCTCTATGAATTTAAACAATAATGCTCTGATGTGATATCTCAAGAATGAATGGAGCAATTCAAATGAAACTGTGTACAATTATCACATTATGTATATATTGATATTAAACTTAGTTGAATGTTCTAAAAGCTACCAAATGTTAGAATGATTTCTAAAAAAATGTTTGGACATTCTATCATGCTAAATAAACAATCATGTTATATGTAGGGCACTATAAATTATGCAAAAATGTGAAATTCTACATTTTATGCATAATTTTACGCCTGTATGTTTTTCCCTCCTCTTGCCACCAGGAAAATCAAATTCTGGTTCAAGGTCACAAAACGGCACTTCCCAAAATAATTCCTTCATTTCTTTTGATTGTGTTTGCTTACTGAAATACCTTTCAAGGGGTGTGAACGAGTATGATTAACCCTTCCCCTGCAACCCAGGGAGCAGTCGCTTTCTTATTTTCTTGCAGATGTGGTCATGCCACTTTTTCTTAACGTCAGTGTGTACCTTCATTTGTGTGGGAAATTAAGCTCTTACGAGCTGAACTATAGTTTATATAAATCACTTTCCATACTTGGCAACATACTCTGATAAAATGTATCTATCAAAACCTTAAAAGAATGCCACACACATTTCTGCTCAAGACAAGTGAAAGGATTATCCCCATATTTTTAATGCTTCCAATGGCATGTTTTGCTTCTGTGCAATGGCTTTCTTATTTTTTTGCATATGTGGTCATGCCACCTTTTCTTAACGTCAGTGTGTACTTTCTTTTGTGTGGGAATTTAAGCTCTTACGAGCTGAATTATAGTTTATATAAATCACTTTCCATACTTGTCAACAGACTGATAAAAGGTATCTACCAAAACCTTAAAAGAATGCCACACACATTTCTGCTCAAGACAGGTGAAAGGATTATCCCCATTGGCGTGTTTTGTATTATTCACACAAGAAAGTCTGCAATCTATCAACGTTTGAAAAGTTATCACCATGAGGGGGAAAAAAAGAAAAAAGTCGAGCAAGAAGATGATGACAAGCAGAAAAAGCATCAAGGAACTGTATCATTCATGTTCAAAACAGAAACAGTATGTAGAGAAATGTTTGAATCTAAAGTAATTTGAAATTGTTTGCACATTTGTGCTAATATTTCCATAGAAAAACTAGCTTATCCTAAAGTGAAAGAATTCCTTACAAAAAACATCAGAGGTTCCTTAATTTTAGCTAATTTTCTACAGCAAAAGTATCTACACAAAAATTTTGAGGGCAAAAAGAATGAAATAAAAGAAAGTCCCATATCAGATCACCCACTTTGCACTGATTTTGATGCACAGCAATGACAAAGACAACCCTGTTTTACACATGTTCACTATTCCACAATTTAAAGATTCAGCAAAGGTGTGTTGTTCTTTACTGAACAGTGTTCATCTCAAAATTGTCCAATGCCGTATAAATATGGATATTGATTTTAACAAAGTGTAGGTAATCTTAACAGACAATGCAGCCTATATGACTCGAGATTACAAGGAAGTTACTCTACTTCCTAATTTGATGAACATTACTTGCAATGCTCATATTGTAAAGAAATTTCACAGAAATATTTATATTTTTTAGAGAGCAAAATTAATTAACTTACATTTATAACTTCTATTTTCTCATTTTAAATTTCTCTATCAATTTCCCCCTTTTCTTAAACGTTTTATTTTGTACCAAAATAAACGATAATTTCTACTATTGCTTGTCCCCCCTCTTCTTTTTTTTTAAATTTTCTCATACGGATCTTTTATTTCTTTACTTTTGAAAACTACGAGACCATTTTCAATAATTTACTGTCCTTTTTTAACACTTTACAATATAGTTGAAAAGTGTTTATGACTTTGTTCATTCTGTCTGTCTGTCCGTTAGCATGATAACTGCCGTAAAAATGACTTCATCAAAATGAAATTTTAGTATGTTGTTCAGACAGTCTGTAAGACCTATTGGAATATAAATGAATAATATCATCCAATTAGTTTCGGATTGAACCAGGGTTGAAAAAATGAAATACATTGAACCCTATGGGACCTAATTTTTCAAACATTTTTTAAGCGGATATAAAATTCACAAATAGCTTCGAAAGTTTTAGGAGATATTCTAATTATCACATGAAATATATAAAAAAAATTTCAGCAAAATATATTCAGTAGTTTTTTAAATAAAAATTAATAATAATTACACCTTTTATATGAAGCGATCACATGACCATTATATGAAGAGATCATGTGACCCACTCCAAAATAAAATATGGCATCCATCTTGAGTCAAAATCGTGATTTTAAAAGTGCTTTTTAATTCATATTGAGTGTTGTATCCATCTTAAAACTGCTTTATTTTTGCTTAAATTCTATGCATCTGCATACTACAATAACGCAATTACAATATATTCGAGCTTAAATGATCATCCAACTTTGATTATTTCTACAACGAAGCCTAATTTTCACTTATGGAAAATGTAAACACCAAAAGATGTAGAATGAGTTGTATAAGAATTGCTGCATTTTTTTAACACAAAATTGTTTAGCTCATGGAGTTTGCAATATGGCTGATATGTATGAAATATTCATTGATTTTACAGAGAAGGACGATTTTTTCGATGAAGTTTTAAGCATAGAGTTTAATTACTGGTACCTCCATGGTCTTAAGTTTTTAAATAAAATAAATTATTATAGTATTGCGATGAATGAAATGAATGGAAAAAGTTTATGAATGAAATGCTGCTTAAGCTTTTATAGAGAGAGCCAGGCGTGTTATATTTCAATGCCGTCATTTGAATGAATTCATTTTTTTTTTTTAAATTCGTGAATTTAAGTTTTTTCAAATATAATAAATTAATGTAGTATTGTGATAATTTTAAAAATATTACCAAGGAATGTATCGCATTTTAGAGATGTTTAAATAAAATTGCATTGAAGTTGGAAAGTGTTTATAATCAATGCTTTATGCATAATTGATCTTTCTTGTTTAATAGTTATAGAGGTGACCACCCACTAATTCTTTTAAAGATTTTTTTAAGAGTAATTATAGGCAAATTTTTATTAATTTATATTTGTTTTATACACGTAATCCTTAATGTTTCAATAATCACGATATTTCAGTTATTTACTTCATTATTTTATTAGACATTATGAATGTAGCAACTACTTTTAAATTAAAATTTGTGTTTATGTTTATTTTATGTTTAAATCATTTTGCCTTTCCGAAAATTTGATTTAAAAAAAATATTTAATATTTCGAAATTTAAATTAATCTAATATATTATTTAGCATAAATGTCACTAAAAAATCTTTTACTGCAATACTCTAATGTTTCAATAGAGAGAGGGGAACATGAATACCATCTCAGGGCTGCAGATAAGTTAAAAATGAAAGGGATTTAACCTTAAATTGATAATTATTAACAATGGACACTGCTGAGAATACCACTAAACTCACTCTCTCAAGAAAGGGAGAAACGACTGGGGAGGGAATAGCAAACAGGTACTATATATAATGCACTAACCCCTCTTGAATGTTGACACTGATCCCTTCTGGGGTGTGATTTCAATATATGTAAACTCCTTGGGATACAACACACAAAAGCTTTTCCATAATTTTTTTTATGAGTACACACTAGTTTTTTAAACAAATTTATCAAAGAAGTTACATAAAATTAAACTGAACAGTTAAATAAGTTGGCTTTTTCTATGTAATATTATGTAGCAAATGTATTAACATTATGCAACAAGGTATTTGATCTGAGATCTATATTACACCTTAAATCAGAAGCAAGCTATTCTAAAAAATCTGCACACAATTCATCAGTTTCTTCTGGAGAGAGAAAGAAACCATTGAGGAGAGATTAGCAACAAGGTACTATATACAGGGTGTTGCCTTGAAGTAGGGACAAACTCAGAAGGGTGATATTAGACATTAAGAGGAACAAAAATTGTCATAGAACATGGTATCGCAAACCACGTTTAGTCGGTGAAAATTGCAGAAATAGACCACTGTCCCCTCGAAAGTTCAACAAAAGTCCAGTGTTAACATCCGGGCAGGGACCCTTGAAGATAATCTGTTGGGACTGTACCTTCTGCCTGAAAACCTCAATGGTGCAACGTACCTTGTTTTCCTGCAGCACGTCCTCCCGGATTTGCTGCACGGTGTATCAGCCAAAATGCAGCAGAACATGAGGTTCAAAGCATGATGCTGCACCAGTACATTTTTTCATTGTGGTACATAACCACCTCCATGCTACATATCCCGGGAGGTGGATTGGATCCATTGAACATGTTGCTTGGTTTCCACGCTCCCCGGACCTCAATTCCTTGGACTTCTTTTGGGGACACCTTAAATTACTCGTGTATCAGATGCCTGTGGAGACACTGGAGATCTCATAGTACACATCGTCGTCGCTGCGGCAGACATCGCCAGCATACCCGATATCTTTGAGCGTGTCTGGCAATCTTTACTACGTCACTGTCAGCTGTGCAATGATCTTCCCTTCCGCAACCTCGAACAACTCCTGTAATCATTTCTCTTCTTCTCCTTTCTGACATTGAACTATGCTGCACAGGCTGTATTGTAATCATTCTGTCAATTAAATGGTTTTTGTACGTATTTATTTTACTTTTTTGTACTTATTATTGTACTTTATTTTGTACAACACAGGCTGTGTTATAACCATGCTGTCGAGTAAATGTTTCTTCTACTTATTACTACGACGTCACATCCTTCATAAGTAATTTTGTGATTTTCACCGACTAAACATGGTTTACGATACCATGTTCTATGACAATTTTTGTTCCTCTTGATGTCTAACATCATCCATCTGAGTTTGTCGCCATTTCAAGGCAACACCCTGTCTAATACACTAATCCCTCCTAAAAGTTGACACTAATGCCCTCTCAGGTGTGATTTCAGTATATGTAAACTCCTTGGGATATAACAAAGTTTTTCCATGAATTTTAATAGGTACCTATTAGTTTTTCAAACAAATTTACAAAGAATTTATATAAAATTAAATAGTGCTGTCAAATAAGCTGGCTATGCAAAATTATACAACAAACGTGTTATTGCATAGTAGTATTTGATCTAAAACATTTCCTCCAAGAGAAAATATATTTTGCAACAAATATACCAAATTTCATTTATTTTATGTGATATGAATTAACTGCCAATAGCATTTTAATGTAGATTTCGTATGAGTATGATTAAGTCAATTTGTTTTGGTCAGTAAAGTTGATAACAGCATGAAATTAAAATTTAGGCAATATTAAATTGAATGCTAATAACATTATGGTATGAAATCATTTATCTTCTTTGTATATGATGACTGAGTTGATAGCTATAACGAGATTCACATTGTTATAAATTTAGGATGAACTTTTTATCGAAATATGAAAAACATAGAATTTTGATGTTTTGGAATCGATTGACGGGAGCCCAAACATTCATTTTTATGCAATAAAACTTAATTTTCAATTATTTAAAAGCATTTAATATATAGGCCATATTACTTATACAAGCTTTCCATTTTCCTTATAACTTTATTTATAAGTTAGATTTGTACAAAATATAGGTTAATTTAAATAGTTTTCATGACACTATCAAGAAAAACGTCATACTTAAACCAAATTCAATACAGTCAGTTTCAAAATTATAAGACCACTCAAAATTCCACCCTTTCTCAACAAAGAATGTGAATTTCAAAGAAGGTGTATGAAACGAAACAATTTTGCAGTGTTGATTTAGCTTAGAAAAAAAAAAAAAAAAAACAGATCGAATTTTATTTTCGTGTCAAACGATTTTTCGAAATCACGGTGTTACATAAATATAAGACCACTTTAGATGTTCTAATAATGCAGACGATTTTTGTTTAACTTCAGAGTTTAACTGTAACCTAAACCATCTGTAAAGGTTGGAAAGAAGGAAAAAGGCAGAAATTCAGAATTGAACTGTTTGATTTGTTGGATTATTAAAATGCCTCATGGAAGTGATTTGTCTGAAGTAGAAGTGAGAAAAGTTTGGTTCTACAATGGAAAAGGAAAGTCGGAACATGAAATAAGTAAGATTCTTAATCGTTTTAAAACGGCAATTCACAATTTTTTGAGTAAAAAAGAATTGTAAGGAAAGCAGAAAAGATCTGGCCGCAAAAAGCAGTTATCAGCTCGTGATAATAGACAAATTTTCTAACTTGCAACGAAAAACTACCAGTCCATTTATAAAATAGCACAGCAGACAAGTAAACAAGTGTCTCATGTAACTGTGTGGCGAAGTTTGAAGTCGAATGTTGATGTCAAACTTCGGAAACTAAGAAGCAAATCACGACTTCTTAAACATGTTCTTCAGTAGGCAGATGGGAGGCGGTTCCGTTATGGTGTGGGGCGCTTTCTCATATGCAGAAAAATGCGATCTGCAAAGAGTTTATGGCAAAATGAACTTGGACAGTTATCAACAAATGTTATACGGAAGTCTGATACCCTTCGGCCCACTTTTAGGAGGGCCGAAATGGAAGTTCCAACAAGATAATGCTCCCAGTCATGCATCTAAATCAACAAAAGCATGGCTCAAAAGAGAAAAGATTGATGTTATATCTTGGCCAAGCTTTAGCCCTGACCTAAACCTCATAGAAAACCTGTGGGGTTATTTGTCTCACCAAGTATACGAAAACAACAAACAATATCATTCGGCATATGAATTGGAAGTCGTCATTATGGAGAAATGGGACAATATTCCGGAATATGTCTTTAAAAATTTAATTAAATCGAATCCAAATTGTGTGTTTCAAGTTATTCAGAAAAATGGTGGAGCAACAATTTAACTAAATTTGCTAAAAACTTTTTCTACATGTGGTCTTATAATTTTGTAACAGGTATTTGTGCCACTTTTTTTATTTAATACTGTTATATTTCTTTCTAAAAAATTTCGTACATGTAAGTTGCTAAATTTTATTTAAAACTTGTTCTGACATGGAGTAATTTTGATTTTGAATAAAAAAATATTTCATTAATTACTTAAATAACAAAAAGTCTTGTGATCATATACTTTTGTAACAGACAGTATGCCATGAATCTTGTGCACGATTATTCAGTTGTGTAAAAAGAAAATTCAATGCATTATGTAAGGAAAGTTGTGTGATAACAAGATATTTTAAATGATAGAGCTATTTAGACTTACAGATTAACCTGATACATCCAAAAATGGTGAGTTAGAGGGAGACAGAGTCCCCTAGTATATTGAAAGATAACTAGAACTTAAAAAGAAAATTATACTATTTCTCTGAAGGTTTTTGATCTAAAAATTTAATTATATTTTAAGAATGGTAAGAACACATTTTACAAGACTAAAATATTGCGAATAAAGTGTATAGAATATGAAGAAAATTAGTACATAATCCGTACAAAAATATTTAATGCCAGCAATTATTTAAACTATACAGCAGACTTTATCACATATCGGGACATCTTGCTTTCACTTTGCCAGGAAGTAGGTAGTAGTAGTAGAAAAACTGTCTCTTTCGTTCTAAGTTTTCAGAAAATACAATTAGTTATATATACAATTTCAAAATATAAGTGAAATTAAATATTAAATTAAAAATTGATCCGAGTGTAATGATTTAATGTATTTTTGACAGGTAAAAAGTTTAACTTAAAAATTATGAAACAACCCACACATATGCATAAATAAAATTATTATCAGTTAAACATCAGATTAATAAAAAATTAAGGTGAAGAAAATGGAAAGTATTATCGAGAACTTTTTAACACATTTAAAATGCTCTCACAGAAGCAGTTTTAGTTCTAAAACAATTAGAAAATTTGTACATACAAACATTGAAATAAAAAAAGTAAAGACTGACAACAAAATTATGATTCAAGTTTTATAAGCTGTAATTTATTTTTTTAAGAAAAATTGTATTGATTTATATCACAAAAGAAATGTATAATTTTCCCAAAATAGATAATCACTTAAAATTAAATTGAATTCGTTCATGCATTTCAATAAAATGACACAAGTACAATAAAATAAGAATAAGAAATTGCAAATTTAAAATACTAATCTTTTTAAAACTTTATTCAAACTTTTGTTATGTAAAACAAGTATAGTATACTGGCAGAGTAAAAGTTGAATTATTTTTTTTTTCTTTTTGCATTTTTATCAAATACAATGAAGTTATTATTGAAAAGAAATTAACCACCACTTTAAGTAAAATGTACCTAATGTAAAACAGATCAACACTAATGATGAAAGGACACTAAAAATAAGTTTGAACTAACATTTCCAGAGCAAGTATCATTATAATATTAGAAAATAAATTGTTAGCTTATCAGTTTTAAAAATAGTAGAGTGTGATGTTATGCTTCAACAAATTTGTAACAAAACATGTAACAATTACATTTGCACAAAAGAAAATGCTTTGGGAAGCCTCAATATAAATAAGACATCTGCATGCATAAGCACTGTCATAACAATGTATATAGTCTTTGAAACAAGTTGCTGCTTAGAGGTTAACAGCCGCTAGTGAAGATGCAAATTCAACAAAATCAACAATTCCACAGCATTTATCCCATAATGGCACATACACAAGATGTATAAAAGTATTTAATAGCTGCACCCCAACCCTCATCTTTGGTGTGAATAATGGTCTTCCTCACCGTTTCTTTCTGCACAATGGTTACCCATATTTTTCGTTAAATAATTCCTATACAAAACAATCAAAGGTAGAGCACTGGCAAAAAAAAAAAAGATTTTGAGTCGAGTCTTGGAAGTGCAGACAAGGAACATGTTTTTACTTTATTAATTTTGTCTGTCTATTGTCTTTCTTTTGGCTTATGAGAGGGGAGTACCACCGAAGTTGAACGATGTTGGAACAGTTTGATTTTGAAACACATAACCACCACTCTTTTCAATTCTCCTTGATTCTAAAAGCAAAGACAAAATAATTACATTTTTATGCAAACAAGCATAAAACTCAATTGTTCAATAATAGTCGTGTTGTATATGTCAATAACAATAAAATACATATAGCAGATATCAACAATGTCGACCAATAAACAATACATTTCCAAATAAATCATTACAAAATTATGAAGATGATTAGCAAAATATGCATACTTCATGAATTTTCAAAAATTTGACAACTTAAACCACTTGGTTCAATATATCCAAATCTTTTAATTAAATTTTTAAAATAAAAAGCAAAAAATTTTGCATTAATTTTCCATTTGCAATATTAATAATTGTAACAAAATACACTGTAAAGCACTAGCAATTATCATTTAGCGACAAGATTAGGAAGGAAAGCAATATATACTATCGCCAATGAATAGTTTTGAATATGTCAGGAGAACTAAAATATATGAACTGCTTGAAACCTAACTTGAATCTATGGCACCAAGTAAAAATGTGAAATATCCCAAAAGTCTAGAAAAAAAATTCAACTCAACATTTTAGTGAAAAGTTTTCTAATATGCTGATTATCTGAAGCCATTGATTATACTAACATAAGAAAAATGGATAACTCAAAACAAGTTATGATTAGCATGCACATTAAACTAAAGAGTTGGAAATATAGTGCTGGTCGTAATTTTCTTTGCAATGGTAAATGCCAACAAATGGCAGCTTCTTTTCAAACTCCTCAGAAGCATATGAAAACAGTAGTGGTGTCGCTACATTTTCTAAAGGATTTGCTGAGTCATGACCATAATATATTTATTAGAAACATGAACACAAAACAAAAGAAGAATGAAGTTGAGCGACGAGAAATACAGAGCTTCATAGCAAAGTTGCTTAACCGCTACTAACCAACTGATTCGAACTTGTCCATAAACTCTATTCTTGGGTGTTGCCATTGTACTCAAACAAACTTTATTAGGTGGCCATTAAGCTAGTCACACCTGGTGCATGTGACATCTTAAATACAAATCCGCAACGAAATAAGAAGTCTAGAATGAATTTGAAACACGCAGGATAAGAGAAAAAAGACAGTTCATTAGAAAATTTCTAAATTTATACATTTTATTACAAAAGCTATCAAATGTTTATAAATCCTCCTCCAAAGATCGATAATTTCATCGACTTTGCTCTAGTACTCTAGTACAGAATGTAAAGATGTATCCTACATAATTTACAAAATTGAGTATTTTTAAAAATAATCTGGGTAATGAAATATCAACATAAATAGGATATTGTGGTAATGGAAATAAAACTTCTAGGGATTATAACAGATTTTCTAAAACTTTTAGGAGCTAATTTCCGTTTTTATATTATTAGTCGTTTAATTATCATATTTTGCATAAATAAAAGCAAAACTGATATATAGAACAATGATGAAATAAGGGATACTCATTTTTTACATTAATGCCATGGCATATATATATATTTGTATTCAAAAGTGCCTCACAAGGGGTCATATTTAAAGTAATATCGAATACATTTGAATAAGTATGATAAAAAAAAGTTAGTTTTCTATTATTTATTTAAATTAAATTACATAATAAAAAATTGAGAAAGAAATATGCTTTATTTGAGAATTGAAAAGTTATCAAAAGCATTTCTAACAAGATAGGGTTATAAAGACTAAAAAAGTAATTTAATTTAAACCCAAAAGAGTTTTATTATGCAATCGTGCAGCATTCAAAGGTTTTTTTTTTTTTTTTTAACGGCTAGGTACATACAGGCTCATACAGAGGAGGAAAGGGAAGCCAGAACAAGTCCCTTGGACCTGTGTAGCCTGCAATGAATGAGTCTGGATTAATGAAAACCATTTCTATTTACATAGTTTCTTTTTTTGTCATCAGTCCTGGAGTTACCTCCAGTTCTCTTGGATCCATTCTCGTTGGCCTTCTTGGCTAAAATTTAATCATTGTCTCTAGTTGCCTTTAGTTTCTACCAAAGTTAGGACTAACGTGGAAGGCAAGTACATAACACTGAAAAGAGGTTGCAAAGTAGCATGCACAGCAAAAAAGAAATACAAGAATGTTTTCCAGGAGTAAATGCAAAAGGGATTAAACAAATTATTAATATATAACTTATATTAAAAAAAAAATGTAAATTATAATAATAATAAAAAATAAAAACTAAGCTTTTATGGCAAGTAGGGGCTTCAGAATAAGGATCACATATATGCTGGCTAGCTGTGTTACATATGCAGCTGTTCTATCACAGTTTAATATAAGATATTAAATTAAAAAAAATATTGAATTTTATTTTAAAAACAAATATTGAAAAATTTTCAGGAATAATCAATAAAATAATTTTTTAATTATTACAACTTCTCTTTTTCTCTTTTGTTATTAGCCACTGGCATATTTATCACAACTACCATATTATCTACTTTATTTAAAATTAAAAGAAAAGCTAAATTTGCTATAATTTGATACAAAAATGATTAAGGAAACAGTACATATATGAAATATTTTTTAATTAACACATTTTGTAAATCAACTACTGTATACATTCAGTCTATTGTGAGACATTCAAGACAAAATAAATAAAATTGGTTGTTTTGATGCTTAGCATGTTTATCTTATAAAGTGGTTTTCCGAACATTTTGTTACTTGTTAAAAAAATTGCTCTTTATACTAAATTACCCAACTAAAGCACTAAAATAAAAAATAAGACTAGAAAAAATTCTATAGTTCAATAATTAAACACTGATGAGTTCTTTTTTCAATTATAATTGAGTTATGATGCAATAAATATAAAAATTCCAAAAATAAAAGCATCATTTAATAAATTTTGAGATTTTAATATTAATATTTTACATTTATGAAAAATTTCCCAACAGTCAATATAAATAAAATTGAAAATCTGTCTGTAGGTGTATTTGTATTATCATCATGGGAAAACAGCTGCACCGAATTTCATAAAAATTTGTGGTTAGCTGTAAAGTAACCCACTTAAAATTTAGTCCATGTTTCAAGTTCCAAGGACCAGGGGTTATCGAGATATTAATAAAAAATGAAAACTCCCATAGTTAGCATTCTGCAGACGATATTTTTATTGCTACTTCATGCTATTTTTTAAAAGAGAAATATATCATGTTACTTAGCAAAGGAATTAATTTAAACTCATATATTGCATTTAGCCAATTGTTGAAATAATAAAAGTAGTATGGGTATATCCTCTAATATCATTTTAGAGCTTTCATTTTGGCGAATATTGATCCAATTTCATATTTTTTTATAAATTTGTTTACAAACAGAATCAGGATGTTTTGTTCATCAGATGTGCCTGTGAAGACAGTTCTGTATAGCGAAATCAAAGATTCTTATACTTATTTTTACGAAAATTAAATTAAATATTTGAATAGAATGTTTTGAATAGCAAAGTCATTTAGAATACCATAGGAATTTGCACATAATTATGCATTTTAAGTTGCTTTATATTATATATTCCATACGAAGAATGGGTATAGTGCTAGTTAAATATATAAGTTTTAATAAGTCTGAAAATACTTTTTTTTGCATATATTTTAAACAGATGATTTATAAAAAACCATCATACTTCATATGTTGAACATTTCTTATAAGTTAAAGGCATACTGTTGCTCTCTCAAATCACTTTATGAAAGATTAATTCACTACCATAAGCAAAACAATTATTTTGAATAATCTAGTTAAATCATGTTAGCCATATAGGTTACTATATGGATCAAATTTAAAATACTGCAGCTTGTCAGCTAGTGGCAAATACATAATTTAGACTATACTAATTATTTACTACATATTTACTCTTTTGTTAAATGTCAAAAGTATATATGTACCTGCCGCCGCTTTCCGTTGATCTGCTAATACTATAACTTCTTCAAAAGATCTTTGCTGTTCAGCTGTCAGATGTGATGTTAACAAATTATACAAATTGGGATCTGTGTTTTTGATACCTAAAAGCAAAAGAGTTTTACAAACAAATTGAAAATATTTCATCGAATTCTGAAGGAATTACACCTGGCTACTTTATAACTAATTTTATTTAATAAATGAGAGATTTATTCACATTTGGAGGGATGTTAGTTTGAGATTTTCCCCCGAAGGCATATTTGTTTTGGGGCAAAAAGGCCCAAATCACCACTCACATGAAACTTTCCTTTTGGCTGATCTACAGCAACACAGAGGAACTCCATTGGTAAGAAACAACTTATAATCTAGGGTAGACAAAGTAAAAGTCCTACAGTGTGATAATTAAAGTTGGGATACTGGGTCTATGCACTGCTGAAACAAAATAGTACAACCGAAACTAGATGATAATCACATGACACTAAAACCAGATGTCTCCTTACCAGTGAGGAAGTATCTGATATGTGTCTTGGAGCACATCTGGAGGATCCAACTTGCCATCTTTGAGTATACCAGGGTTCCTACTCAAACTTAGTAATGAAATTCCCAGTTTTCCAAAAGAATTTTCGCAAAGTTCCATAGTCTGAATCACAACATTTGTATTGTACTATGTAATAATTTTATTTAGTATAATACTTTCAAATTCAGTAACACAAAAAAAGGAGCCAATTCGATGATAAAACATGAAATGAACATGAGTAAATAGCTATTACTCTGTCAATATATATAACCAAAATTTCTCATTCATATAAATGGGATTCTACCATACTTTATAATATAAATTAAATGTTATAAGTTAAATATTAATGCAAGTTAAAAGTTGGACTATTACTTCTTTTATATTCTACATTAAACTGTATGAGAAAAAAAGATCTTACTGTGCATAACTTCTTTAAATATAACATATTCATCTACTGGACTATCTTCTTCATCTAAAGGTGTAGTGTAGTCTTCTAAGGCTGTTTCTTCAGCACCATCTTCCTCTTCATCGTCATCAGTTGCTTCATCATCATCAACTATTGAAGAGGATGTGATAGGAAATGGAGATTTTTTCTTTATGTTGTTGGACAATTTTTCTAAATATTCACCATCGTCAGTTACATCATCTTCATCACTTCCCAATACATCTGAAAGAGGAAAATATAGGGAGGTATAAAATCTTTAATTTACATGCATGTTTTATATATACAGTGAACACTGACATACCTTGATTACCATAATCAAGCAAAACATCAGACTATGACAAAAAAAAAAAAAATATTTACAATGTTAGTACACTTGGGCAATGTGGACAATAATATACCTTATTGTTGATTCTTACAGACAGCATTTCGCAACTACTATTTTCATAAACAATTAAGATTTAAATGTAATTATTGTACAACAATTATATCTTATTACATATTTACACTTCGTGGATGGGATAAAAAACGGGATAAAAGTGATATCTGACGATTGAAGAATGTCAGTGAACAAGGGGATGGAGCCTTAAATGCCATATTACACCTAGGTAGCAGTCAGGATGGAAGAGCTTGGAAAGTGGGCTCTGCAGGTTAGTGATGGTGCTCGCTGGAGTTGGCGAGTGACAATGAGTAGGGGTTGAGTCCCCTAGTTGGTTAAAAAAATTTTTTTTGCTGCTCAAACAACCAAGAAATTAAAATATTAGTTTAAAGTAAAGAGGAAATTATCCAAATACAGTTTGAAATTAACTTGTTCAAAACTAAACAACAGAATACAGGCTTTTTTTTTTTACATTTTTAATCCAGGTTCTTGCTGAATTTTTTGATGAAAAATATAATTTTTAATGCATTTTTTCTGTTCCTCCTGAGGCATATCAGCACTGTTTCAAGCACATATATCCAATGGGGGAAAAATTTAACTGCAGAATTCTTTCATGGCAAATATTCATGCTACTTCTTTAGTGAAAAAATTTTAAATCTTTTAGTCGCAAGAGAACAACCAAATCTCCCCCCCCCCCCCCCCCCCCCGCATAATTCATTAAGACAAGTTAAGGGAATATTAAAAAGAAATTTCTAGAGAGAAAGTCTACCTTACACTGGTTTTAAGTTTGTATCAAAGTACAGTGTCATACAGTACGCTTTTTGGACAGGATTTTTTTTTAACATTAATATTGTCCCTTATGGAGTATAACTTATAAAGGTATGTTGTTTTCTCTGGACAACTGTATTTCTTTGATTCTAAGATACATTTTTTACCCCTGATATAAACATCTCTAAATATGTGGTGTGTCTTACAATCACAGGTTTTTTTTAATAGGATAGGGAAGATGACAACTCAGAATAATTAAGACTCTTATATTGAATAAGGAGGAGGTGATGAATAACATACCAACTGATAAATACTATTGTTGCTAGTAGTACATTGAATTTTATTATAATAAAATTTGTTATATTTTATTATTAAATATATTTTAGCATTTTATTTTATTTATTTCTTTTTCTTGAAATAACGACTATTGTTCTGTTGGTAATACTGAAATTAAGGTGCATCACAATTGATGGAGCCTTAAAATCAAAGAAAGAGGGAAATTAGACTTTTAGTTAGAGGGATAGTCGAAAAAATTTAGATTGTATTTTTACTTTCCCTATATATATAGTATAATGTATAGGGAAAGTATTGTGATGGGGGACGGGGTTGAAAATTTGATTGAACTTTCGATAGAAGAGCAAGCACGTTTTAAGGATCCTTGAACCTGGATCATTTTGACATTTTTGAGGTAATTGTCTATCACTCTGTGGGTGTCTGTGAACCAGTGGACATGAAAATTTCATGACCAATTGAAGTCTTTTGAATATAATTTGGTACGATTATCGCAATCAGTGTATATCGGAACTCTATTCGATTTTAAATGCAATTGAATGCTTAGAAGACCCCCCTCACCCTCCCTAATTTTCGAATGAATTTTTGTAAAAAAATTGTTAAAACATCAATAATTTCAATAATGACATTATTTTATATGTAATTTTTCATTAGAAAACAAATGATGCAAACTTTAGGATGCTTTTGACAACCATTTTTGAGATATTGCACGATTTTCAAATAAATTTTTGAAAAATCATTAAAAAAGAATAAGGAATTTTAATACTGTAAATAATTATTTCCAACGCAATTTTTAATTAGAAAACAATTAACAAAGTTTAAACTGCTATCATTAACCGTTCTCAAGATATTGTAAGTTTCTAAAAAAATTTATTAAGAAAATTATGTAAAACGCAATTTTTAATTAGAAAACAATTAACAAAGTTTAAACTGCTAGCATTAACCGTTCTCAAGATATTGTAAGTTTCTCAAAAAATTTATCAAGAAAATTATGTAAAACTTAATAGCAATAAGTCATCAAATATGTTCACTTTACCTATGGAATATTATGCAACAGCATTCCCATGAATCTAGATCGCTCCATTATAAGTTTCGTATTTTGACATCCAAGAATTCGCCAGTAGTCCTTTATTCCATGCAATTGACATTAATTAAATGTTAAATGCATTTTAATGAATATTTTGCATATAAGTTGATATACCCCATTCGTTGAGATTAGTAAATTGCCAAAAATGCCTAATTTCAATTTATATGCTGTTAATTCAGTGTTAAAATCATTATGCTGAGGATTTTGTGCACCATTACTTTGCTATAGCAAAAGTAAAGTCATGTGCTGCACACATTAGATATTTTTTAATATATACTAGCTCCAGGGATAAAACCACTGTGACAGAATTCTATACTCAATTTTGCAACCTTTTTAAATTGAAAGGTGTGTGTGGAGATCAACCTCTAAAAAAAATTTAACGAAACACCATGTTTATTAAGCACTTTGATAACCAAGAAGCTACAGATATAATAATAATGAAAATCATCATCAGTCTGCTTCCATCTTTTTCCATAAAGAATCGTTATTCTTGTCTAATTGTTAAACAAATAACCCTACTAACAATCATGCATCTATAGTGCATGTGCACCACATAAGGCAGTTTTTGAAGATCAGATATATCCAACATACCTTGATCAAAATCCTCCTCCTCTTCTTCATCACTATCAGCTTCTTCTTCCTGAGCTTTGTCTAGAACAAAAAAAGGGGTCAAAATCAATTGGAAAGTTTTACTACTATTTCACACTTTAATAGTCTTAACTATAAATAAAAGCATGATTGAGTACAAAAAAATGTGTTTTTGTTTTCTTATAAAAATAAAATCTTCTAACTATCTATAAATGCAAAAATCAGAAACTTTTGGATTTATAGATAGTTAGCAGTTTTTACACTTAAATCCTTTTCTTGATACTTTGATGGTAAAATAATTGAATGTGAGACTACTTGTTTCTGCCGTTTCTGTCTTCATAACTTTCCATTTACTCAAAAGTTGATACAACAACCCTTTTTTAAATATCGGTATTTTAACTTCAAATTTAAAAGATATAGCACTGCAATCAGCTTGCTTATTAAATGTAATCAAAGGAGGCGAGGGAGATTTCCGGAAGACTGGTAACGACCCTGCTTTATATGAAAAAATTGCTTTAGATGTGATTTATCAACCCTTAAAGTTTGGCCCAAGAGTTCTGATTCACCCTGTATAATAGGTGCAACAACCTAAATTTCAATAAATGATAAACCGGTGGGTCTTGCTAACTTTTTAGCCTAATGAGGGTTGGAGACTTCTCCCAATGGCCCAAACCCTCAGATGAGCCATAAGGTATAGGTTGTGGAGAAAAAACTATTTATTTAGATGATTTTGGCTAATGCCAGTACTTTTTTGTTTTTGCAGCTGGTCTGCTACAGATGTCTAAGACTTTTGGACTAGACACCGAGTGCAATTTTACAATTTCATGAATTTAAAAGATAAAATTTTATGTTATTTTACTAATAATTTTGCGTTTTATGAAAATTTGACATACATTGAATGAAAACTCGGTTGAGACAGCAATAATTTTTTTTTAAATTTTACTTCTCAAACAAAAGAACTTTTTTAATTGTTTTAAGTATTTCATTTTACTTGTGTTTATTTTAAGCAATCAAAAAGGATGTTTGTGTTGTGGGCGTAGTGTGTTCCGCCCCTCTCTGGTGCGCCTGGGGCAACGTCTTAGGATGGCTAAATGGTTCACGTCCTGACCGCTGGCGAAAGGCGAATAACGAAGGTCAAGTGACTGGCCAAAAAAAAAAAGTAAATATATCAAAAATGGGAATTGAATACTATTTATGCTAAAATAATTTTAAAAATAACTGTTTAACGATTTATGCTGAATTAGACTAGATAACTTTTGAAGAAGCATATACATTTAATACTTCTATAAAAAAGCGATCACGATCTTAATTTATATTACACGCAGCTGCAAATCATCATCGCCACAATTGACATTACAGTGCCTGTGGCTGTACATTAACATTGGCCTAAACAGAAGGGAATTTTTTGTAGGAAACTATGCAAATTTCGTACACAATATGAGGATGTTTGCCGTAGAAACTACAGAGAGGTACTTACGTATTAACGCCACCGCAGTTACAGATTTGGCAGTTTTTAAGTGCCGCCAATCTACACCTAAAATTTTTGCGACAAATCATAAAATAAAACACATTATTTAAAATCAAAACACTTTCAAAATTCAAAACACTTTATTTAAAAACAAAGTAGTCAATCGGATTTCGGTGGAAAATGGGCTGATATAGAGTTTAACATAGATTCAAAACAGCCTGTATTTTCTTTCACCTGATCCTGTCGCCATATGAACTCTGATAAATAAGATTCCAAATGATGTCTCGCTGTCCCCCTATGTCTCTTGTTCCTCCATTTAGCACTGCCCCACATTCTTTCAACTGTTTGTGTATGAACTCCTGTATCAGGATTAATAAAATTGTATTTATGATTAACTTTAGCATGTAGGAATCCTATTTCTATTCTATTTGTTTGGTAACCTTTCCAACTGTCAGAATAAATTGTGCTACCATCTGCAATGTTTTCAATAATTTTATCAAGAAGGGTAGAGCCAGTTCTATTAGGAACAGTGACAACAAACGAATCTTTTGTTTCTCTACATATACCACCAAACACCCACTGTTCGGTTAATACTCGACCAGAATTATTTTTACGTTTAGTAAACAAACTTTCATCAATTTCCACAATGCAATCTGGTCCACCTACCTTCTTGTTTGGTTTATTCTCCATATCCAAGACACATAATTCACGCATATAATTGTTCCAATCTATAACAGTTTTATCTGATAAATCAAGTTGCTTTTCACAAAATTTAATCGACGTCAACTCCTTGCACCAGAAGTATATGAATCTCAAAGCTGAACAAAATGGAATTCTGCTTCCCTCAAACTAGTTGTCCCACTTGCTGATCACACTGTCTTAAATTACATTTCCAAAACTTACGTTTACCAAAATAAAGTTTCATGTCATGGGAATTGGTACATTTTCGTTTTTTTGGTAAAATATTTCGCTCCTGGAAAAATAAAATTTCATCTTGTTGTTTTTGGCAAATCCCAAATACGCATTTTCGCAGCACTAAAAAATGGCGTCAAAAGTCAGCAAACAACAAAGCAACAAGAAATCCAAACGATCACTGCATGCGCGTAACAAGATTGCTCTTGATTGGGGGGGGGGGGGGGGGGAGAACGAGGAGCTGCTTTGGCACTGTGCCAGAGGCTCTGCTTGTTTATTTTAGTGATGTCACTGTCGCCTGTAAATTGTGAAACTCATGTTTTTTCCCCACAGTTATCAACTATCGAGCTGTGAAAGCCATTCATAGTCCATCGCTGAATAATTAAGAGTTTTCTTTTTCATCCTCTTCTCTTATATGGTTTTAAATGTTGAACAAAAAATATTTACAGTGGAGTGCTGGTTACTCGATTTCGGCTAACGAATGACCTAATCAGGTTAATGCCAAATACATTTTTATTACATGCCTGATTGGAATTTTTATATGCCCCGGGATGTCGGGCAATAGATTTTTTGAACCCTGGGATATATAATATAAATTTCAACCTGCATTACAGATTAGACCATCTAACAAGGATAAGCATAAGCTCTTACATGCATAAGCTCTTTTTAATCCGTCAAAAAGTAGCAACATTGATGGGATAACTTTTTGTATAACTTCATTTTTAACCTTTGCTCTGTAAACTGGAGATGCAACTAATGTACAAAGTCCTAGAACACAAATCTTTCTGTCATGTAACCTGCAAATACATAAATTAAATACATGTAAATGTAACTTATTTTCACGACAACTGGAGGCTGCAAGTATTGACCATTTGCACATATGTCATAATGTGACGTCATAATTGTTTATTCCATCATCTGGAAGGTAAACTTGAAAATTCAAATTTTTACTTAGTAGTAAGTGGCCAGTAGACAGTTTTAATTTAGTGGCCACCCACTCTCGCATTTTTTTTGCAAAAGTGATAAGTTAACCTTACTTTATATGTAATAAACAGGGTGTCTAGTGCTATCGGTGCCCAATGGTTATTTCCTCAACCGTTAGTCACAGAGACATACTTCCAATTGCAAAAATGTTTTAAATTTTAAAATCTAGTATCTTAAATAGTCAATAAATGCATTTCTGAAAGAAATATGATATATAAATTTTTATACAGTCGCCTGGTCCTACCAATTATATTTAAGAAGATCATCCTCATACAACTTTATGAAAAAAAAAAAAATCACCCTTTTACAACCAAAATTGACCGACTTATAGCTGTTAGATCCCCTTTTTTTGCTGAGAAATGGTCAATACGGTCCCTGATTGGTTGGTTGCCTGAAACGGAACATTTTTATGAGTAGAAAAGCAAAGTCAAAGTTTAATGCTTCATAATTCGGTGAATTTTGGTCGTAAAAGGAAGATTTTTTTATTTTTTATTTTGCATGAGATTGTATGAGGATGGTTTTCCTAAATATAATTGGTAGGACCGGGGGACTGTATAAAAATTTATATTTCATATTTCTCTCAGAAATATATTTATTAATTTAAACTGTTTCTAAGATAAGATTTTAAAATTTAAAACATTCTTGCAATTAGAAGTATATCTCTGTGACTAACGGTTGAGGAAACAGCCATTGGGCACCGATAGCACTGGGCACCCTGTGTGTGTATATATATATATATACATATATACATATATATATATATATTCATATATATATATATATTCATATATATATATATACATATATATATATATATTCATATGAGGGATGGAGAATTAAGGAGAAAAGAAATGCACAGTTAGTTAACTACTGGACAGTTTTAAGGTCAAAACAAAATGGGAAAGGGAGTAGTGACCAGTTAGTTGTTTCATAGACCTGTGGCGAGTGACTATTTTCATGGCTATTCGACGGAATAAATGTTGATGTGGTAATGAATCTGGCAGCCATAAAATTATATCAGTTATGATAAAAAACGTGAATGCATGTCTTTGAGAAAGGTATATTGACTATTTGTGCTGCATATTTTGAGCACAAAAATTAATAATTGATATTTATTCTATGAAAAAATATGCAATTGTAATAACAGAAATTTCGAACAGCAAGAAAAGCTTACTCTAACATGGGACGGATAAGAAATTTTTCTGACCAACACAGGGGCGACAGAAAACAAATTTACTGGTTGTAACATCACATGCAAATGGTCAAAAATACTCTTCTTATAAACACATAAAATAAAAATGGCATGTTTAAAAAAGTTCAAGTACTGCATCATATCCAGGTTAATATTCTGATATAGGTAATTACATTTTCTAAATATTGCATTTTAAGTTGGAATATACAAAGGTTTAATTAGCAATAAATATCATTTTTTATAATAATAAACAATATAGAAATTATAGAAAGCATAATTATTAGATTAATGAGACAAATATAAATACTGTATAATCCTGTTTACCAAGCATGGCTGGGCATATAAATTATATATATATATATATATATATATATATATATATATATGTGTGTGTGTGTGTAATAATCTACAAATTGTATAATTAATATTAGCAATACACAACTTTTATTTGCAAAATTTTATATAATCAGTGAATAAACTTAAACAAAAAATATCTATTTAATTAGGCTATTTTGAATGGGAAATGCAGTTATTTTCAGAACTCCCCTTTTCAGAATTTTTATAATAGGCTTCAATGTGTAGAAGTAGAAGAATATATTTTTAGCAAAAACAATAATTTGCCGAATTGATTTTATCATAACAAAAACATTACTTTAAATTTTTCTAAAATAAGAAAAAACGTACTGAAATGAAAATAGGATAATGAATTTAAGAAACTTATTGAAGTGATATGTACAGAACAGTACTGATACTTGAATTGTAATACAAGTGCATCAATATGAAATTACTGTACTGATACTCTATCACTAATTCTTTTTCCTTTTCAGGTCATATGCACACTTACTTTTATCTGTGTGAAGAGGCCTAATAACCATGCCCTTGAAACAAGTGTTGTCAATACATTAAGAGCTGTTTTAATCAGAAATTTAAGGATAGAGCATCAAGCAATTATGCAAAAAGTGATTGATACAACTTACCCAAGAAAACAATCTGTGTCGCATATCCATTGTTGAATGAAATGCGAAGTTATTGAATCTGTAGTATTTGGTATGAAAATTTTTTCTAATGTGGTTAATAAAAGAGAAGGATTATAATACAAGGCTGCGATGACAACCTATGGATAGATAGACAAACTTCAGGATTTTAATATACTACATACATATCTTTTATTTTCAAGTACAAAATATATAAATAAAGCAAAACACAAACAACACTTCAAATATTTATTTCAGATATAACAATATTTGTGGATACAAAATCTTCATTAGAAGACCTGCAAAAGAACCAAAACATATAACAGTCACAATCAAGAAACACAATACGACGCGTGGTGATAATTTTTAAGCTTATTTTAGCTATATAAATTCTTGATCAGAATTTTGGAATTTTTTCCCTACACAAAATTTTCTTGAGAAATAATTAAATATAATAAACAAACACTTTTATGTTGCTAATTATAAAATTCAACATTATTAAATTTAAACAAAAATATCAATTGAAAATGAATTAATATGAAATAGAGCTGCAGTTTAACACTCTTCGCATGCTAGTTGACAAGTAACATTTTCAAAATGGATGGTAAAACCATGCACAATACTCGATAAAGCTGATGAGTATATTTTTCTGTACAAGATCAAGTATGATGTTAGACAAAACAAAATATATTGTCAGCTTTAAATCGTATGATTTGCCAGTCACAATTTTCTACAAAATTTGCATATATGCTTATAAAATTCATTTCCCGGAGACACAATATCACAAATATTTATCTCTGACACTTATCAACAACAACTAAGTCAACATGGCTCCATGGAAATGTTGAGGGTGTTGTACTGGCATGCAGTGGCAGGCACAAAATGCCACAACATAACATTGTTGCATTATGTTGCATACTTGCCAACACTAGAAAATAAAAACCCAGTAGACAGTGTAGTGCGTATTTTTGACATTGCTCTACTAGACAGCATGTAACCTGTTTAATATCATTCAACGAAAAATAAAGAGATTATTTTAGATCACATAAAAAATGTATGCTTTCTCAGAAAATGACATTTCCTTATAATATTGAAAATGCGTACTAGGTTACCAAATTGCTGTGCTTAAGAGCAGGCTATTATCTTTCTGATACTTCCTTACACATGTAACTGCATAATATACATCTTAATTTAAATTACTAAATAAAAAAATAATGTAGCTATAGCTGACATTCGAAACATTTAAACTGTAATATACAGAAAGTAGCAAAATTTCAGTTCAGTTTAAAATTTCTAACAAGAAAGAAATGCATAAAGCATTGATTATGAAGCACTTTCCAACTGCAATACAATTTTATTTAAACATCTCTAAAATGTGATACATTCACGGTAATATTTTTAAAATTATCACAATACTGCAATAATTTATTACATTTGAAAACTTAAAACTTCATTAAAAAAAAAAAAAAAATTATTCAAATGACATCATCGAATTATAAATAGCCTTTCTCGCTATTTAAAAGCAGTAAATATTTCATTCATCACAGTACTACAATAATTTATTTTACTTAAAAACTTAAAACCATGGAGATTAAAGTAATTTAACTCTATGCTTAAAACTTCATCGAAAAAGTCTTCTATAAAACCGTCTGCTTCGCTATGTAAAATCAATGAATGTTTTATTCATATCAGCTATATTGCAAACTCCAGAGCTAAATAATTTGGCATTAAAGATATTCAGCAATTCTTATACAACTCATCCTACATCTTGATGTTGTTTACATTCTCCATATAACATTGAAAATGCGTATTCGTTTAGAAACTGCTTGAAAAAGTAGGTCCCATGGGATTCAAAGTATTTTATTTTTTCAACCCGGGTTCATTCCAGAACTAAATGGGTGATATTATTCATTTATATTCCCATAGGTCCCACATACCGTCTGAAAAGCATACTAAAATTTCATTTTCATAAAATTATTTTTGCAGCAGTTATTGTGCGAATGGACAGAATTTATTAAGGTGTCACTCCATGTAAATTCAACCAAAAAAATGTGAAAATCACCAAGGAAGGATTGTTAAGGATCACCAAACCCAGCTGAAATTTGTTCCATTTTAGATTTCCAAGTAATTATGTAATTTTTTTACCTCATCTGAGCTCAATTGTTTCTTTATCTCTCTATTTTTAAAATTGTGAATAAAAAACAATAATAGCTTCACATTAATTTTTTCTTGATTTTGCCCATTTAAAATAAATAATTCTGCATTGTGTACAAATTCTGATAAGTCTAAGAAAGTCCAGTTTTATAATGTAATTTAAACTGTTTATTCATAAAATTTATAACAAATGCTATATTAAAAATTTGGGATATATTATTGGGATATTGAAGTCTGCAATCTCAAAAATTAATCATTATAAAATACATAAATTACAAAATTATTTGAAATGTACCTGTAAGCACATTGTTCTTAATTCTGATGTTTTCACTTCTCTAGTTAAACGTCCCAGAACCAGTTCAACGAAAGATGGAATACACTATTAACAAAAAAGCATATTGAACATAGTTATAACAGGCAAATATATAAGTTTAAGAAAGATTGCAACTGCTAAGAACATACCTGATCTATTAAACCCTTGCACTGCAAGATTATTACTTCTAGTAACTTGGCAGCATGGCATTCCGCATCTTCATTAGATTCACTGCTTAAAACCTACATATAATTTTACAATTACAAATCCTTCAAAGTTAAGGTAGTGCAATACATTATAAGAGTTCATTAGAATTTTTTGATCAAAAATGCATTTATAGCACAATATTAAATAAAACATTAGTAAATACAGTAGAGTCGCATTATAGCGACTCTGACGAGACCTTTGCTGCAGGCACATTATATCAAACATTCCTCCTGAGTTTCTCTTTATTTTTGTTTTTTGGAGGGGGAGGGGCATTGGAAGGTATGCCAATTTTCACACATTATAAATTTTGCAATAGTGTGAACAGTATGAAATAAAGTATGAATTATAGTGTTATTTATTTTTAAAATTTTAACTATAAGTTCAAAACTAAAAATTGGATTTAAAAAAGAAACGATAAAACTGAAAATCTTGGATATTCAGATGTGATTCAATAATAATAATAATAATAATAATAATAATAATAAAAAAAAAAAACAGATTTCTGGGAAAAATACGATCCCATAATCACCCTTGCACCTTGCATATGAAATTGAAATACCAAACTTTTCGCATTTCGATGTATTTTCAAATTTCCTTTTTAAAATATAAAGGAATTATCCTACAGATTTGGTTTAAAGCTCATTGAAAAGATAATTTTTCCATCTTTCCGATGGTGTAAAGATAGAGACTCTGTGATAATATTTTCGATCTCTAAGGAACTGATTTGTGCAAAATTTACTCAAATTGATGCTTCACCATTTAATAATTAAATCACTAGTTTGAATTAAAAAAAAAAAAAATCAATCCGAGTTGTATTCAGGCTTGAACTGAAGTATCACCATACCAAATTTCATGGCTGTGGGTTGCTTAGATTTTCAACTATGTGACAGAAAGTCCTTTATTATTATAGACTATTTGTTACATGTTCATCAGAAATGTTCGTAAAAGTAATATACAATGATAGCATAAGTGAATTGCTAATGTATTTTTGCTGTGGGGTTACTATTCATTTTTGTATCTGCCACATTTAAACCACTATGATCCTTTTACAGGGAAATATAGTAATTCATTTGCTTCTTAGGTAGACGTGCCAACTTTCCAAACAGAAAAAGCAGGAGACTATTTTGTTGCAAATATACTGTTTACTTATGCTTAATATTTGTTTAAAATTATATTATATATTGCTTATATATAAAACATTAAAATACTGTAGCATTTTTTAAGTGCATTATGCTTTAAAGTTATTTGAAAATAAAATTTCATGAACTATCTTTTGAAATCAAATTTACCTGCTTAAAATAGTCTTAATAACAAAACATAAAAAAATAATATTAATTCCTAATTTATTAAATCTTAAAGGGGGAAAAAAAAAAAAAAAAAAAAAAAAAAAATTTGTATTAAATATCAATATAAAAATTCTTGAATAAAACATTAAATCTCAAAGTAAATTCTTAACTTTTCCAATCACATCCACTTTTCTATGCAGTCACCAATGGACACATCAGTTCGTTTATCACCAAGTTTCAATTTTACAGTCTATTAACCACTAATTATGCTTAAATTTTTTCTAAATCCATGTTTTTTAAAGTGTGTTCTGCTGAACTCCAGGTTCTGAGATGTGATAGTTCTTTTTAATGCATAATTTGGACCACAATGGACATTTTCTCATTTTAGAGTTCTGCCAACAAACTGAATTTCAACAAGGTTCCACGACAAAAAAGTTTGCAAAATGATGTTCTAGATGATCAATGTCACGTAATTTCGGACTATCAGAAATAATTCTATTTATCACATAAACAACTTAAACAAAAATCTGAAAACTGAATTAAAAATATACATTTCAATAAACAAAAGTCCATGAAAAGATGGCTGAAATAAAGAAGTTGTTGAAACAAAACACTTGCTTGTTACATCTGAAGAAATTAAAACAAAATAAGAACATCAAACAACAAAAAACAGGCATGAAATCAAAAACAGATGTGTACTCCATTTTTCAAAGACACCAGGCCAGATTGGAAGAAAGGAAAAACAACCCTGACTCATAACGAAACACACAAAGAGATATAATTGCTCTTGGAAAAAAAACACACAAAGTGTCTCACCCGCATATTCCGAGGGCCTCACCTCATCTTGCACATTGAATTTCGACTACCCATCTCTCCCCTATCAGTGTCCGAAATCCACATACAGGGATAGTACTGTTAGAATATGAAAATTCAGAAATTATAATGAAAACATTTATGTTCGGTAAAACACAAGTTTTCACTACAAAGAGAATAGCACATATTGATCCTTTATATAGCAATGAATTGCTATATAAAGGCCCTGCCAAAATGGTTGCCTAAATCATTGTTTTAAAATAGAAAAATTTGTATTACATAGCTGCCAACCTTTAAATATGAAAAACCGGGAGATTTTTGTGCAAAAATATGAAAAACCAAGAGATTTTGCACAACAATGCAATCTATACTTCTTACTGCTAAACATAAAAAGGACAACTTTTCAACAAATAAAACTGAAATATGTAATGATTATAACATTCAGCAGGTATCACACTTTCATTTCCAATAGCAAAGAAACTGTACTTGGGCAATATCCCCTCTTCCACTGTGAAATTTTGAAGTCCATTGCACAGATTGAGCAAAAAGCATATTCAAATTCACTACCTTTAGATAATTTCAAAGTAACATAACTGCCAACCTACCAGAAAGAAAAATAGGCACACATTTTGTGAGGAACAAAAAATTAAAATTTTTGGCCGCACTAACGGGTCTCATTAATGTAATTAAACTTTAAATTGTACAGCAACTGATATTCACATATATTGAGCTTATTTAACACACACTCAGCAATGAAATGGAATAATTTTATTAAATTATTTTTATCAAGTGCTAAAATTCATTGTAGCTGATTTAGCTTTTTTCAGCATGCTCTAATAATTCTGATCCTATATTTTCTTAATGTTTATTATTCTCAGAAATCATTTAAACTAACAATATTATGCAATTTTCATTTAAACTAAAGAGTGAAACAAATTTTTAAATAAAATTCTAAAAATATGTAAATTCAAATACAAATTCTAATTTATGTTTTTGAAATGGTTCTTAAGTACCCAAATTATTATTTTAATATTGTTATTCAGAAAATAGTTCTTCATTTCATTAATAATAAGTTTGAAAAATAGTTTTTCTGTATAAAACGTGAAATAATTACAAAAATTTTAAATTTGCAGACAGATTGCAAAAGCGGAAATTATTTTTACAAGTAATAGAAATATAAGGAGGATCGCGCACAAAAGCCGTTTTGCAAAACAGCCTTTCATTTCATTAATAATATGTTTGAATGATAGTTCTGTATAAAATATGAAATAATTATAAAAGATTTTGACAATACAAATGGATTGCAAAAGTGGAAAAATAGCTTCACAATATAACGAAATATAAGGAGGATCACGCACAAATGCAGTTTTTAGCAAAACTGCTGCAAAAAAGCCTTTCATTTCATTAATAATACGTTTGCAAAATAGTTTTGTATATAAAACAAAATAATTTAATAAAATTTTAGTCGATGCAAATGCATTTTCCCCACATTAATTAGATAATCATTGGTCACCTCTCTCTCTCTCTCGTGACGCTATGGGAATAATCGCCGTTTGCGAGCACTGATTACGTGATAGCTGGGAAATGAATTTTTAGATGAAAGAATGGGAAAACTTCGATCTCAAAATTTGTGATTTCCTTTCTCATTTCGTGATATTTTCAGAGCATTCGTGATCTATTTCCAATTTTTGGACCTGTAGATACCTGTGACCTGTAGATACAAATACAAAAATACGAACAACACTCGTAATCCATTCCTACACTGCGGTAGCAGAAAATTGACACACGGGAAAACTGAAAGACACAATTTGCATTCGCGTTATTTCTGACTAGAATGGGGAAAAATAAGGGCAACTGAGTGAAAACCGGGAGATTGAGCGAAAACCCGGGAGAGTTGGCAGCTATGGATTAATATAATTTAAAAAATAACTTCAATCATTTTCCAGAATATGAAAATCAGCTAATTTAGTTAATCTAATATGCAACATTGAAAAGATGGAGAAGGATGGAAAAAGATACTAATGTACTCTCGGCAATTCATGAGAAAAACTGAATTGCACAATCGCACTGTTTATGCAAAAATAATTAAGAATTTAATCATAATAATTAACCAGAATATGAAAATATACTAGTTCGGAAGTTTGAGATGGATGGAAAAAGATACTAATGTACTCTCGGCAATTCACGAGAAGAAACTGAATTATGAAACAACACTGTTTATGCAAAATTAATGAAAAACATAACATTTTAGCAAATTATGCTGAATTTGAAGAAGCATATTTATTGCTTTCATAAAACATGCGATTACAATCTATATTACACGTGGTAGCAAATTCCTGTTAATTCGATTGGAATTGTCGTGCATGCAGACATAAATTTACATTGGCCTAGAGAGAAGGCAATTCTCCGTAGAAAACTATGCAAATTCTGTAATCCATAGTATGAGATGAGGATGTTTCTCGTAGAAACTAAGAAGAATCCGTACTAATAAGCATCTCTGTTTTTAAGATGCATAAAATTTAAGAAAGGCATGTAAAAAATAGGACATTTTAGGACAAATTATTTTTTTAAGGATTTTCAGGACAAGTATGACCCCTACCATATATTTCTCCTTAACACGTTATTATCGAGGAGAAAACTGAACCCTCTACCTTCGAAATTCCCCCAAGGTGCTACGGTCTCCCATACTTCTGGCTGTCACAGTCAGTAAAGATTACGCGTTATTTCCCTGGTCCCGGTTTGGCTTCGGAAGAAAATAAATAGCCCACATTTCACCAATAAAAGTTTATTACAGATTTGGTAAGATCCCAGAAGTAGTTGAAATCAGTGCCAAAAAAATGTGGAAATCAGTGTTTTCGAGGAATTATACCATGTCTGGGTAATTGGATAAAAAAAACCAAAGAAATGTTAATAATTTAGAGGTCGTTAATAATTTTGTTAATAATTCAGAGGTCGGTGAATTAATGAAAAATCCTGAGTCTCCAGCTAAATTCCAGAGATTTGGCATATTTGCTTAGGTAATAAACATTATGGTTGTATGATGATAAGTCTAGTTTACTCAGCACTTACCGTTTTACACATGGTGTATATTGCTAAAAGGTGATTTTCATTGCTAACAAAGGCTTGGGTGTCTACACGAACAAAATTGTGAAGTGCTGGCATCATATCTGAAATATCAAATTTGGTTATAGTAAAATTAATATATAGGAAAAGGATACACAAAGATACAAAATATTTTATGTTGAAGTATCAATTACAGAGGATCTGCAAAAAGCATAATCATTATCTCACAAAAACACCAATTTATGGTAAAAAAATCTCTTCGCCAAGTACGAAAACCTCTTTCCGTACCCTGCCAAAAGAACTTTCCCTATATACATATTATAATGTATTGTGATAGGGTTGAAAATTCGAAGTTTTCGATGGAAAAGCATGTTTCAAGCATTACAATTGTTTTTAAGATGATGGTGTGTGTGTGCCCATGGACACAATATCTCACGAATGAATGGAGCACTTCGAATATAATTTGGATTATTGCAATTAGTGAGTACTAGAACCCTATTGATGTTATAAGTTCGCAAGATTTCCCTCGCCCCAAATTTCGAATGAACTTTTGAAAAAATCTTTAAAAAATCAACAATTTTAATAATGATAAAAACATTTAAGATGCAATTTTTGAGAGAAAAATTGCAGAAGACGAGAAAGAAGTAATGAAAGAAAACGAATAATACAAACTTTGCTGAATGCTATCAGATGAATATCAGCATGAACTGTTAACAGGATATTGCAAGGTTTTTGAATAAATTTTTGAAAATTCATTAAAAAAGAACAGGAGTTCGAAAACTGTTAAATAAATAAATTATTTCATATGCAATTTTTAATTAGAACTGTTCTGCACATATTTTATACAAATACATCAAAAAAATTATATAAAATTAAAGTAGCCAGTATTATAATATATGTTCACTTTCCATATGCAATATAATGTTGTTGTTGTTGAGACCCAGACCGTCCGACCTACCAGAAAGGTGTAAGGTAACTGTATGGATGGCCGGGAAATATGCAATATAATGTAATATAATTCTAGTGAATCCATATCTAGTGATCTAGTTCCATTCATAAGAGAAGATACATTACCCGACATAGAAAATGCAACTTCATGAAGCGTTGGTTAATTATGCAAATTGCAAGACAAATGCAGCTGTATGCAAATGATCTGAAATGCAAGTAGGTCATGTGATAAGAGTGAGATAAAAGGGATGGAAACGGCAAATGAGCCAAAAGTTGTTACTTTCTGTCGCCTACGGAAACCCATTGTCCAAGGTTGTTTTTCGTTTCAGAAGACACACGTTGTTGAAGAGAAGATGCCTGGTCAACAATGCCGAAGTCTGTTTCAGCATTTGGACGATCGTGTGAGGGGATTCATTTCAGGTCTACATATGGCTGAGTGGTCATCCCGGCATATCACCACTGAAACGCACATAGATGCGTCCACTGTGCAAATAATTAAAAGAAGATGGATTGAAGAAGGGCAAGTGAATTGTCACAATGATACAGGGCCATCCAGACACATGTCAGCATGCATTGATCGACACATTCAAAGGCATACGGTGGCAGACCCACAAACGACGACTGTCGACATTTTGCAGAATTTACAGGGTACACTGGATGTTCTAATATCAGCAAGAACAGTTTCTTGACGATTTGCTAAACGCGGCTTGCAATCAAAACGTCCTTTACGAAAACTGTCATTGACGACAAGACACCGACATGAGAGATTGCAATGGTGTCGGGTCTGAGCCTCTTGGACGACTGAATGGGACAGGGTAGTGTTCAGCGATGAGTCTCAATTAAGTCTCAATTTGTTGAGCAACAGTCATCATGTGAGAGTCTGGAGGCAACGTGGAAACAGATTCAATCCTGCTGCGACTATTGAACACCATACTGCTCAACAATGTGGCATCATGGTTTGGGATGCCATCAGTTTCGATAGCTGGTCACCTCTGGTTCGTACCAGACACAATGATGGCACGACGATATGCGGATGAGATGCTGTGGCTGGTTGTATTGTCCCACCTTCAGCTATTGCAAAATACTGTTTTCCAGCAAAATAACATGTGACCGCACCCAGCAACTATCAGCAGACAAGCCTTGCAAGGTATCCAGGTACTTCCTTGGCCTCTACTGTCTCCAGATCTCACACCCATCGAGCACGTATGGGACATGATTGGCCGTCGTCAGACTGCCATGCCCCCACCCAAACAGAGGACGACCTATGGAGGATGTTTGAAGGCATATGGTCATTCATCCCTCAGGAAACTATCCATACGCTCATTGCATCTGTTCCTCAAAGGGTTGCTGCTTGTATTGCCGCAAGAGGTGGTACTACTGCCTACTGATCACCCTGTCTGTGCCATTACTGTATTGCATTATCCTTCTGGAATTAACATTACTTATTTATATATGTCACCTCTGTTCGTATGTCCTTTATCATCCCACTCTATTCACTCTTTCATGGTGTTGCATTTTCTGTGTTGGGTAGTGTACTTTTTTCAATAGATTTGTGTTTTGATATCAAATAATTCACCAATTGTAATTTATTTCATTACAGTTGATATTAAATGCTAATTACATTTTGCATGAGTATGGGTAGGTCATTTATTTGGACTAGTAAGTTGCCAAAAGTGCCTAATTTCAATTTACAGGGTGTTGATTCAATGCCAAAATTACTATTCTGGGGATCTTGTACACCATTATTCCGTTGCAGAAGTAAAGTCATTGCATTATGCAGGGAAATTCATGTGCTGCCCACATGGAATACTCATTACAGATTAACATGGATGGAAAAGTGTGCTTCAGGATTAGTAATATTACATGAGGATATAATCTATATTCTATATATAGGAAATTGCACTTAATCAATAGTTTGTGAATATATACTAGATTGGACATTCTGTGCTATTTTAGATATTCTTGATGTCAGAACACTAGAGACATAACAAAGTGAATATAATGACATTTAGAGAATAAACATGTGTGTTGCTCAAGACTTAATTGGTAAAAAATGCAATCAGACTTACTTTGAATATAGTATAATCATGGATGCTCAATGCACAGGTGCAAGTATTAGCTAAATCATTGCACACAAATTATTTAAAGGCAACTGTTTTTCAAGCATTGGTAAACGACAAATAACGAAAAATAAACATGCTGGATACAAAGCTTGTGACCATAAATTAATAATGAATGCTCAAACCGAGCAGAGTTATTCAAATAAATAGATGGGCTACAGTGCATTAAATGGATATGAATCAAAAATCAAGATCGGAAATCTTTACAGACTGACGTATATTAAAAGTACAGTATAGATTACAGAAAATGTATTCCTACACCACTGATATCTGCAGTGAAAGAGGTAAAACATTTCCAACTTGCTCATGAGCAAAGGAATTACTAGTTCATGAGCACTATACAAGGAACATGTATTCGGATGTGTTCATTTTCCATTACACAATGCAGAAGGAAAAATAAGCTTAAATCTCTCTTTTATAATCATGACTATTCAGGCTGGTGAAAGCAATATGTATTGAGCATGTTTTTGTGGCAGAGTTTGGGCCTTTTGATTTAGTTGGAAAAATGCCACACCATACAAATCGATTTAAACATTATTACTAATGATAAATCCAATTATGATAACGCTGTATCTTAATGGTAGTACATATATTTCCATCAGGACAATGCTCTATACCACAGGATCATTGTAGCTGAATAATTTAAGAGCAAGATGTGCCTCTATTGTGGTTTTAGTGTCAGTGCAAAGCAAAGTACTTTAATAAAGTAAGTGTCAAGGGTACTTAAGGATAGAAGTTGAAACAGTTCTCAGAGAGAAAAACTCACCTGTAAAAAAGTCAAATGCATCTTTTAAAAATGTTTGGTACATAAGTTCAAAAACTTTCCACATATCTGGAGATACATTGTTTGATGACAAATTACAAATTAATTGCATTGCTTCTTCATAGAATTCTGAAACATATAAGCAGAAAATATAGATACAAAATTAATTTTTACATATATATATTAAACTTGTTTTATTGAATGCAAAAAGCTTCATATTTTCAACATTTATGAATACTGAACAATATAATATCATCATAAGATCAGGTTCACTTCATCATATTTTTCTGAGTAATATTACGGATATTTTAAAAATTGAATAAAACTAATTAAATTTGTTAATGGGGTAATATTAAAAATATAGTAAAAAGGAAAACAGGTCTGAGCAAATATTATATCAGTATGGGATTTTTTAATTTTAATTGTGTAATAACAAAATAAAGAATAGTTGAATAAAATTACAGAAGGGAAACTATACATACCAACAACACTCTGAGTAAGAATGAGACCAATGACTTGTAAAACAATAGGTTCTAATAATGTCATGACCTCTTTTTGATCTTCCATAACAGACAGTATTGTATCAATTGTATTAAGAACACCCATTGCAGTGATCGCTTTTTCATCAGAATTATCATCTCCTGCATTGATGACATTACTGAAAGTTTGAGCCTATAAAATAAATTTTTATCACTTGAAAATGATAGAAATTAAGAATAATTCACACATGTCAGCAAAGTGAAGCAAATGCCCACTTCCCTACTAACAGCTTTTAGAAACATTTTAAATCCATGAAACATGATTACACCTAGCATGATTCTAGCATGATTCTTAAAAATTATTTTTTTAAATTGGTACCAGTGATATCAATAGATGCATTTGGCTTCTCTGTGTTAATATAGAAAACTACACATTAAAGATGTCAAAATAGAATGCATAAAATTATATAAAAGATTCTCCTGCATCTTTCCAAAAAAATTTTCTTATACAATATACAATCTTCTATCAAAGTAATTACTACATTATCCTTTAACAAAATTCTATTAATTTTTGACACTTTAAATCCCTAAACAAAGTGCACTTGTCCTACGCACAGTGAAACTCACTAGATTTTGAATCAAAAACATTAAATCGTAGTTACCAACCTCCAAATATGAAAAACGAGGAAATTTTTCCATGACGACGTGAAGTATATGCCTAACAGGTATACTCAATCTAAATATTGTAAGCACAACTTTTCAATAAATAAAACTGTGTGTGCATATTAATTAAATACATTATCAACAAAAGTACATTTTAGTATCAACTTCACTATAATAAATACAAATTTATCATTTAAAAATATGAAATGTTTTAAAACCGAGAAAAGTGCTTTAGATTCACAGCACTGCCTGTATAAGAATCAACTAACTTCGAAAATAGTTAATGCTCATAATATTTGGTCAATTACTCAAAAGATTTGGAAAAAGATTTGGCCTCCCAGCAGTGCACAGGTATACAAACTGAATTGCTTAACCCCTTGCCTGTGGAGTATATTTCAGGAAAGTGGGTCAAAAATGGAAATTTTTTTTTATGCTTCAGTTTTGTCTATTATAACATTTAGAAAGGTTAGAAAAATTTTATTTTGTAAAAATATAAATTTTTATATGAAATAACTACTATATTTAATATTTTGATATACATGTGGAAAATTAATGGATTATATGCATATTTTACTCAAAATTGTTTAATTATAGCAAAATAAATCAAATAATCTTTTGAATTTCACAAATCATTTCACAGAATCATTTTTCAGAATTTCACAAATCTTTTATAGTATGATATATACGAAAAATATGACCCGGCACACAAGCCGACATTACACTCTTTACAATAAACTCTGTTTATATCCCGCCTAATCAAGCTAGCTGATCCCGCCTACTTCCAAAAAAAATGTGGACAAGTATCGCCATCTGTTGGAAAAACAATGAACTATATTGTAAAGCATTTGGTAAGACAAAACGAACTCAATTCGGGATCAACGGAATAGAAACACTGATGTTTCGCTTGCCTGAAGTCAGTTCGGGCATTCCAAATTTGGAGCAGAAGGGTTGCCCGAACTGGATTCGGGTGGCACAGGCAAGGGGTTAATCACACTATTTATGCAAAAATTATTTTTTTAGTAAAATATTTATTCACTTTCACATGCACTACAAAAATAAGTTTTATTGCTCTAATGTGAAAAAATTAGATGAAAATGGATGCAAAAAGGAACTTTGACTATTTCAGCCTTAAATAAAGGAAGCTGAAAACCGAGAGATTGGGCAATTTACTAAGAGACCAGGAGCTCGAGATATTTACTGGGAGACCTAGAGATGGGAAGAAAAACCAGGAGAGTTGGCAGCTATATTAAATAATTTTCTTAAAGCAACAAATTATTAAAGATATTAAACTTAATTTTAAGAGATACCAAATAAAAAAAAAGAGAAGGGCTTTTCTTATAATACATATATAGAGCATTTTGATATCATTAAAATCCTCAGCGTAGTTCCAACCCCTTCCCCTCAAATGCTACTATATACTGCCAGTATTGTTTTCTACAGGAAGTAATGCTATGAAAATCTTAAAATCCAAACAATTCAAATTTTAATCGTACTACAATATGAGTTTCAAAAACCTTTGCCAAAAGTAAAGTAAAAATATAAAAACGTAATCTTTATAACTTGAAGGATGTAATTGATATAATCCAGTCAAAAATACAATATTGATAAAATTTATTTTATATACATTTTTTTTATTATTGAAATTGGAAAATATTTAATAATCATCTGCAGCATAAACACATTCAATTTAAATCCATTCTGTTTGTTCTCCTGTGATGATGAGACAAACACACACACACACATACAAATAGATTTTCATTTTATTTATACAGATTGAGAGACATTCGAATTCTGATGGATGGTCGCGTGAGTGACATAGGATAAATGAATTGAAAAATAAGTATACATCCACTGAAATGTAAATTTTTTCTGTTATGTATTATGTATTGTAAATTTTTTTTGTTACGTATTCTGTATTATTAATTCTTTGTATGCTAATTTTTTAAGTTGTCCTTGACTAACATATAAGCTGATCCCCCTTACTAAAACAGTGAAAAAAATTCCAGGCTTATACATTGAAATATATAGCAATTCAAGTTTTTCACAATGTACTGATGCATAAAATTTGAAAGCAGTAGATGCATCTTATCTAGTTATCATGTCTACACATCAGCTGCACACCGGACGTCCAAACAGCTGCTCATGTCCTCGGACGAGTCTGGATGGTCTGGGTCTTCAATATCAGCTGCACACACATCCACTTTTCCGAAATGGGTCCAGAATTAGGATTTTTCAAAAAAGAAAAATACTTTCTCTACACAATATTATGAGAAAGTAAAAATATCTATGACTATAGAATTTCATGATCTAATTTAATGTAATGTTTTTAAACTGTATTCTGAGGAACACTGGGCTTCTTAAATGAATACAAACATGGTCTATAACAAATGCAGCTACTGAAAATTTTCTACAAATATGTTCACATAGTCATGCAAGTTGCTCTTAGTCCTTTGGACGAGTCGGACGGTCTAGGTCTTCAACATAGTCATGCAAGACTAATATATATACACTGCTAGACAATTGCTAAGGATAGATGACACCATCACAAATAGTAACCACAACATGAAAGGAAGCAAAATGTGGAAAATTAGAATAAGTGCGGGATACAGTAAGAAGAGGTGTGCGTATGCAAATTTTCATTTCCACACCTGTTCGTCATGTGATAGCGTTGATAAGAGATTTAAAAGATTTGACGCTTGTGGACAGTTGTTGTTCCAAGTGAAAGTTTTATGGAAAAGATTTAATTATCGAACTTGAAATTTTAGATATGTCTTCCCAATATCACTTAGATGACTTTACGTGGGGCCGTATTATTGGAAAGATCGAAGGGTGAAAAATAACAGATGTTGTCAGGGAGTTTGACATCACCCACAGTGTTGTTTCACGGCTATGGCAAGCATTTAAAACAACTGGAATGTGTAGCAAGCGTCACGGGGGAGGTCCTGTTAGAAGTACGATGCCTGCAGGAGACAGGTATATTATCCTATTGGCAAAAAGGGACCGGAACACCACCACAGCTCAGCAGGTGGCAAATCAGTTTCTTGTTACCACAGGATAGTGGATCTCCCAAAAAAAACTATAGCCAGACGTTTGGTAGAAGGAGGACTATACGCCCGCAGACCTGCTGTGTGTGTCCCATTGTCCAGACTGCACTGTACCACCCGTTTGCAATGGTGTCATGAGCATCGCAATTGGACCGAACAGGACTGGGCTTGAGTACTATTCTCAGATTAGAGTAGTTTCAGTCTGTCATCGGATTATAGATGCCAACTGATCTGGCGTGAGAGTGGTACTGCTTATAGTCCTGAAAATATCCAGGAAAGGGACAGATATCTGACATGCAGTATCACTGTATGGGCCGGCATCATGATCAATGGCCGTATGCTCCTACACGTGGTTGCAACTGGGACTATGACCGGCCAACGATACATTGATGAAGTTCTACTGCCTCATGTTTGCCTTTTCTGTGGTGCGGTCGGTGATAAATTTTTTTTCATGGGGACAACAATGCACCATGTCATTGAACACTCTCTGTTCAGGATTGTCTAGTCAGCGAGGGTATTCAATGCCTCGTATACGTTCTCCAGATCTAAACCCCATTAAACTGTTTGGGATGCTTTAGGAAGGCGACCTGCTGGTCGAAAATATCCTCCAACAAACAAGAACACCCTCATCTGTGCACTGACAGAGGTGTGGGATAACTTGCCTCAACAGCTGCTGGATAATGTTGTGCAAAGCATAACACGACGTGTGGAATGTTGGATCGCATTACATAGTGGACATATCCTGCACTGACACCTTTCTCAAAGGTGCCTGTTGTTGTTCATATGCATTATTCCATTTCTCCGTACACAGCATCAAATGAACACTTTTTTCCTTTCAGGTGTTTCAAAAACTTCTGTATTTTCCAGAACAATAAATAATCTTTATTCTAATGTCCGAACAGTGTGGCAACAATATTTTATCCTGCTGGGCCTCCACCCTCGCTTAATGTTCTGCTACATTGCAATTTGTGATCCGTTCTTAGCAATTGTCCAGCAGTGTATATACAGGATGCATACACTTTTTTGAAAGTGAAATTCAAGGACTTTTTCGAGGACAATACAAAAAAAATCAAGGACCTATTTTACCGTTGCACAAAACTGAGTCAGTACAAAAATTGCATTAAGTTTTTTTTTAAATTAATGAATTTGCAAGAAGTTTTAAATATAAAAATATATTGCTAAACAGAAAAGATGTAACCATATGTAATTATTGACACAATGCAATGAATTATCTGTTATCACCGAAATTCTTGAATCTGAATGCATTAACGATTAAAAAAAAAAACCAAAAATTCCAAAAAAAACCATCCTTATAATACCTCTCACAGTTTAAAAATATATTTATATATTATATTAATGGTGTAATAAATATAAAAAATTATCTTAAGTTTGCATCTATAGTACAATTGTACAATTTAAAAACCTTAATTTTGGAATTCTTTTATTTTAACACAAAATATTTGAAAAAATTTCAAAACACAAGCAAAATAGATTCTAGTGTAATATATTTTTAACCAATAGTTAGAAATTATTGTAAAAGTTGAAATTCAAATCAAAGCTATAATTATCAAATCTTATTATTGAACACAAAACATATATTGAACAGCTACAACAAAATTTGATATCAGCATTTTCAAAAATTTATGAAAACAAAAAACATTAAATTAAATATTCATGTCACACTTATCCCATACCTCACCTCTGAATTAGATAGAAAAATGAATCAGTAATAAACCATAACAAATGTTATTATATTACTTAGTATTATTAGCTACATCTAATTTTTTATTCAATTATTTTTCTAAATCATGTAATGTGCAATTAATGTGCAACAATATGGAAATCGATGGAAAAGGATAATTGTGTACTCTCGGAAATGCCCGCAAAAAAAAAAAAATAATAATAATTTCACAATCGTACTATCTATGTGAAAATAATTAAAAAATTAACCTTTATCATCAACCAAAATATGAAAATAATCTTGTTTAGTCAAGATAATGTGCAACAATAGGGAGATGGATGGAAAAGGATAATTACGTACTCTCGGCAATGCCCGCGAAAAAAAATTGAATTTCATGATCGCACAATTTATGTGAAAATTAAAAATTAACCTTTATAATCGACCAAAATATGAAAATAAGCTAGTTTAGTCAAGTTAATGTGCAACAATAGGGAGATAGAGATCAATGGAAAAGGATAATTGTGTACTTTCGGAAACGCCCACGAAAAAAAAAACTGAATTTCAGGATCGTACTATTTATGTTGTTGTTGAAACCCAGACCGTCCGACCTACCAGAAAGGTGTAAGGTAACTGTTTGGACGGTCGGGAAGTGCCACCCAATTTAGACCGGAACCCAGTGGGGGAGGCATCCACAGGGACCGTACCCTCCTTCCCCTACCACCAACCTCTCGGAAGGACTTTCGGACCCACATGTTTAACGTGATCGTACTCCGCATGAACACGGCGGCAGTTTTGGCAGTGGCTGGAATCGAACCCGGGCCTACCGAGTGCAACTCCAGCGCGCTAACCAATGGGCTACCGCGCCCCGTACTATTTATGTGAAATTAATTAAAAAATTAGCCTTTATAATCAACCAAAATATGAAAATAAGTTAGTTTAGTCAAGTTAATATGCAAGAATAGGGAGATCGATGGAAAAGGATGATTGCGTAATCTCGGCAACGGCCACACACACACACACAAAAAAAAAACTCAATTTCAGGATGATACTATTTGTATGAAAATAATTAAAAAGTTAACCTTTATAATCAACTACAATATGAAAATAAGCTAGTTTAGTCAAGTTAATGTGCAATAATAAGGGGGACAAAGATAGATGGAAAAAGTATGTGAAAAGTTTGTGACAGAAAAAGGCAATTGTGTACTTTCAGCAAAGCCCGAAAAAAAAAGACTGAATTGTGCAATCTTATAATTTAAGTGAAATATAATTTGTTTAGTAAAATATTTCTTTATTTTTACTCGCACTATAAAAATAAATTAGGTCTATTGTTCTGATATGAAATCATTAGAAGAAAATTGATGCAAACTGATAATTTTGGAATCTCAGCAAAGCAGGGAATATGAATTGAATTGTGGGATGTATGGATTTCACGGGATTTTCCGTAGTTTTGGGAGTAATGTCTGTAAAACCATAAGATGAAGTAAAAATCCATACAAACTAAGGAAAATCCAAAAAAGTTGGCTTCTCTGAGAATGGGGAGAGACATAGAACAAATGTAAAACAAAACAGGATATCGGAAATGCGACACATCAGCGCAAGGAGCAGACACTAGTCGCCGGCGCCGTTCAAAATGCAAACAACGTGGTAATGACGAAACGAACGGCCACCATTCGTGGAAAACAAGTAATGAGAGGAACCAATTCAACTGTGATTGACAGCGCCAGGGAAAAGGGAACTGGTTTGAGACTGTGACGTAATGCGTGACAGTGGAATTCTAGTACAACCGGAATTTTGCAGTGTTTGAATTGGAAATAAGAAATTCAAGGATTTTCCAGACCTTTTTGGAAATAATTCCAATTTTCCAGGCTATTCAAGGTCTTGGAAAAAAAATAATGAAATTCAAGGACTTTCAAGGTTTTCCAGGCACGTACGCACCGATATATAAATATATATATATTCTATTATACAACATATCACAAAAGGTATATTGTATAACTAGGGCAGCAATTATTTTGAGGTATGATTATTTTTTCACCGATATGCCAAATTTACAGTCGACAGAGTTAATTTTTTAAGTGCCATTGCGATCGGGATTTGTCAAGCACTGCCTTAAAATTCATGAAAATTTGCACTACTAACCAATTACTGCCTGACATAGGTTCAAATAAATAAGTAAATAAAATTATTTCTACATGATTCACAGAGACTAGTATAAGCCCACAATAAACATAAATACCTAAATCAACCACTTTTCAACTTTATCTTCAATTGATTATAATTTAGTTTTAGAATACAATTTTTAGAGCAAAAAAAACTCAGGATTTTCCCATGACATTTATAACTAGTAGATACCCTATATTAGAAAATCTCTTTCTGAATTTCCCCTGTAACTTACTCAGAACTGTTTTAACTAAATGTTAAACAGATCAAAAGAAGTAAAAATCAAATAAACTTACCAAATGTTGTGTCATCTCCACTGCAATAGGAGTTAATTGCTCAGTGTAGGTACAAACTATTTTTTGCATCACATTTGTTAAGTCGTCATTCTCTGTTTCTCTAATAATTTTTAAAAGTTCAAGAGCAATATTTTTAATATAAGGTTCAACATGCTTTTGAGCTGCAAGATATAAAATATTTAAATGTGCTAATAAAGAAAGATGCATTCAAAACACATACTTCATGACTTTAAATTATATTAAGATACAATAAATTTGTTGAAATATTAGAGAACTCAACAAATAAAAGTATACATTTCATATTTAACTTCACTTCAGTAATGCATATATTTGGCTTTATTATTTTCATCTTAAACAGACAACTCTAATATATATAAAGTATTCAATAATACTAAAAAAAAAATTAGATACCTTTATTTTAATGCTTCCTAAATTAATGTGAAATTTTGATAATTTGAAATTCTAAAATATACCAATTTCAAGTATAATACTAATTATAATAATAAATTTCAATAAACTTAATTTTTGATAAATAAATTTGTTTTGCTTCTCCCTTTAACTGATCAAAGTTCTACTGGGATTCATATAAAAACAAATATGATTTAGTAAAAATAAAACATTTTGTAATCATTCACATGAATAGCACTACCTCTTGTGATTTTATCAATACTCAAGAGTGCTATTATTTATAATTCATAATTTAAAACATTTAACTGTAAAATAAAGCATGTATATAGAACTAGGGCCTGTTTAAAGAATTTTTTAATCTCTATAGTCTCTGGCCACAAAAGTGTTAAAAAAGAACCTTCATTCATTACAATTTCCGTACCTGGCATCTAATCCATTATCCAAAATTTTAGTGCCTAAATCTTTGTTTAACTGTTTTTAAGAAATATCCCTTCATTTCATTAATAACACAAAATAATTTTCCACTATAAAACATGAAAAAAGTATAAAACGCTTAGTCAAGCTAACAGATTATCAAAATAGAAAATATTTTTGCAATAAAAAGAAATATAAATAACCATCTACAAATGCAGATTTTTACATGCCAGATGGTCTTTCATAAATAACTAAATATATCTGAAACACACTTAAACCCTTAGATACTTTATAAAACTTTGCTATGTACCGCTGGCAGTACAGTCTGATCTACAGTCTGAGTATAGCAATTTTCATGAAGTTCAGAATTTCATTTTTAAAATCTTAAAAGCAATTTCTTAATGATTTTACATGAATAACATTTTGTTAAATAGTTCTAGTAAAGTTCAATTAATTTATTCAATTTTTTCAGATTCATTTGTTTTGTTTACAGGCTAAAGTGCTACAAGTTACTTGCTAAATAACTAGCACTTTTAGTTTTCGCCCTGATTTCATTTGAATAATCCGATAATAGATTTCATGTCAGAACATCAAATTATCTAACTTGCTTGGAGGTATATAAATTAAACTTATACAATATATCTGACAAGATTTTAGATTCAATTAGTTAAATAGTTCTAGTAAAGTTCAATTAATTTATTCGATTTTTTCAGATTCATTTGTTTTGTTTACAGGCTAAAGTGCTACAAGTTACTTGCTAAATAACTAGCACTTTTAGTTTTCGCCCTGATTTCATTTGAATAATCCGATAATAGATTTCATGTCAGAACATCAAATTATCTAACTTGCTTGGAGGTATATAAATTAAACTTATACAATATATCTGACAAGATTTTAGATTCAATTTATAGACTTGCTTGGCAGCACATTCCTATCTACTCAGTTTAAATCTCATCAATCATTAAACATCTTTTGAATCCCCAAGTTCATTTAACCTCCTAATATTTTAAAACATAATAAAATATCATGCTTATGCACCAATATTTCACCAAGGAGTAGAAACCGAAAACAGATCGAGCTGCAACAATTGAGACATTTTTAGTATTGCAGCTTTCCTACACTTTGGAAAACTCAGGTTAAAATACTAAAAAATATCGAAATTATAACCACTATGAAAACTAAGAGTTCAATCTAAAATACAATTACAGGGGGTACTTACGTATTATCGCAACCATGACAAAACGTAATTGATGTATCGTCCAATAAAGGTCCCGATCGATTCCAAGGACAACATGCAACAAAGTGATCTGTATGAGGACCCACGTTCGAGCGGGCTCGAACTGGTTGGGGGACGTACGCACCGCTGGGACTGTGTCGTCAGACAGGCCGGCTTCGCCGGACCAAGTCACAGAGCATACTAGATTCGCTTCTGGGACTCGCTTCTGGGTTTTTCTCAAGCAGTTCGACGTGGGTCCTCATACAGATCACTTGGCTGCATGTTGTCACGGTCCTTGCGCCGTGCGACGGTCCCAGAAGCGAGTCTAGTATGCTCTGTGACTTGGTCCGGCGAAGCCGGCCTGTCTGACGACACAGTCCCAGCAGTGCGTACGTCCCCCAACCAGTTCGAGCCCGCTCGAACGTGGGTCCTCATACAGATCACTTTGTTGCATGTTGTCCTTGGAATCGATCGGGACCTTTATTGGACGATACATCAATTACGTTTTGTCATGGTTGCGATAATACGTAAGTACCTTACAGGGATCATAGCAGATTTTCTAAAAATTTTAGGTAGGAATTTATGGAATTTTTTTCAAAATTTTAGGAGCTAATTTTTATTATTTCTATTATTAGTACCGTTTAATTACCGTTCTTTCAATTAATTAAAGGAGATTGATACAAAAAACAAACATCATTGAAAGAAAAAGTTAATCTTTTGAATATTTTTCCTATTTCATTTTTCATTTTAATGCTCTGTAGACTTCAAAATTCAAATTATCACTTAGTATCCAGTGGCCACTTTATCACAGGTATTTTTTGTGGAAATATATACATACATACACACTATATATATGCATGTTAGAAAAATGTTAGTTTAGTTTTCAAACAACTTTATATAAACAGAAAAAGAAAATCTTAATATAATTAACAAAAAATAAGAATCCAAAAAGCTCAAAATCACATTTAAAATTTTTGAAAAATTGTAAAATAAAATACGGCCATAAGAGCAAAAATCTAGCTGGTAAGTTAGTAGTTATTGCATGTAAAGTACAAGGATTGCATACACCCGCGCAGCAGGCAGGCTTAAAGCAAATAATGCTAATAAAAGCCAATTTGTTTTGGAAAAGTGTTTATCTGTTAGCCTTGAACCCTCGTAGTGGGTTGGAACGTGATTGACAGGTATTTCAAATCTATGCAGATTGCATGTGCCTGCGCAGTGTGTATATCGTTATTACATGCAGTAGAATTGTCGTTATTGCATATATCATACATGGATTGCACGTACCCGCTAATAAAAGACAATTCATTTTATACGCAGTAGCTGTATCATTACCCATGTGCCCGCATTGCAGTCGAAAACGCGATTCACAGCTACTTAATGAGTTAGCCGTAACTTCCACGCGTAGCTGAGTTGTGTGATCGACATAAACTGCATCATTAGCCGTGAATTGCGCACATTGCTACATCGTTAGCCATAACTTGTGTGCGTAGCTGAGGTGTGCGATTGACAGCTACTTCATGAACTGCATCGTTAGTCATAAATTGCGTGCATAACGGAAACATGCGATATGTTGGAAAAATCGAATGTAAACATCGCGATTCACATTTCCCGTGAACGGACGTTCATGCAAATTTCTTGTGAACGACTCTTTCCGTTCACCGGCGTGAACCGTGACGTTTTTCCATCATGAGGAGTCATGCAAATCAGATTCCCAATGCATACGCATCTCATTTGCATATCCAGGGGCATTTCCGGAACGGCACATTATCGAGGATATAAGATGGAACTTTCTTGAAGCATTTATTTTCGATCATTCATTCTGATCATCATTCTTTCCGATTCGATCTGTTCTTGCGTCGACTGTTATGACGATCTGTTAGGACGATGTTAGCAGGCTATCGCTAACATATTACGATGATAAGACTGACTTAGTTCTTAGTCAACATGTTTGATATGCGAGTTTAAGTCAGATGTGTTCTTTTTATAACACAGATTTGTAAGTTCTGCTATGTCACGGAATTTTGATACGTGTAGTTGTTTACGACGTTAATTATCTAAGTTTATTAACGGTGAATAGTATGAAGTCATAGTGTATCGGTGCTTCAAGTTATTAAATCTTTTCTGCCAAGTGTGATACCAGCGGTGGTGACTTCGAACAAATACGCATGTTATCAAGGTAGTATACGTTTTCCTTATATACTACAAAAGATGCTTCAAGAGAGTTCTAGAACCCAACTCAATCTTTACAAGCTTTCGAGTTTTATGTATATAGCCTTGTTTACGTCTCGGCATGGATTTTACTAAGTGATGTAAATTGCCTGAATATGCTTTATTTCACAAATAAAGTGAATTGAATTTCTACTTAACATGTTTCATCTGTCTTCAATTTACAAATGAACACTTTTCACTTGAGGTTTTACTGCGTGTATCTGCTGAATGAAACTTAACTATCTCGTTCAAATTTTTCATCATACCTTCAAAAGGAAATTAAATTTGCGAGTCGAATCTTTTAAATTTTTCCATCAAAAGGTTACGAGCCGAGTGTTACCGCCCAAAAACCAGTGAGTGTTAAGTAAAATTCCAAGTGCATAGAGGTATTCAGATGGAGGCCCGCGACTGGCACCATTTTAATTTATGGACATTTGTAAGCAAATGTGCAAGATACTTGTGTTTGCTTCTTCCTCATCTTTCTACTAGCTATGGAGGCAAATAGAATTGAACCACTGCCCCGAGACAACTACATCACGTGGAGCACGGAAATCTCATTCGTCCTTAAAGGAGAGGGGTGCTTCAGACACATAGCGGGAACTGTGAAACCACTCGAAGAAGATGCTCCTCGCCGTGATTTTGATGACTTCTATCGTCGGAAAGACAGAGCTCTCACTATCATTTATCAAAGTTTAACACCAGAGTTCAGAGAACTTGTTAATGTTTCTGACGAACCGAGTCAAGTCTGAGAAACTTTGAAGCAACGTTTTGAAGCTCCGAGTAGAGCGAATCTCGTCAGACTGCTAGATGAATTCTTCAACATCAGGCCAGAGCTGAACGAGCCTGTCAACATCTTTTGTGCGAGACTCCTTAAGGCAGTAACTAAACTAAAGGACGCTAATCATCCCATCGAAGACCTGTATGTGGCTTTTCAAGCAATTCGATATTTACCTGAAGAATATCAAGGGATTGTGCAAATCATCTATATATGGTCTGATGCGGATTTCAAGCTAAATAAGATACAAGCCGAGTTATCATGTGAGGAAAGCAGACTTCGTCAACAGAGTGCTGACATGGCAAAAACTGTAAGTTCTAATTCTGCTTATTTTACATCTAAAAGTGTTGTAAATAATGCAAAAAAATCTAATTTTAAATTGCCAAATATTAGTACCTCTAGAAATAATGTTAATACTAGAAATGTTTCTAAAACTAAGAGTAATGCTGTAAATATTTCTAAGAGTAGTAATGTGAAGTGTTTTTATTGTAAACAGCCAGGTCATGTAAAAATTAATTGTCCTAAAGTTAAAAAGAGTGGATCAAGTATTATTGAAGTTTGTAGGTCTCCTAGTATCGAAGCCAATACTGTTATCGATCCTAACGATAGGCTCAACTGGGTAGTAGATACTGCTGCTATGCGACATTTTTGTAACAAGTTATTCTCTAAATTTAATGAGTGTAAAGGCACTTCAATGTCGCTAGCAGTAGGGGATATCGAAAGTCCAGTTGAGGCTATCGGGATGGTGGAAATGTACGTCCAGTTTAAGGACATTAAAAGTGTTATAGTGCTAAATGATGTGATGTATTTGCCTAAACTTAGGTGTAATCTATTAGCTGCCTCAGTTCTAGAAGAACAAAATTACAGTTTTAGGGGAGCTAATGGGGTACTTTGGTTTTTTACACCCAAAGGTGATAAATTTTTCTATGCTAAAAGAAAAAATGGGTTATATTTTCTAAAACCTCAATATAGTACCAGTGAGCCAAATAACACAGAACCCCCGTGAATCTAAGGATAAGGATCGAAAGGGAGTGGGAAAACCTGAAAAGGATAGGAAAACTAGTGAAAGGGATAGTAGTTCTATCAAAAGTGTAAATTCTGTAAATATAGTACCTAAGGAAAGTAAATCTGATTCGGCAAAAACTAAGCAGAAAAGAAATATGACTAAATCTAAAAATAAGCCCAGCATTTCAATAATTGAGGTTAATGATGCAAACTGTCTATGCCATAAGAGATATTGTCATATAAATGCTGACTATCTTTACCAAACCAGCAAAGTTTCTGCAGTGAATGGACTTCCTAGGCTTAGATACAGGAAGATAAATTGTAAGCACTGTAAATTGGCCAAGTCTAAGAGAGTTTCATATCAACCTATTGGTAGGATTAGGTCCACTAGACCATTAGAATTCTCACATATGGATGTCTGTGGTCCCATGCCTACAATTTCATATGATGGAAATAAGTATGTTCTATCCATCACTGATGATTATAGCCGAAAAGTTTTTGTTTATTTAATGAAACAAAAGTCAGAGGTTTTTTAATTATTTTAAAGAGTTTCAAACCAGAGAAGAAAGGCAACTAGGTACTAAGATTCTATGTATCCGAACAGATAATGGAATGGAATTCTGTCATGACAAGTTCAAAGCTTATCTGAGTAATATTGGAATCAAGGCAGAATGAACTAACACTTATACACCACAGCAGAATGGTGTGTCAGAGTGATTTAATTTAACCACATTTGACTGTGTTAAAGCTATGTTGAACGAGAGTAAACTCAATGACAGAATGTGGGCGGAAGCCATATTGTGTTTTACATACACTAAAAATAGAATATGTCACAAATTTAAAAACAAAACTCCACACGAACTCTACAGTGGTAGAAAGCCTTCAGTACATCATCTTAGGACTTTTGGTTGTAGAGCCTATGTAGGTAAACCTATTCAGCTCAGAAAGAAATTGGATATGAGAGCAACACAGGGAATTATGGTAGACTATGCTACTGGAACCAAAGGCTATAGAATTCATTTGCCAGGGGGAAAACGTACCGTTGAAACCTGCAATGTAAGATTTGAAGAGAGTGAAGTAGTGGAAGGCATACTGGGCCCAATTTGTCCCAAAAATATATCCTTTAAAAATGTCTAAAGATGACAGTTCAGAATATTCCGATGGGGAATATCCGAGGGGGAAGTCTGATGGAGGGGCAGGAGAGAGTGAAGACACTGGTGAGGATTCGTCTGAATCCAGTGAAGAAACGGACTCTCCTGCTGATCCCAGTATGACTCCTTGCTCGGATATTACTTGGCAGTGAAAGGCAGTACCAAGACCCGATGGGAGTAGAACTGACGTATATTATTATGCTAAGGGAGATGATAAAAGGCTGAGATCACATAATGACGTGAGAAAATATTGTACAAAAAGGAATATACAATATGATCAGCAGTTATTTAATTTTCGGGAAAAGCAAAATCTAAGAAGGGTCAGAGGCAGACCAGAAGCAAGCAACATTGAAATTAAAATACCAAGGAGTTACAATGATGCAATTAAATCTTCCCAATCCAGTAAATGCAATGGATGGACATGCAATGGATGAAGAGATAGCCTTAATGCAAGAGAGGGGTGTCTGGGAACTAGTTCCTGCATCCACCTCACAAAAGCATATAGGCAATAGATGCGTATACTGTCAAAAAAGGACGAGAAAGGAGATTAAAAGATTTAAAGCATGCTTGGTGGCTCAAGGGTATGGTCAGAAAAAGGTAGAATCATACGATGAAGTTTTCAGCTCTGTGGTGAACTTCAGTATAATTAGAGCATTTTTCTCAATTTTTGTATGTATGCTTGGTTGGATGCATTTCCAATTAGATATCAAATCAGCTTATCTCTATGCTAAATTAAGTCAGAAAGTTTCCATGAAACAACCTCAAGGCTATGTCAGTCAAAAATATCCTGATTATATTTGTTTGTTGAAGAAAGCCATTTATGGCCTTCATCAAAGTGGAAGAGAGTGGTTTATTGAACTTGACACCAAATTAAGGGAATTGAAAATTTTAAAACTTAAATGGTGTAATTGTGCTTATATACATAACAAAGTTCTTATGCTAGTTTATGTGGATGACATAATTATTTTTTCCAAGTATCAGAAAGACATAGACCACATTGTTTCACTGCTTAGCAATGAGTTTGATATCAAAATATTGGGGGAAAATTAAGAAATTACTTGGTGTGGAATTTAAAGAATGTGATAACAAATTTTTTATACATCAGAGTCAATATATAAAGTGTGTCAAATATTCCAACAGTATAAATATAAAGTTGTTTTACTTCCTATTACTAAAGGTAATATTTTAAGTAAAGTTGATTGTCCAATAAGAAGTGAGGAAGTGAACCAAATGCAAAGATTTCCATACAGAAGTTTAATTGGGTGTTTAGCTTTTATAGCTAGTAGGACTAGACCAGATATATGTTATGTAATTAACATATTATCTCAGTATCAAGAAAACCCTGGCATTAAGCATTGGGATGCTTTGTTAAAGCGTTTAGAATATGTTGGAAAAACTAAAGGTTATATACTGAATGTATCTGATATTAAAGAGTTAAAATTAAGCTGTTACTCCGACTCTGACTTTGCAGCAAATAGAGATGACCGTGTTTCACTTGGAGGTATGATATTTTTTATTGATAATGTACCTATTTCTTGGCGAACCTTCAAGCATAAGTGTGTCAGCTTGTCAACAATGGAAGCTGAGTATGTATCTTTAACAGAAGCAGCTAAGGAAATGGTATAGGTACAGAATATAATTGAGGAATGTCATAGGCTCGGGTTAAATTTTAATAAAAATAATAGTATTTTTAGCGATAACCAAGCAGCAATAAATTTTTCTAACTCTCCAATTGAAAACAACAGGACTAAGTATATTGATGTAAAATATAATTTCCTACGAAACTTAATAGTCAACAAGTTATTTAATGTCAAATTTATAAGTAGTAAAAATAACTTAGCAGATCACTTTACTAAACCAATGACTAAAGAAGGAATATTTAAATTTTGTAGTAAAATATTTGAAAAGTAAATGAACTTCAATAATACTTGATCCACTCTTTTTAACTTTAGGACAATTAATTTTTACATGACCTGGCTGTTTACAGTAAAAACACTTCACATTACTACTCTTAGAAATATGTACAACATTACTCTCAGTTTTAGAAACATGTCTAGTATTAACATTTGGCAATTTAAAATTAGATTTTTTTTGCACTATTTACAACACTTTTAGATGTAAAATAAGCAGAATTAGAACTTACAGTTTTTGCCATGTCATCACTCTGTTGACGAAGTCTGCTTTCCTCACATGATAACTCGGTATCTTGATAACTCTTGTATCTTGTTTAGCTTGAAATCCGCATCAGACCATCTATAGATGATTTACACAATCCCTTGATATTCTTCAGGCAAATATTGAATTGCTTGAAAAGCCACAAAGGTCTTCGATGGGATGATTAGCATCCTTTAGTTTAGTTACTGCCTTCTGGACTCTCGCACAGAAGATGTCGACAGACTCGTCCGGCTCTGGCCTGATGTTGAAGAATTCATCTAACAGTCTGACGAGATTCGCTCTACTCGGAGCTTCAAAATGTTGCTTCAAAGTTTCCCAGATTTGACTCAGTTCGTCAGAAACATTAACAAGTTCTTTGAACTCTGGTGTTAAACTTTGATAAATGATGGCGTGAGCTCTGTCTTTCCGATGATAGAAGTCATGAAAATCGTGGCGAGAAGCATCTTCTTCGATTGGCTTCACGGTTCCCGCTACGTGATCGAAGCACCCTCTCCTTTAAGGATGAATGAGATTTCCGTGCTCCACGTGACGTAGTTTTCTCGGGACAGCGGCTCGATTCTATTTGCCTCCATGGCTAGTAGAAAGATGAGGAAGAAGCAAACACAAGTCTCTTGCACACTTGTTTACAAATGTCCGTAGATCAAAATGGTGCCAGTCACAGCCCCCATCTGAATACCTCTACGCACTTGGAATTTCACTTAACACTCACTGTGGTTTTTGGGCAGTAAAACTTGGCCCATAATCTTTTGATAGAAAAATTTAAAAGATTCGACTCGTAAATTTAATTTTCTTTTGAAGGTATGATGAAAAATTTGAGTGAGATAGTTAGGTTTCGTTCAAGTAGAGACACACGCAGTAAAACCTCAAGTGAAAAATGTTCATTTGTAAATTGAAGATTGATTGTTTACGTAAATTGAAGATTGAATGAATGATTGAAGATAAAATGCTTCAAGAAAGTTCCATCTTATATACCCGATAATGGACCATTCCGGAAACGCCCCTGGATATGCAAATGAGATGCGTACGCATTGTGAATCTGATTTGCATGACACCTCAAGGCACGGTTTACGCCGGTGAACGGAAAGAGTCGTTCACAAGAAATTTGCATGAACGCTACTTCATAGAAAACGTGAATCACGATGTTTACATTTGATTTTTCCAACAAAGATCAACACTTCATAAACTGCATACTCGCATGTAACGTAGGTGTGTGATCGACAGTTACTTTATGAACTGCCCCGTTATTTATGGCTTGCGTTGCAGAGGTGCACGATCGACAGCTTCTGCAAGAAAGGCATTGCAAGTTTAAAAACTTTTTTAAAAACAATAGGGCTGGTCGCCGAAGGCAGTAATTAAATAATATGAGGGAAATAAGTTATCCTATATTTCATCAAAGCTACTGCAACGCGTTAATCTAGACACAGCTATTTCCCTTCAATCATCCTCTGTTTTGATAGAATCAACAAAAACACATACATAAGTTCCTGCGGCTCAAAAGAACTCTAGTCCAGAAAACTATATTTTTAAATATTGGTTTTTGAGCAAAAATTCTTACAGAATTCAAATCTTTGGTATTTTTCATCCCAGATGCATACTAAACATGGAATAATTTGACAAAATTTTAAGTTTAAAAAGAAATGAAAACTGTTTATTGTTTTTAATTTATTTTTTATGGGGAGCATGGTAATCAACTGTGGGACCTCCCTACTATGCCGTATTTTATTTTATCCATTGCTTTTCTTCATAAACTGCTATGTGGTCCGGGCCCCTACGCAATGCATCCTTTTGAAGAGAATATCATCAATGCCTAGAGAGGTTGCTAACAGCAGACAAAAATTCCTTTTCTACTCTCCTGTTTTGACATGATGTTGATCAAATATTACGTAATGAGGGGCGCAAGAGAATCATAATCCAACTAACTATATTTGTATTATCGTATTTAGACCTAAAATTCTTCAAAATTTTTGCACACAATTTATTCCCAACAAAGAATAGTTGAGGAAAATATTAACTTTGCAAAGAAAGAGAAACTTCGTGATTTATCTAGTAAATATGAGGAAGCACACTATTCAACAATCGAACCAGTCTTTTTCTATTTTATTTTAGGAGAGGTTAAAGGCTTTTAGGTTTGTTAGCTTGCGCTGGAGATTCCCACTCCCATAAACAAAAGAATCTCCCCCAAACTCCGGTCTGTAAATGATCACGTGGGTCGCCATTTGTCTTGCAATCGTATTTCACTAAAACCACCCATGGACGGAGAGGATTTAACCATTGAGAATCGACGATTTTGTCGTGATTGACACTTTTGTCGTCTTTGTAAAAGATGAGTGCTATTTTGAACAACGTTTTAATTTCTGAAGTCTTTTTTAACATCGATTGCCGTATGAATGGAATGTATTCGGATTATAGTAGAGTAAATTTAACGCCGCAGCAAAACATTACAAAATTTTAGGTTAATTTTAGGAATTCAAGGGAAGCTTCAAACTTTTAGGAATTTTAGGATGAATGTGATCCCTGCAGTTATATACACTTATAGGGCTTTCAAAGAGCTACAAATTCCTGCTTATTGTTTATAACTAGCACTTTTATTTCTTGAGATATAAGGATTACAAACTTAAAAAACAATAAAATTTTAATTTTCTTCATTACAAGATGATTGCTAAAAAACTATAATATCTCCATAACAAAAAGAAATATAGATTTAGATACTAAATTTTCTATAGTACATATTTTTGTCGCTTACTATTTATATCTATTTTCTATAGTTTTGAAGATATTTTGAGTATAAGAAAAATGAATAAAACACTCGCTCAGACAGATATGTTTTAGTTAAAACAAAAAATAAAATATATAAATTAGCGCAAAATATTAAAATTATTTTTATATTGCCATAATCTGGACCCTATTTCCGATAAAACAAGAAAAATTATTTACATTTTTATCCATTAGGTTTGGATCTATCTATAAGTGTACAAAATGTTTAAATTTTTCATGCAAAAATATGAGTTTTAAGATAAAATGTAAAAAATTGATAGCTAGGTTTTTTGTTATTATTTGAAGTCAACTGCAAATGATTTTAAAAGATTTTTAGTGATGTTTTTTCATTTTCTTGAAGAAATATGCATAAATTATACAATTTAGTGCACACACGCAAACCCTAAAATAGCAGATACTGCCATTTGCATACACATCGAAACTAATTTTAGTTGTTAGTCTTGTTTGCACAGAAACAATCAAACAAAAACATGCTAGAATTGCAATATCTTTACTAATATCTATTCTAGAACAATCAAATTCTTCAGCAACAAAATATTTCCTACAAGATTAAATAAATTCTAACTTTTGGCTGGAAACTGCATTAAAAAAAAATTTGAAAATTTCTATAAAATCCAAAAAACTTGGCAAGTATGAAATTCTAATTTAGTAATTAAAAAATATGTACCTCTGTCCTGATTAGTAATCAACATTTGTAAGGCAATAGCAGCTTCAACTTTAACAGGTAATTCTTTATCATTTAGCAAACATGACTGTGTCAACTGAAGGGCAGTAACTAAATTGGCCTCATTTCTAAACTTGATCTCACAAAAATAGTGCATGACCCAACAAGCCTAAAAGATAAACCAGTTTAATAAGTAGGAAGTTTAAAATATTTAAGAAACACATATATAAAAAAAATTACTGGAAAACTGCCAAATTCAATATTTTGCTTTTCCTGGCGCCTTAAGTCAAACAAAATTTAAAAGCCCCACCAGAGAAAAAAAAATCCTTGATTTTCTGTTTATTCTATTTATAGCATGCAACATTTGTCAGTTTTCTTTTACGAGATGTACAGTCTATCTCATTACAAAATTATTCATTTAAACCTATGAAAAATCCAACAGATCTGTCTGGATAAGGTAGCCTTATATAAATATATGTGATTTTAAGTCATGTATAGTGTAGTCTCCACATGCAAACCCTTCCCTATATAAATATCCTTTTATGAACATGCATATTTATACTAAAATGGAAAAAAATATTTTTTAACTTTCAAAATTACTTTAGTGATAGTGTAAGAACTTTGCTTTGGGTTCCTCAAAACCAGTGTTCTCCCTAGATCCTTTTTAATGGGCACACCACCCGGTTAATTTTGACTGACCTCCAGAATTTAGTTTGTACTAGACGAATACTCGTTGAAAATCAACGGTCTTGCAATAAGCAACCCCTGAATAATGTAAATTTTTGTATAATTTGCGTTTCACATTTATTCAGCAAATCGAATATTTTGGTGTGCAAAACCCCCTAAAAAAGAAAAGCACTTTTTCCTTTCGAACTATCTACCAGTACACCAAATTAAAGTCTCTATCTCATCCCGAAGCATACTATTTTATCATCTCCCCTTTCGAACGTTTTTCTGTGGAGCACACCCATAAATGAACATTTTTGAAAAACTCTGTTGGCCTTGGGTTTCTTATCAGATGATTGGCCCATATACCAAATATCAAGCCTCTATCACATTGAAAAGGAAGTGTGTCTCATTTATTCCGAAAATCGAACATATTGGTGTTCGGCACCCCCTAAAGTTGCAAGTATTGGAAATCTGAAATTGCGCACTTTCTTCCTTCTACCAGTACACCAAATTTGATGTCTCTATCCTATCGTGAAGCATGTTTTTCTATCACGAACGTTTTTCTGTGTTGCACGCCCTTAAATGATCATTTTTGAAAAACCGTAATAATCGTAGGTTTTTTTTTATCAGATGATTGCCCCATATACTAAATTTCAAGCCTCTATCACATTGTAAGGGAGGTGTTTCTCATTTGTTCGTCAAATCGAACATTTTAGTGTGCGGCATCCCCTACAATAGCAAACGTTGGAAAACTGAAATTGAACACTTTCTTCCTTTCTAACTATTGAAACTTGAAGTCTCTACACTTGAAGTCTCTATCTCATCGCGAAGCATACTTTTTCTAACATTTCACCTTTCGAATGTTTTTCTGTGGAGTACACCCTCCCCCGTAAATATACATTTTTGAAAAACTCCATTCTTCTTGGGTTTTCCATTAAATGATTCGCCCATATACCAAATATCATGCCTCTATCACGTTCTAAAAGGAGTGTTTCTACTTCATTCCGAAAATCGAACATTTTTGTGTGCGACACCCTATAAAGTAGAAAATATTAGAAAACTGAAATTGTACACTTTCTTCCTTCCAAACTATCTACCCATACACCAAATTTCAAATCTCCATCTCATCCCGAAGTATGTTTTCTTATCAATTCACCTTTCGAACATTTTTTTTCTGGAGCACCCCCTTAAATGAAAGTTTTTGAAAAACTATAATCGTCTTGGGTGTTTTTACCAAATGATTATTCCGTATACCAAATGTCAAGCCTCTATCGAATTTTAAAGGAGCCGGTTCTCATTTATTCGGTAAATCGAACATTTTGGTTTGCAGCATCCCCTTAAGTAGAAAATATTGGAAATCTGAAATTGCACACTTTCTTCCTTTCGAACGATTTACCCATACACCAAATTTGAAGTCTCTATCTTGTGGCAAAAGCATGCTTTCCTATCATTTCACTTTTCGAACGTTTTGGTGTGGAGCACCCCTTCTAGAGAACGTTTTCGAATAATTCGATTTTTCCAAGGGATTTTATAGAAAGATTGAGCCGTGTACCAAATTGCAAGTCTCTATCTATTTGGGAAGTGCCTAATAAAAGCGTGACAGACAGACAGACACTTGGCAATTAGTATATACTAGTCGAATACCCGTTGAAAATCAACGGTCTCGCAATAAGCAACCCCTGAATAATGTAAATATTTTAATAATTCGCGTTTCACATTTATTCGACAAATCGAATATTTTGGTGTGCAGAACCCTCTAAAGAAGAAAATATTGGGAAACTAAATTTGAGCATTTCTTCCTTTCGAATTATCTACCCTTACACCACATTAAAGTCTATCTCATCCCGAGGCACTCCTATATTATTATTTCTCCTTTGGAACTTTTTTCTGTGAAGCACATCCATAAATGAACATTTTTGAAAAACTCTGTCTTTTGTTTTTTATCAGATGATTGGCACAAATACCAAATATCAAGCCTCTATCACATTTAAAAGGAAGCGTGCCTCATTTATTAGGAAAATCGAACATATTGGTGTGCGCATCCCTTAAAGTAACAAATATTGGAAATCTGAAATTTCACACTCTCTTCCTTTCAAACTATCTACCCGTACACCAAATTTGAAGTCACTATCCTATCGAGAAGCAAGTTTTTCTATCACTTCACCTTTCGAACGTTTTTCTGTGTAGCATCCCGTTAAAGAACATTTTTGTCAAACTGTATTCATCTTTGGTTTTTTTGTCAAATGGTTAGTCCATATACTAAATTTCAAGTCTCAATCACATTATAAAGGAGGCGTTTTTCATTTGTTCGGTAAATCGAACATTTTAGTGAGCGGAAACCCCTACAATAACAAATGTTGGAAAACTGAAATTGCACACTTTCTTCCTTTCCAACTTTTTACCCTTACACCAAATTTGAAGTCTCTATCTCATCGTGAAGCATACTTTTCTAGCATTTCATCTTTCGAATGCTTTTGTGTGGAGTACCCACCCCGTTAACTGTACATTTTAGAAAAACTCTTTTTTTTTTGTGATTTCTGTCAGATGATTTTCCCATATATCAAATATCAAGCCTCTATCACGTTTTAAAAGGGGCGTTTCTAATTTATTTCGAAAATCGAACATTTTGGTGTGCGGCACGCCCTAAAGTAGAAAATATTGGTAAACTGAAATTGTACACTTTCTTCCTTTTAAACTATCTACCCTTATACCAAATTTGATATCTCTATCTCAATCCGAAGCATGGTTTTTTATCAATTCACTTTTCGAACGTTTTACTCTGGAGCCTCCCCTTAAACGAACATTTTTGAAAAACTATATTTGTCTTGAGCGTTTCCATCAAATGATTAGCCCATATACCGAATTTCAAGGCTCTATCAAATTTTAAAGGAGCATTTTCTCATTTATTCTGTAAATCGAACATTTTGGTGTGAGGCACCCCCCTTAAGTAGAAAATATTGGAAATCTGAAATTGCACACTTTCTTCCTTTCAAACAATTTACCAATACACCAAATTTGAAGTCTCTATCTCATCGCAAAGCATTCTTTCCTATCATTTCACTTTTCGAACGTTTTAGTGTGCGGCACCCCCTTAAGTAGAAAATATTGGAAATCTGAAATTGCACACTTTCTTCCTTTCGAACGATTTACTCATACACCAAGTCTCTATCTCATCACAAAGCATGCTCTCCTATCATTTCACTTTTGGAACGTTTTGGTGTGCTGCACCCCCCCTTAAGTAGAAAATATTGGAAATCTGAAATTGCACACTTTCTTTCTTTCAAGTGATTTACCCATATACCAAATTTGAAGTCTCTATCTCATCGCAAAGCATGCTTTCCCGTCATTTCGCTTTTCGAACGTTTTGGTGTGGGGCACCCCCTCTATAGAACGTTTTCGAAAAATTCGATTTTTCCAGGGGGTTTTATCGAACGACCGAGCTATTTTAGAAAATTATATTCGTTTTGGGTGTTTTCTTCAAATGATTAGCCCATATACCAAATGTCAAGCCTGTATCAAATTTTAAAGCAGCCGTTTTTCATTTATTCTGCAAATCGAACATTTTGGTGTGCGGCACCCTCTTAAGTAGAAAATATTCGAAATCTGAAATTGTACACTTTTTTCCTTTCAAACGGTTTACCCATAGACCAAATTTAAAGTCTCTATCTCATCGCAAAGCATGCTTTCCCTTCATTTCACTTTTCGAACCTTTTGGTGTGGGGCACCCCCTCTATAGAACGTTTTTGAAAAATTCGATTTTTCCAGGGGGTTTTATCGAACGACCGAGCTATGTACCAAATTGCAAGTATCTATCTATTCGGGAAGTGCCTAAAAAAAGCGTGACAGATGGACGGACAGACAGACACTTGGCAATTAGTATATATAATAGATTTTATGATATGACTGGCTATACCTGTAAGCACAGCTGAATGGTTTATTTGCTTTAAAGTGAATTAAAACCTACTTAAGGAATCGTATAAAGCAGAACATTTTAAATAATCTAATGTTAATTTTACTAAAAGGATGATCCAACAAACCGATTATGTAAAAGCTTCAGGCAACTGGCATCAAAAAGATAAATTTACATAAAGTGTTAATTTTTACTTTAATTGATTCTTAAAAAATCAGATGTTGCACCTTCTCACACACACCTTGAAATCCCGTGTATTATATTTTATTTATTTTTTGCCACGTTCGCCTCTACCAGCAACTTTTCCAACTCCACGGCTTTAAAATTTTTCTGGGGAAAACACTGCAAAAACAAATATATAATAAATTTTAAATTTAAAAAATGGTTAGAGTTTAAACCTAAACTTTTGAGACTGTAAAAAAATGTTAGACCTACTAACAGATAGTAACTGGTAAAAGTGCACTTTTTCACAGGGATGAATAAAAGTACACTGCTGGCCATCCAAAATGCAATACCATAAAGGAAGCATCCAATAAGCATAAAATTTGCACCATACGTAGACCTCGATAGGAAATACAAATGATTAGAATTTTAGCTCATATGCAAATCATGTGCGCCAGTAGCGCCACCTACAAGAGCTATATAAGGGGAGAAGAGAAGGCTGTTTTTAAGTACAGGAATGTTGTTTTCACCCTGTATTTTTGTGTGGGAAGCTTCAGTATGCCTCGTCGAAGAATACGGCAGCCATTTCAGCACGTTTCTGAGTTTGACAGAGGAAGAATTGTGGCCTATAGAGATTGCGGATTACCCTTCTGAGAAATCGGTGCTCGTGTTGGACGAAATCAAGCCAGTGATGCGAATATGGAATCAGTGGGTGCAGGAGGGACGAACCAACCGACAGGAACGATTGCACCAGCCTCGTCGCACCACCGAACGTGAGGACAGGCAAGTTGTGCGCATGGCAATGATGGATCGCACTGCAACATCAACAACCCTAGCGCAAGAATTAAGGTCTGTTTCACAACAATCTGTATCAGCACGTACCATTCGACGTCGTCTGCAGCAACGGACAATTTCAGCAAGGCGTTCATTGCTGTGATTACCTTTGACTCCAGACCATAGGCATATGCGGCTGCAATGGTGCGTTGAACGCCGGACATGGACAAACGAATGGCATGACATTGTGTTTTCAGAGGAATCACGATTCTGTCTACAACACGACGATGGTCGTATCCGGGTTTGGCGGCACCGTGGCGAGAGAGTGCATAACTCTTGCATTATGCATCGCCATACCGGTCCTTCACCTGGCGTTATGGTTTGGGGTGGCATTGGATATTACTCCAGCACCCCCTAATAGGCATTGCCGGTACACTCAACAGCCAACACTAAATTTCTGAAGTTTTGGAGCCTGTTGTCTTACCTTACCTTCAAATCTTGCTTGCGGCCAAGTTTCAACAGGACCACACGTTTCAACAGACCACACGTGGCACATATCGTTCAGCATTTCTTCAGTGCCCACCAAGTTTCACTGCTCCCTTGGCCCGCCCGTTCTCCAGATCTGTCGCCCATTGAACAGGTCTGGTCGATGATTGGCAAACGACTGGCCCAGCAAACACCACCAGCTGCTACGACAGATGAAGTTTGGCAACGTGTGGAAGCAGTATGGACTGACATACCCCAAGAACACATCCTAAGTCTCTTTCTTTCAATGCCGAGACGTGTAGCAGCAGTTATTGTCAGCCATGGCGGCTGCACGAAATACTGATTTCTTCGTGTTCCGCAAGTCGAACAGGGCTGTATTTTCAATTAATTCATCCTTGTACTTTATGTTCTTTGTCCAATAAATTTGGCTTTGATATCTCTTGTCTTTCATGGTGTTGCATTTTGAATGGCCAGCAGTGTATTTTCTCAATATTCCACAATGTATCCAATCCTTGTTATGACTATTCAAAAAATTAGAGATTATTCAAAAATTCATATAAAAACTGATAAAATTTTAAGGACCATGTTAAATCATTTCATGTCCAAGTTTGGTGTGGTCACATGGTTTCGGATAGATTTATGAATGTTTTTAGGTTAAGAAAAGAAAAAAAATGTATTCAAGAAATTTTAATAAATTAAAAGATGTTTTGTTTTACATTGTAATTTATTAGAACCATATAAAATGAGGGGAAAACAGTGGCTAAATATTCCTGCTTTTTGAAGATTTCATGTTTTCTAAGTTGGGTGATAATTCTGTTTCGATATTTTGAAAACTCCTTTAAAACATCAAGATGAATATTGGATGCATTTTTTTTAATTCAAGGCATGTTTTGCTCCTGCAGAAATGCTGCATTTTGCAGATTTTAACATCTATAAAGTTGAGATCTTTATATTGATACATACTATAATAATGTATACTAAATGACAATATTCACTGATTTCCTGCATTGCGTTATTCACTCATACAATCATCACAAAAATTCTTTGTGAAATTTATAGATGAGATATTCAAAAAGAAGAAAGATACTTACTCTTGCTCTCATGAAGCCATGCTCACTTTGAAAATGGGGATAAACATAGGCAACAATAATGTTCTCCATTTGTTCTTTATACAACTTCCTCTGCAAAAATAAAATACAGTATTGATCTTCAACATTTCAAAAGAAACAGTAAGAGCAAATTCACTTATACTATATTACTACTTAGACCAGAAATCTCGAGGCTACATTTATTATTTCTTTCATATTTCTGATCTGAGTATATCAAAGATCATGCTCAGACCAGAATATAACTTGCAATTCTTTATAGATAGCTTTTCTATTGTTTCCACAATAAAATGTTTCATTTTTCCATACTAATATTGTTTGCACTTTTCCCAAAACAAAACATTATTATATTTTATCTATATCTATTGCTTTTTTTTTCTTTGTAAAAAGCTGATACGTTCCCTGCAATAATCTGAAAAATAAAATGAAATTTCTGAACACTATGTTAATTTGTTTTATGCAATTAATAAAATTTTAATTATTCTATGATACAAAATCAGAATCTCACCTTCAACAAATATTCCAAATAAATACTAAGATCTAGACAAGTTACACATATTAAGTCTTTTATACAACTGATACTTCTATACATATTGATACTGCTACAAAATAGTTTTCCATTTCATAATATATTTGAAAAAGTTTTTTTTTTTTTGCATACAACATGTAATAATTATAAAAAAAATTTGCAAATGCAAACAGATTGCATGAGTGCAAAATATTTTCACTATTAAATGCAATATACCAAGGATAGTATACAAATGCAGTCTTCCACGATACTATTGTAAAATAGCCCTTCTTTTAACTAATTAATAATAAGTTTTTAGTTAAGATAGCTATTTTCTTTTTTTTAAATACAACACTTAATAATTATAAAAATGTTAAATTCAAACAGATTGTATGGAAAATATTTTCACAACTAAACGAAATATAACAAGGATCACATACAAATAAAGTTTTTGGTGATACCACAGCAAAACAGCCTTTCATTTAATTACTGATAAAAAATATATTTGAAAAATATTCTTTTTGTATATAACAATAAATAATTATAAAAATTTCATACATATAGCTCAAACTGTTGCTGAAGAACAGAATTAAAACAATTTTGTTAAAAGCAGCATATAGAACAAAATTAAACATATCAACCGGTTTTGAAAGCAAAAACAGTCTTTTTCCAAGTTTGAGACTCATGCAAGAACAACAAACGTGACAGAAGCAGGGAAAGAGTGTTGCCAATGGCAAGAGAATAAAAAATCTGATGTGGGCAGCACATGACCTTCCCTGCAGACTTATATCCACGTTCTCTTTATTTAAATTAATTTTAATTCAATTTTCGTTCTCATTCGGTAACCAGACTTATTTTCAAAGGTGGCGTAGAGAAAATACGGAAAACTAAAATATCTCGAGAACGGCTAGTCTGGGTGTAATGGGGTTGGTCTTATTATTTTCGTCGTTAAAAATTACGTATTAAACGAGCATTTAATGGATATATTTGAGTATATCTAGTTCCTTAGTTTAGATTTTGACGATTTTTGCAGGCCATTTTGCAAAAAAAGGCAGGTTATTTTTTTCTGAATCGTACCAAACTCTAATCAGCACCAGGGTAACCCACAAGTGACTCATCTACCGAATTTTGTGAAATTGGGTCCAGTAGTTTTTCAGTTAGAGTGGATACAAGCTTTTGCGGGCCATTTCGCAAAAAAAGGCGGGTTCTTTTATTCCAAATCGTACCCAAAACAAATCAGCACCAGACTCGCTCACAAGTGACTTACCAAATTTTGTGAAATTTGGTTTATTAGTTTTTTAGTTAGAGTGGATACAAAATCTGCACAGACAGACAGACACACACACAGACGTCACGCTAAAAATGGTTTTTTCATATTCTAGAGGTCTTGAAACGTGTAGATCCGTCGAAAACTCGAGTTGCGATTTTCGACATGATTCCAATACTTTCCCTATACAGTACCATGTATTGCAGGGAAAGTAAAAAGGCATAAAAAAAATCCAGACAATCTTTCTCTGATGAGTGAAAGATGCATTTCTTGAGTGACCTGTTTTTTGTTTTCAAAACACGTCGATACCTTTCATATTGTTATATATGCTGCTTTAAATGAAGTTATTTTAGTTCAATAAAAATTTTAGTTATTGCAAGTGGAAGAAAGATAATGTTGGGCATCTCTCTCGTGACATAGAAGGAATTGCCGCTTGCAAGTACAAATTTCCCAATCACAAGGAAACAGATTTCTAGATATAAGAGTGGAAAAACCCTGTTCTCAAAATTCATGACTTTGTTTCTAATTTCATAACATTTTCAAGACTTGATTTCATAGCTTTTTGGGAATTTTCATGACCTGTAGACACCTTGCTTATGAAAAGCAAATTAAGAAATTTTCAAAGAATATATTTTAGTTTGTGAAAATATTTTTATTTGCGGATCTGCTGAAGAATCTCATGCCTGCAAAGAAATGAAGATCCTATCAGGGCTGTGAAGTTAAAAACTACTGAGTCAGTAGCAGTTTGAAGGTGGATTCAGAGTCAGTAAAAATATATCGACTCAAAGTCTTAAATAAAACTATTTAAAATAATTTTATTCTGGAATATTTAATTTTTTTTTATAGTTTTAAAAATAGTTTTTAGGAAATAAATTTTTAAAATCTGATGTGGGCATCACATGACTTTCCCCATATAATGCAATGAATTTACTTTTTTCACAAAGGAAAAATGATGTATATAACTATGACACAATGTTTTATCAGGGGCGCGGTAGCCCATTGGTTAGCGCGCTGGAGTTGCACTCGGTAGGCCCGGGTTCGATTCCAGCCACTGCCAAAACTGCCGCCGTGTTCATGCGGAGTACGATCACGTTAAACACGTGGGTCCGAAAGTCCTTCTGAGAGGTTGGTGGTAGGGGAAGGAGGGTACGGTCTCTGTGGATGCCTCCCCCACTGGGTTCCGGTCTAAATTGGGTGGCACTTCCCGACCGTCCAAACTGTTACCTTACACCTTTCTGGTAGGTCGGACGGTCTGGGTTTCAACAACAACAATGTTTTATCATTATTGATATCATCTGCAATAAATAATATAGTCCATATATAAGAATATTTTAAATAATTAATTCATTAATTATGGATCATTTTTGTTAACTTTGTGTCATTTTTGAAATTTTGAGGATATTTTTATCAGTCACCTGCTTAAGAAATCTAAATAAATAAATATCGCAAAGTTCGCGATATTTCACTAAATGAATCATTAACCCTTTGTGGACGGTAGATGCATCAAGGACGACAGTCAAACATCTGCGTCCAGGAGAAATTTACACTAAAAGATAACTAAGACCAATGTGCGTTTTCATATGAAACGTTTTCGTTTGAATTTATTTGAATACTAGATGACGCCAAATGTCCATTCTAACATTTACAAGGTATTTTGCTAATATTTGAGCTTGGTTTATTTTTTGTTTCTTTGGCGGGGGGGGGGGGGGGGGGGGGGTCCCTATGAATCATCACTTCATCTAGAGTGGCAAAACATGGTTTTGTAATATAAACAAACAGATCATTTCTGGCAGACTCTGGTATGCTGTAATTGAGTATGTGTTCTCGTTTTGGTTTTAGTTTAATGATTGCGTTGATAAATTATTGAAATGCAAGAGTATTTTTTTTTCAAGTTTGGATTTTAGAGAAATGTGCGGTAGTGAATTTATTATGTTATTTTAGATAAGAGAATGGCTATGTCAAGACGTTTTTACATATAGAGAATATACTAGCATGGTAATCGAACAGGATAGTTATGAAAGTAATACAGATGTGAAGATTCGTGGATATTTGGCATTTCGGATGAGTGCACGGACAGTTTTTATGAATGCAAAGATTGCAATGTTTGTCTGTGCATGAATCCATGTACTGAAATACATTATACATAAAAGGCGTATTAATTAGTAACAAAGCCATTTTCTTCCTAAAAATTGTACATCTCTATTAGCTGTAGAGAGTATTGACTACAATCATTTGGATATTTTTCCTGCATAACAAATAACAATTTTAATCAAGTTAATTAATCATTTTTAATCATAAAAAATTTTAATATTTAAATAAGATAATTTACATGTAACATATACATATAATGGAAAATAAGTATTTCCTTTATTCCTGAAAAAAGTAGAATGCTGTGTTAAATGGGTGACTTTTAATGAATTTTTTTAGGGAGTTAGGCTTAGTGCAAAAAATGCACGGTCCTTTGGGAACAGATTGAAAGCGTAATGCTCAGTCCTTTAGGCCACAGCAGTTCTGGAAAGCTGCCGTCCGTAATGGGTATAGCCAAGCATTACAGACAAACGGAGAGAAAAGCATATTTTATGTATAAATGATTGTTGGCAAATTGATAGGTGCCAAAATACAAAACTATTACAAAGTATCTTCTGTCATGAATAGAACAAACTAGATCCACAAGAATGATGCTAACAAATTTATTGCATAATATTACACACATAACTGTTAACCTACGAGAAAGAAAAATAGGAACACATTGCACAAGTACCACACTAACATGGTTTGACCAACACTAACTGACCCATACTAACATGGTTTGGGGCCACACTATAGCGGTGCATTAATGCATTTAAACCTCAAATTATAAAGCAACTGATACTTACATATATTGAACTTATTTAACACATACTCAATACTGAAATAGAATAATTTATCCAATTATCTTTAAGTGCTAGAATTGTAGCTAATTTAGCTTTTTTCAGCATATTTTAATAATTCTGAACTTATGTTTTCTTAAATTTTTATTATTCTCAGAACATATTTAACCTAAAATTATTAGGATTTCTATTTTTATTTAAACTAAAGAATGAAACAAATGTTAATTTTTAATTAAAATTCTATCGATATGTAAATTTCAATGCAAATACATCAAATGCGAATTTATACTTTTAAAATTGTTTCATTTCTTAAGTACCCAAATTATTATTTTAATACTGTTATTCAGCAAATAGTTCTTCATTTCATTAAAAATGTTTGAAAAATAGTTTTTCTGCATAAAACATAAAATAATTACAAAAATTTTAAACAATGCAAACAGATTGCAAAAGGTTACTGTCACTATTATATAAAATCAAACACAAATCGAGGATCAGGCACAAATGCCGTTTTTATAATATCGCTTCAAAACAGCTTTTTGTTTCATTAATAATACGTTTGAAAAATAGTTTTTCTGTATAAAACACGAAATAATTACAGAAGCTTTAGACGATACATACAGATTGCAAAAGTTGAAAAATATTTTTACAATAAAACAAAATATATGGGGGATCGCACACAAATGCCGTTTTTGAGATACTGCTGCAAAATAGCCTGAAAAAGTTTCCTTATATATATCACAAAATAAATATAAAAATTTTAATCAATGAATATGTGTTTCACCCACATTAATTGGATAATCAGTGATTATCTCTCTGTTGTGATGCTGTTCAGAATAATCACTGTTTGCGATTGTCGATTATGTGATCACAGGGAAATGCATTTTTAGATGAATGATGGGGAAAACTTCAATCTTAAAATTCATGACTTTGTTTCTCTTTTCAGAACATTCATTGCTTATTTCCAATTTTATGTCTTCTGTGACTTGTAAATGTTCTTATGCAGATGAAAAAATTCAGATTTGCATTAAAAATATACAAACGTTATGGAGATACAAAATCAGAATATCGGAACTGAAAAAAAAAAACAGGGGGGGGGGGGGGGAGAATCAAAACACTTTGCAGCTACCTACATATGAAAAGTGAACATATTTTACAATATTTAATATATTTTTAATTTTGTGGTACGGACTTCACAGCTATGGATCCTATCATGAAAATTGTATTAGAAGATGGATTTTTTAGATGGGGATCTATACAACTCTTTATAATATTTTCTTCATGATTCCAAAATAAAAACCTCTGTAACAAAGAAACTATCAAGTTTTTTTTTTTAATTTTGACACCTGAGCAACAAATCAAACTTTTAGCTTCAGTTAAAACAAATAGTGATTGCAGTGGTAAAATTGAAATGTGAGTTTGATTTTTAAAATGGGTCTCCATGTCACCTCTTTTCCGAGATTTTTAGAATATGTCTGGATTGAAAATCTGTAGATTTTTGCAAAAGAAGTACATATGTCCCATCATTTAGAGCTTTAGCAATAGAGAATTAAACCACATTTCAGTTTGGTGTTGAGTAAATTTGAGTTGAAATTGTTTTAATACTGAAAACTCATTAATTATATTAATTAGAAGGTATATATAGATCCAATTAGACAGGTGTTAAGACAAATTTGCTGTTTTTGTGACAGATTGCTACAGTGATAAAATAAATTTATGGTTTAAAATTCCAAATTAAAGCGTAAAAAATTTAGAAATATTTTTACATACTTGACAATTTAAGTCTTCCTGTACTTTTATACATTGATAAGCATCAATTTTAAGTATTTCTCTTTTAAATGCCAAAATCTCCCCAAAATCATCTCATTATTTTTTAAATAACATATCACAAACATATTTACACATTTCACAATTTAAGTTGTCTTCTCCTTTCATACACTGATAAGCACCAATTGCAAATATTTCTTTCTCAGTTTGCCAAAAATCTTACAAAATGCTTCCCCATAATATTTTTAAGTTATATGACAATCTAATTTGTATTTTACTGCTTAATACAAATTAGACTGTCATAGCTACCATGTAATATTAGCTACCATGTCATACCCACTGTTTCTATCATTTTATTACTTTTATTGAAAATTAAATTTGAAATACCAACAATTGGATTTCAAAAATGATTGATGCTGATGAACTGTGCAAGATAATGAATCTTGAAACTCTTAATTATGCAAATTGAAAATTTTTGTAAATATGCTTTGTGCTAAATACAAGGCTGGAACACCTGAAGAAGCAATTTGGAGCAGCTTTGGGAGCAGCAAAATTATCAATTTGGAGCAGTAAAACTGCCAATTTGGAACATTTGGGAGCAGCAAGATTATTAATTTGGAGCAGTTCATAGTAGCAAAATTACCAATTTGGAGCATTTTGGAACATTGAATTAATTTGTTTGGAACATAAAAAGAAAAAGAAAATTTACATTTTATCATTTTGTATAAACATTTGAACTAACGTTTGTAGTTTCATTAATTTTGGTTTGTGACAAAGCAGTTTTTCTTTTATCCTGTAGGTAGATAGGCATTATTTCTTGTTTGGTTACAAAGCTTCTTTGTTCAAGACCTTTAATTGCATGATCGACTGTTTGTACATGAAAATCAATAGGTGTTTTTTCTGTCGACCCCCCACCTCAATTCACTGGTGAAATCAGGGTTCCCACTAAGTCAGAAAAAGAAGGGGAGAATTTCTCTCCTTCCAAAAAATTTTGGGAGAGATTTTCTGTTATAAGGAGAGACACTTAAAATTTCATTTTTTTTTTATCATGCTAATTTAAGTAATAAAAAAGAAAGCATTAACTATAACTCATATTCATCGACATTTAAATTTTTTAATTCTTAAAACTAACATTCTTTTAACATTCTTACTAACATTCTTTTTAAAAATTAATTAGGAGTCGTTTAAGTATTAAGTAAGCACATTTTTGGTAATTTTATAGCTCCCCCCCCCACTTGTTAGCAAAAATACTCAAATTCCTGACTTCCCCCATGCTTACGTTATGATTTTATTTGCTGACAAAAACGTCTACATGGGTTATTTTATGTAAAATGACTCGCATGCGAATTTACGATTTTTTTGTCTGTAAACTGCAAAAGTCGAGGGCCGACTGTATTTACTTTATATTTTGATTTTTAAAATCATTTTATGATCAATTTTCATGCAGCAATAGCAATTAAAAACTTTAACGATTTTTGATCGCCAAAGGCGAATATCGACGAAAACTATTTCACTAGGCAAATAGAATTAGGTAATAAATTTGACTTTATGTTTGAAAATGGATTTTTTTTTTTTTTTTTGTATTTTTTACAAAACTTGCAGAACATAAGGATTGCATCGTGCTTTTGTTGAATCTCAAGCCAGTCATGTGATTTTAGCCACTTTGTTTGACTCGACTTTTTTCTTTTTGTTTTCAAAATAGCCCTTTATTTCATAAATAATACGTTTGTAAAATAATTTTTCTGTATAAAACGCGAAACAATTACAAACACTGTAGTCGATGCAAACAGATTGGAAAAGAGGGAAATATTTTTCAAATTAAACGAGGTATGCCGAGGATAGCGTACAAATGCAGATTTTCGTGATGCTGCTGCAAAATAACCTTTCATTTTATTAATAATACGGTAGAAAAATGGTTTGGATTTTATTATTTGTATATTAAACGACATAATTATAAAAAAATTCAGTCGATGCAAATATATTGTGAAAATGGCAAAAAATATTCATTGGTCATCTCTCCTCAGAAAATGTGGGAATCGCCGTATGCGAACGCCGTTTTCGCAATCACGGAGAAACAGATTTTCAGATCATGTAAGAAAGGAATATCTCTGATAAAAAATTCGTTGCTTTGTTCAAATTTTGTAACATTTTTTGGGCATATATGGCCAATTTCACGACATTTTCGGGATTTTTGTAACCTGTAGACATACTGTGTACGGGGGAAAGGATTTTCGTATAAAAAAAAAAGCAAAATTTTATTTGATCGAATTTGCCACCCGCGCAAGCTGAGGGGACACTTAATAGTTTTCTATAAAATATCTCTCTAATTAGAAACATGTAGTACTTTAGTGTACCCAAATCACGATTGACTGCGATTCAGACGTAGCTACGAAATCGCGGTCCGCGACCGCTCGGCAATTGGCCCGCGATTCGCAACAACGAGGTAACTGATCGCGATTTGCGGTCGCGAAGCAATCGGCCCAATCTCCGATCGGGATCGGACATCGGATTTCTCGGTATCCAATTTGAAGGAAAAAATAATTTTAGGCCGGAACTGGAGAGAGAGAAATTCTCGCGCAGTCTAAATTTTTACGCGAGATTTTTCATGGATTTCGCGAGAATCTCGCGGGTTCGCGCTGAAATGGGAACCCTGGGTGAAATGTTTCCATATTTTTACTTTCTTATACAATAGAATAGAGAAAGTATTGTTTTAAAGAGTATTTTCTATTTTGAGGCCAATACATGGATTAGGGCCTCACCATTCTGAACACATTTTGACTATTTTAAAGTAATGTCTATCTGTTGTCGACTGCTAGTGTACACTATAACTGCCATAAACACTGATGGATTTTCACGAAATTTTATATCTGGCTTTATTATCGAAAAATCTAGAACTAGATAGAATATTTTGAAATTCAAATGAAATTTCATAATTTCTATGGCAGTATGAAACAAAAGTTTGCATAATCATGCATAAAAGGGATTATTTATGACTCAGTGATCATGAAACTTAACAGCTTCAATCACTGTAGTGATGCCACTCAGCTGATGAAGATTTCAGTAGTGAAAAAAGAAATTATCAGTAGTTTGAAGATGACTTTTTCAGTAGTAAGGTTAAGAAATGAAATATATATGCTCACATGACACAAAAATGCATGTACAAAAAATTATTTAAGCATATATATATATATATATATATATATATATATATATATATATAATTATGCATTTATATATATTTATATTATAAGTTTTATCCAGTTAAAAATACTTTATATTGAAAACAAACTTTTTCGCTTGATAAAGCACAAGTTTTCACTAATGATAACAAATATTAATTTTTAATAAAAAATAAAATATAGCAATGTATTTATAGATGTAAATATATCAATTTTAATATATCCTTGAAAAAATGGTTGCTTTTTTATTTGTCTAAATCATTATTTTAGTACCACTTTTTGGAAACTATCCCTTTCAAAAGGTTCATACACATTTTTCAAAATAGGAAAATATGTATTATGCAAAAATAATTAAAAAATCAACCTTAATACGTAACCAGAATATAAAAATAAGTTAGTTTAGTCAATCTAATATGCAACATTTAGATGATGGATGGGGAAAAACACTAATTGTCTCTCGGCGATTCACGTGAACATATGCAAAAATAATTAAAAAATCAATCCTTAATAATAACCAAAATATGAAAAAAAAACTCTTTAGTCAATCTAATATGCAATATTTAGAAGATGGGGATGGACGGTGAAGATATTATATAATGGACTCTCGGCGATTCACGTGAACACATGCGAAAATAACAAAAAAATCTACCCTTAATAATAGTCAAAATATAAAAAAAAACTAGTTTATTCAATCTAATATGCAACATTTAGAAGATGGGGATGGATGGAAAATATACTAATGGACTCGCAGCGATTCACGGGAACATAAAGTGAATTACGTAATTGTGCAGTTTATGCGAAAATAATTAAAAATTAACTTTAATAATTACTCAGAATATAAAAATAAGCTGGTTTAGTCAATATAATATGTAATATTTAGAAGATGGAGATGGAAAAAGATACTAATCGACTCTCGGCAATTCACAAGAACTGAATTGAGCAACTGCACTGTCTATGCCGAAATAATTATAAAATTAACCGTTCAACAATTTATATGATATTTACCAATTTTAAGAAGTACATTTATTATTTGCATGAAAAAAAAAATGATCTTTTACATTCTACGTAGCGGTAATTCATCATTGTCGCGGTGATTTGATTTGTATTACCATGCAAGCAGCCATAAATCCATGTTGTCGCGTTAATTTGATTGGTATTAAAGCGCACACACGCACCAGTAAATCTCTGTTGCCATGCTAATTTGATTGGCATTAATGCCCATGTGGCCGTAAATCCCTGTTACGTTGATTTGGTTGGCATTACCGTGCATGCGACCGTAAATATACATTGGCCTTCACAGAAAACAATTTTCCATAAGAAACTATGCAAATTTTGTAATCCGCAACATGAGGAAGTTTCCCGTAGAAACTACGGAGAATCTGTAGTAATCGGCAAGTTAAGGGAAGCTAAGGGTATGCACGAACCCTGTTTACTTTTCGTTACTGACCCATCATCAAATCAACGGTCAGTGCGGTGGCATCATTCTTTAGCTTCCCTGTCCGGCGATACTACTGTTCAATCACACAGATAGCAACTCACTTTGGGTTCCAAGAAAACTGGAAACTTCGTACCTGGATTTCGCGGGAAGTTTCGGCTTTACAAGGAGTAAAGAAAAAACTTAAATTCGGCGCAATTCGGTTCTTGGAAAAATTAATATTTTAGCGCAGTTCGGCGCTCGGGAAATTTAATATTTCGGCGCAGTTCGGTGCAATTTTAAAGAAATCGTTAAGTTTGGCACAGATATGCGCAGCAATGTCATTTCAGCGCAGTTAGGCGCAGCTGTTCCAACCCTGTAAATATACATTTTAAAACATTATAAATACAGTTAGTGTGTTAATATAGATTTTAGTTTATCCAGATCATCATGAAAGGGTCCAAGAAAATTTACCTTTAATAAAACATCGGCGACTGTTCCAACCATATGAAGAGCACCATCTCTCTGTCGCGGTGTAGATGCAGGATTAGTTAGCACATTCATAACAAATTCCATACCCTTCTGCAGCATATCTTTTCTTTTCTTAGCCACAGAGTGTAGCAGTGTCTGAGCAGCAGTAACAGGGGAAATAAAGTCTTCAAAGACATCTGAAAACAAATACAAAACTAAAATAATTATAATAATTAAATCTAAAAGGCATAATATCACAACAGATTCAGAATTGCTGTGATCCTTCATGGTCATTTTGTGCAGACAAAGGTTAATTTAGGGGTGATTGTGAAGCTAGTGAAAAACCCTGAAATGCATAGTAAGAAAGGGAGCAGTTAACATTTTTTTTAATTTTAAAAATATATTTAAACGGACTGATTAAATCAACAAATCAGTATCTCAACTGAGTACAAACCATATTGGAATAGAAGAATTAATCAAATCAGAATTCCAATGTGTCCTTTTGAAATGGCTACATTCGTATATTACCCAAATCGGTATTTTAATACTGTTATTCAGAAAATAGTAAATTTCATAATTATTGCATTAAAAAATAGTTTTTCTGTATTAAACAAGTAATAACTATCAGAATCTCAGTTGATGCAAACAGATTGCATAAAATATTTTTATAATTAAATGAAATATACCGAGGATAGTGTAGAAATGCAGTTTTTTACAATGCTGTTACAAAATAATTTATTTCGGTAATAATAGATTTGAAAAATACCCTCTTTTTAATATAACATGCAATAATTATCAGAATTTTAATCGATGCAAGCAGATTGCATAAGTAGAAAATATTTTCCCAATTAAATGAAATGTACTGAAGATTACATGCAAATGCAGTTTTTTGTGATACTGTTACAAAATAAAAATAGCCTTTCATTTTATTAATAATACATCTGAAAAATAGATTTTGTGTATGCAACATGCATTAATTATCAGAATTTTAGTCGATGCAAACAGACTGCATTAGGGGATTTACATTTTTATAATTAAATGAAATATACTGAGGTTTCTATACAAATGCAGTTTTTAAGATACTGTTGTATAATAGTCCTTCATTTCATTAATAATATGTTTGAAAAATAGTTTTTGTGTATATAATACGAAAGTTATAAAAATCTTAGTTGATGCAAATAGATTTCAAAAGGGGTAGAAAGATAATCATTGACCATCTTACTCGTGATACAGTGCAAATGGACTTTCAGGTGTAAGAATAAGAAAACTCTTGTCTTAAAATTCATGACATATTTGGGACATTAGTGATCGATTTCATGACATTTTCACTGGCGTAGTAATTAAATATTTTTGAATGACACGATGAAAAAAATCATAATACAGGATTTAAAAATGAAACTGCAAAATTAAAATACCTGGATTTTCAAGGACAATTTGGTTTAAAAAACCCAGAATCCCATAAAAAAACCAGCCCACAACCATTGCATTAATTTGACTAGGATCTGCAGGGTAACGTGAGTCTCAATTACTATAAGCACTTACTCAGGCTGTACCCAATATAAGTAAAAATTAATGGTTACCACCAGTCACATAACAACAAATCAGATGCAACAAAAATTCTGATCCTAATCACACTTTGATGACCTCTTACTCAAATCCAGTTATCCACTTATCGATGATCACAGGAGTTCAGCAGCTTCCAAATTAAGAACTTAATAAAACGAAACTCTTGAACTCTTGTGTAAAAATGATTAATAAGATGCATTTACGCAGCATTTCAGTACGCATTCATGATGCATTTCAGTTTGTATTCTCGGCAACAAAGATTGATAGTACAAAAATATCAAGTTTTATTTAAAATCATTTCATTTAAGGAAGAATTTTCATTTGTTCATGTTTTATTGTTAATAAATATTTAACAAAAAAGGCCTGATGTATACCTTCCAACTAAATTCAATAAAAGTCTGGAAAATTTCTTTAAAATATCCAGAAAAATTATAAAACTTCCGAAGGCTATCAGTTTGTGATATGATAAAATGATTTAAGTGCCTAATTTATAGCTTTAATGCGTGAAGAAAAGTTCTTCATTTCTTTAATAGCATATTTGAAAAACTGTTTCCAATATGAATATTTTGATAGATCCAGACAGATTGCAAAATATTTCTACAATGAAATGAAATATGCAAAAAATCATATATGATTTATGAATGCAGATTTCTGCAATACAGCCAAATGACCATTCATTCATAAATTACTAATGCATAAAATTTGACATTAAAATCCCAATAAATACTAAAAAGGAAATTTCAGTTAACTACTGACAGAGCTTTCAGCTGGGTATAGTGATCTTCACCAAAGTATGAGAATTTATTTTTAAAATCAAAGTTAGAAGCTAATTTTCTGACCCCCCCCCCCTCACTTAAAATTTTTTTTTCAAGAAAACAAATCTCCCTGAAACTTCAGAAGATTAGCATATTTTCTAAAAGATCAGAAAATGCAGAGAATTAATTAGCAACTAAGATGTAATATTTTATGTCAATCAAGAGTTTAAGGGGAAAAAAAATTATGTTTCATTGGAAGTTGTGGGGAGGGAGGGTCGAAATTTGAAACGGTGCAGAAATATGGCCACTAACAATATCAAAGTGTGGAGCTTTGTAATCACTGGCCAGTATTGATTATTTATTTATTTTTTTTTTTTTTAAATCTAAAGCATTATCTTTAAGTAGTGGCAACCCTATATATTTACAAGTAGTTATATTTAGTGAATTTTAACACTTGAAACTGACAATTTTTATCATTTAAATTGTAAATTCTTTGGTATAGGATTTAAATGTGTCACAATTTTCATCTAAAGCTTTTACAAAATATCTTACCAAATTTTAATCTAATATATTCATGGGGATCTGTGTTCCACAATTCTTCATCTCTCTCATTACAGCACATTAAAGGAAATACAATGTCTTGTATTATGTACTAAAGAGAAAACAAAAGTTAAAACAGTAAGGAAATGAAAAGTTAAATAGTGAATGATTACTCAATTTAAAACTTACAAGCATGTGTGGTTTTAACAGTTTCCAAGAAAACGCATGGGATACACTGAAAAATAAAGCAAATTAACTTAGCTTTCAATAAATCAATTTCACTTACAGTATTTATAACATTCAATACATCAATTACTACTATTTATATCTTAAACAGATAAAAAGTCTAGTTGAAAAGGGTTTCAAGACCAGCAAAGCAGTATACTAATATTCAGACTTTTTTAGGCTTTTTAGAGTTAAAAATAACTAACAGATCAAAATAATTTAATTAAACAGCTAATATACAGTAGAATATTCATTATACTGCATATATCCAGCAACAAATAAAATCTGATTTTGCAGCCCCACATTCTTAAGTCATGAGTCACTTTACAAAATGTAATGAGTGTGATTTAAATATGGGTCATCAACCACCAGAAAGCAAGGTGCTTTGAACCTTAGATGCACCTTTATTAAGTAACACAAACAAGTGAATAAAAAATATTCCCTTTCTTCTGACAGAAATTAAAAAGTAATTAGCAAGTATGTATAACTGCAACATGAACAATGCAGAAAAAAGAAACCACAGCAATGCACCACCATGGTAAAATACTGTTTCTGCTGTAAGCGTTTTAAAGGTATTTATAAAAATCAGCTTGAGTTTGCAGATAGTTACAGCAGGTCCATCATAGTATCCAAGTAAATGTATAAATTCTCTGACTTTTCAGCCAATTTATCAAATTCCCAGTCCATTCCAGATTTTCCCTATTTTATCTAAAGGCAAGAAAAATACCAAACTATGTAGCACAGCTTAGCAGCTCCTTGACAATTGAAAGTGCAGTGTGAATCCACCCTGTAACAATTACATTTACAGTTCTTAGTAAATATAAAACAGATTTGCTCAACATAAAATGAAATCTGATGTGAGCAGAACCTGATTTTCAATACATATTAAAATAAATTTACTTTTGCAACAGCCTAATAAAATATTCCCAGAAAAGCACCATTATATTTACAAGAAAAAGCATCAAGTGCTTCTGTGTGCAATTGTACATGTATGCAAATTTTAAATGTATGATCTTACAAAATTATGGTTCTAGAATTTGCATATCATAATAATCAGACTAAATATCATTCAAATTGCACACGTTGATATTATACATTGATATTAGATATTATACTACACGCACATACATAACATCGAAGATACTTGATTAAAGTTTAAGAATTTTAATGTGTTAGTAAGTCCAAAACTTAATCAAAAGTGAAACTGATGCTATTTCGATATTTTTTTAAATACTTCATACTATACAATATGTAGGGCAAGCAAAAGTATAATTTAAATTATATGCTTTTATGAAAAATTCAAATGTAATAAAACCTGAGTAATTTGAGTTTGTTCAGTATATTATTTTGAGCTTGATATTCTTTTAACTAATCAGATATAACAAATACTTTTTATGAAATATGAGAAGCATATTTTTCTTGAGATTATATTTTAATTTATTTAATACAATGAAAATTTAAAATACATGCATGAAATTCATTACTTACGCTTCATTCACATAGTTTAGTGCAAGTTGCAAAACCCTAGGTGACACAAATACTTTCTGCCTGTATTGATCCAGCAGTTTGAACAAGACTTCTAAAATCCCAGCAGTATAGGCTTTCAAATAGTACCCAGCAAAGTCTTCATACTCTTTAGATACATTCCCAGGACTTCCATACCTAAGAACATAATTTGTATAATAGAAAATTAAATTACAAAACAATGCATCAGATTGTGCAGAAGTTGCATAGATTCCATTCTGAACAATCAATATAAAAGGATAATTCATATTGCTACAAATTTGGTAACCTACTTATTATTAAACCGATTTCTTCAGGGCCCAAGATAGCCCAAGTTGAGAAGATCACACATGGTAGACATGGGTTTGATCCCCACAGCCATTCAAAACTATCTCCTTGTCTACTCGGAATCTGAACATGCTAAATCTGTAGATCGGAAAGTTCATTCATGAGGTGATTGGTTAGGGGAAGGATGGTATGTATGGTCCTTGTCATTGAGTTCGTGTTCAAATTCTAAATTGAATGGCAGTGTTCTGACTGTCAAAACAGTTCCCTTATACCTTAAGGAGGTCGGACAGTCTAAGTAGGAAATTAGAAGAAAAATTCTTCAGGCTTTGCTACTAATTCTTTTGGTAGGTCATCTAGTAAACTGTTCTGCCCAAGGTTCTTAGATATAAGATTGAGCCATTTCACCAGCAACCAATAAAAATAAAAAATGCACAGGACCAGTGTTAGAAATTAAAAATTTGAACTAGGCGTCATTTGACACCTATAGTTTTGACTCTAGGTGCCAAATAGACATGGCTACTTGCCATTTTGACATCTCTAACAATAACAATTATTTTTTAAATGTCCATTTATGTTAAAGATTTAAACAAAGAATAATTCAGATTTTTGTACTAGAAATTGTTTTAAATTTTCTTAAAATTTAAAATAAACTGTTAAAGACCCCCCCCCCCCCCCACACACACACACACAAAAAAAAAAATAGAAAAAATTGCTAATTTGTTTTTACTTGGCAAAAAGGACATAAAAAAACAAGAAACTTTTAGTGACATTTCCATATAATCTTTCTCATATTATTTACAAATATAAGAATTAAACACATTTAAAATTAAAATATTATAAGGGAATCTTGGACAAAATTTAGTCATTTTTTGTAGCCAATTTCGTGAAAGTATGGACTTTCATTTTAAAATCTGTTCACTATATTCATCTTAAAAGTTAAAAAAAAAAAAAAAAAAGGGGGGGGGGGGGAGGAATTTGCGTATTTGTCCGGAGATCGGCAGTCAATGCAAATATCGGAGTTTCATGAAGAAATGCAGAGTTAGCAGCTAGGGTTCAATATTTGAAAGTCAGTAATAAGTTTTTGTTTTTTAGTTGCTACACTTTTTCTTTTTGCTTTGACAAAATATAAATCATACCCTTAAAACTTATCTATACCCTTTGGGGGAGCTAGACAGCCTGGTTAATAATAAAAAAAGAAGTATGAATCACATTAATTTCAAGGATTGATATAAAAAATGCATAGATGCCAACCTACCAGAAAGAAAGAAAGGAACATATTGCATGAGGTAAAATCGTGCACTAATACCGTTTTCCCCCATACTGCTGCAAAATAGCCTTCTATTTCACTAATAATACGTTTGAAAAATAGTTTTCTATATAATATACAAAATAATTACAAATGTTTTAAATGATGCAAACAAATTGTAACAGTGGAAAAATACTCTAAAAATAAAACGAAATATAGAGGATCGCACACAAATGCCGTTTATCGCGATATTGCTGCAAAATAGCCTTTCATGTCATTAAAAATATGCTTGAAAAATAGTTTTTCTGCATAATATAGTATAAACGAAATAATTACAAATGTTTTAGACGATGCAAATAGATTGCAGAAGTGGAAAAATATGTTCACAATAAAACAAAATATGCCGTTTATCATGGTACCTGGTACTCGTAAAATATAGCTCTTCATTTCTTTAATAATACGTCTGAAAAATAATTTTTTTGTATATAACACGAAATAATCATAAAAATTTTAGTCGATGCAAATGTGTTTCTCCCACATTAATTAGAAACAGACGCAACATGTGGAAGCGGATTTTTAGATGAAAAACGGAAAAACCTCGATCTTAAAATTCCTGACTTTGTGTCTCATTTCGGTGACCTACTTCCGATTTCATGACTTGTAGATACTCTTATGCATATGCAGATGAAAAATATGCAGATTTGCATGCAATAAAATATAAATGTTATGGAAAATAAAAATCGGACTACTATCTGTACTACTATCGGACTAACTACTGTGGATGGCGTGGATCCAAATCAGATTCACGGAACAAGACTGAAAAAAGTAACAAGTACATAAAAATTGGAACACTTGGCAGCTATAAAAACGTCATTTTCAATGTCTGATAATAAAATATTAGCTAACCAAATTTACAAGATGCTAGAACGATTTAATCTGGAACGCAATGTGTTCTATAATAGTTAAGCACTTAGAATGTAAAGACTCTGCAGGGCCACTCCCTTTTTTTCCCAAGTGGGACACCTAGATGTACCAGGGGATAAAGGGGAGGGGGAGCAATAGAAACTCCTTAAATATGCAGAGTCTGGGACATCGGAATGTCTGAGGATAAAGAAAAACAAATTCTTCAGAAGTGCAATTTCAAGTCCTGAAGGGTGGGGGTTGGATGAAGTACAATAAAGCTCCCAATGTTGTCTTTCCCTGAATAGACAGAGGGGGATTTTACTGTCTGTGTACCACCTGCAGATTTATCACTGAGGGCGTGTATAAAATGCGGCTTTTATTTTTCGACCACTGTCCAGTCTTCAACCAGGGAATCATAATTTAGTCAAAGGGAAAGAGAAGACTGATATTTAACAATAGCATTGTTAGGCGTCAAATTTGACGACCAGATTGAAGAATCTAGTCATCAAATTGAAATTTCTAGTCGCAAATTACGACTAACGACCGCTAATTTCGAATAATGCACAGGACTATTGTTCTCGGTCATGCATTTTTATCTTTGCAATCGGACACTCACGAATTCAACTCACTTATTCCTGTTAACTCATCGTTCAAGAATTCATGTTCAATATTATTTTATTCTGTCTTCCCGGAACCGTATTTTCCGAGAAGAAAGACAACCAGTGTTTTCCCACTAACCTTCTAGAAGTCAATAGATTTTTCTCAGGAAGTTCTTAATACAGACATCAGTGCTTGTGCGGTTCTATTTTCCGTGAATTAGTGAGTAATCAGTGATGAGACTCATCTATGTATCTGTGGTATTTGTGATGTCATGCAACACCAATGTTTGCCAATGTGCAAAGGTGGATGTTCAGAAAGTTTATCCTTTTTACTTTATCTCAGCTCTGGAATCAAAGAATGCATCGGAGTCCATGGGCCAGATGCCACAAAGTGGTGTTTAATCTTTCCAATTAAAGCTATTTCCCTTCAACCTAACATAAAAGTATTAATAAACATGTTCTATTACAATAATTCGGGGGGGGGGGGGGGGGGGGGAATGACAGAACTTTTTCATTAGAATGCTTGAAAGAAAAAAAAACTTAGTTACCATTGATAACAACTTATTAGGATCCTTGCCTGCGGCTTTGTATCAATTATTTTAATATTTATGATTCAAAATATAGAGTTTCACTGTTTAGGGGATAGGTGCATTTTGCTTTGGCATATTTGGGAGTTGCATAGTAATTATGTTTTGCTAGAAGGAAGCATGTAATAATTAATAATGATCATCAGAGGTGTATGGTTCACATGTTTGAGGATCTTAGAAGTTTAAATGTTGCAGGCAGGAAGCTGAGAGGAAAGGGGGAGGGGGTCTTTTACCTAACAGCTAACATCTAGTATTTTAATAATGAAAATATTTATTTAGGATTCAAGTACAGATATTTTCAGAAAAAAAATTTAGAGTGTTTAAGAGTTTAAGAGCTAATTTTTTACTATATTCAAAATAATGACAATAAAAAAGTCTTGAAGCTTTACCTGTCAAATACTCTACTCAAAATATGCAAAGCCCACTTTTTACATTTCCACCATGATAAATCTGCTTGTTCCTCTTCATCATAAGTAGCAGATTGCTAAATAGAAAAATGTACATATAATGCAATAGATGGCATAACAGAATGTAATTCAACATTTTTTTTATAAGACTGAGAAATATTCATAGGTTATAAAAGTTTAGATAAGTGAAAATCTAATCGAATTAATCTAATCTAATGTAAATTTGTAAAGCTACATTAGTTATGAAAACTGAATACTTTTCACCTATATATAACACTAGTCACATACCCGTTCTTCGTATGGAGTATATAATACAAAGAAACTTAAAATTCACAATCATGTGCAAATTCCTATAGTATACTAAATGACATTTTTAATCAAAATATTCTGTTAAAATATTTAATATAATACTCGTAAAAAGATGTTTAAGAATCTCTGTTTTCGCTATACAAAATTATCTTCACAGGCAGATCTGTATAAAACATCCTGGGCCCCTTTTGTAAGCAAATTTACAAAAAGAAAAGAGGAATTGAAAATCAATATATGTAAAATGAAAGCATCAAAATTGTATGGGACCCCTACTACTTATATATGCGAATATTAGAAGATATAACCTGTATTAGTACATTACATGTATAAATTGAAAATATCAATAAACCCATAATTGACTCCAATATATGCCAGAATGAAAGGGGGTCGACGATCGAATGTGGGTTTACACATCAGTACAAAATATTTTTTCAAATACAATTCCTAAGGAGAACTAATGTAATTGTTTAATTGTTTGGTAAATGATAATTTTTCTCCGATTTTCGAGTTATTTTCTAAAAATGAATGCATTCCTAAGGCTGGGCAAAGACGGGGTAATCTAATAAAGTTTAAATTCCAAAAAATTAAAATATATCCCAAAAGAGAATAATATACTAAATTTAGACATTCTAGTTGCACGGTTTTCAAGTACAGATAGGGCTAGCCCTTTAAGGTTTTAAATCCAATGATCTAAGATATACCGCAAATGACAACGACATTCTAAACTTGGAACTTTTAGATACTCCGGTTCTAGAGTTATTCCCCCAAAAGAGTGAATTTCTAAGGCGGGCCCAAAACGGGTTCACCCGATACGGTTCAAAATCGAAGGAATTAAAATATTCCCCAAAAGATAAGGATGTACTAAATTTATATTTTCTAGTTGTCTCGATTTTCCAGTTATTCTAAAAACGGGTCAATTCATGTCAGGCCCAGGACGGGCTAACCGGATAACGTTCAAATCCCAAGAAACTTAAATATACCACAAAAGCCAACGACATGTTAAACTTGGAATTTTTAGCTATTGCGGTTCTCGAGTTATTCTTCAAAAACGAATGCATTCTTCGGCGGACCCACGACAGGCTAGCCCAATAGGGTTCAAAATCTAAATTAAAATCCATCCAAAAGGAAATGATATACTAAATTTACATTTTTTAGCTACTCTGTTTTATCAATTTTTCTTGAAAGCAAGAAAATTTCTATGGCGGGCCAAGACGGGCTAGCCCGATAACGTTCGAAATGCGATGAAATATAATATACCACAAAGGACAATGATATGTTAAATTTAGACATTCTAGATGCTCCGAATTTTGAGTTATTCTCAAAAAAAGATATACCCCTCTTGTTGGGCTCAGGACGGGCTAGCCCGATAAGATTTTTTAACCAAAGAGTTAAAATATATAGCAAATGACAAGCATATGCTAAACTTCGAATTTTTAGATACACCTATTCTCGAGTTATACCAAAAAGTAAAGTCATATGGCGGGCCCAGGACGGGCTAGCCCGATAAGCTTCAAAATCGAAAGAACTGAAATGTACTACAAGAGAAAACGTCATACCGAATTTCACGTTACTGTGATGAATGAACTTGATTATTTTGGATCTCAAATGTTTGAACGACCACAGATAAAGTTAAATAAAATTTTTAAAATACGAATATATCCCTAGGTCAATCTCTCTGAAAATCAAATGACTTTTTGTGTATAACATTTGCAATAATTACACCAAATTTCAGACAAATTCTTCAATTATTTCCAAAGATATCAGTCATTTCACTTGCATTAAATTCCCATTAGTTTCAATGTTAACTCCTCCACTTTAGACCGCTTATTCGAGACCAACGCCGTCTTGCGGAGGCAGTTTTTAGGGAACCTGTTTTTCGCCTCGGTCGGCACACTATTCATTCTAGGCACTGCACTATAGGCATCAAATGACAACTAGTTCAAATTTTTAATTTCTAACACTGCTTCTAAGTGAACTTTTAGGAAAAGGATATACTTTGTATTTGGATAAATTTTTTACCTCTCCTGTACTCACAAAGTATTTGTTGTCTAAGAATACGCATATATGTGGTACAGTTTCAAAAAATCGGAAGGACATGCCAAAGAATTATCCATCTGTACCTAAAACATATATACACTAAAATTTTAAAATTTTGATAAAAGAAAATTTGTATGAAAAATATACATCAAATAGAAAATAAGTCTTTCCTTTCTTCCTGAAAAAAGTAGAATGCTGTGTTGAACAGGTGATTTTTAGTGAATTTTTTCGAGAGCTAGACTTATTGCAAAAAATTAGTCGTCGTTTGGGAACAGTTCGGAAACGAAGCATTCCGTCCTTTGGGCCACGGCAGTTTCAGAATGCCGCCGTCCTGAAAGGGTTAAAGGAAAATTGATACAAAAAACAAACATCACTGAAAGAAAAAGGTAATCTTTTGAATATTTTTCCTATTTCATTTTTCATTTTAATGCTCTGTAGACTTCAAAATTCAAATTATCACTCAGTATCCAGTGGCCACTTTATCACAGGTATTTCTTATGTAAATATATACATACACACTATATATATGTATGTTAGAAAAATGTTAGTTTAGTTTTCAAACAACTTTATATAAACAAGAAAAGAAAATCTTAATATAATTAACAAAAATAGAATCCAAAAAGCTCAAAATCACATAAAAAATAAAATACGGCCATAAGAGCAAAAATCTAGCTGGTAAGTTAGTAGTTATTGCATGTAACGTACAAGGATTGCATGCACCCGCGCAGCGGGCGGGCTTAAAGCAAATAATGCTAATAAAAGCCAATTTATTTTGGGAAAAGTGTTTATCTGTTAGCCTTGAACCCTCGTAGTGGGCTGGAATGCGATTGACAGCTATTTCAAATCTATGTAGATTGCATGTGCCCGCACAGCATGTATATCGTTATTAATGCCGTAGAATTGTCGCTATTGCATATATCGTACGTGGATTACATGCACCCGCTAATAAAAGACGATTCATTTTATACGCAGCAGCTGTATCATTACCCGTGTGCCCGCATTGAGGTCGGAAACGCAATTGACAGTTACTTAATGAGTTAGCCGTAACTTCCGCGAGTAGCTGAGGTGTGTGATCGACAGTAACTTCATAAACTGCATCATTAGCCGTGAATTACGCATGTTGCTACAACGTTAGCCATAAGGAAATTTTCAGGAAAAACGGAACTGCTAGGGAAATTTTAAAAAAAAGCACAACTTCTTAAAAAAACGCAATGCCAGGGATCTGCAGGAAAATTTTCATCCCTACTTTTTTGAAACATTTGACTAAGAAAATGGGAATTTCAAGTACTTTCAAAATCTTGAAAATGGTCATTTAAAATTCAAGTACTTTCCTGATTTTCAAGCACCCGTATGCACCCTGGGGATTATAGGAGAATTGTTTTATTTTGAGCTTTTACTAAGGAACGAAACAATCAATTCCAATATGTACTATCAACAACTAATAAAACTAAAAGATTCTTTGTAACAGAAATGTCAAGAATATGTGAATCATAAAGGTATTGTGTAGTTAAATGCCTGGCAGACTAACTGTCTGAGGAAAAATTTGGGAGTATTTTGGCCGTATGTTATTACTAACACTGAGCTCTACAAGAGTACTGGACAGGAAGAAATTGAGATAGAGATAAAAAAAATGTAGATGGAAATGGACTGGACTTGTCTTGAGAATGACGTAGCATAACATCCCAGCTGTGGCACTTACTTGGGCATCTGAAGGGAAAAGACCTCGGGGGTCGACCCAAGCTTACTTGGAGGAGACTGGTGGAGCAGGACAAAAATTTGATGGGATGAGCGAGCTGGTCAGAAGCAAGGAATGCGGCACAGGATCGACCAGGGTGACAATGCAAGCTGAAGGCCTTATGTGCCACGAGGCACGATGAATTATGATGATGATGAAAGGTATTGTGTTCCATCATGACAATGTCAAACCACATACATTTTAATCACTCATCAGAAACTATTAGATCTTGGTTGGGATATGTTACTACATCCACTATATAGCCCTGACATTGCACCATCAGACTACCATTTGTTTCGTGCTCTGCAAAACTCCTTGTCAGATAAAACTTTCATTTCAGATAGCAGTGTCAAATCCCACTTAGAAAATTTTTTTTGCAGAAAAAGATCAGAAGTTCATTGAAAGTAGAATCATGAAATTGCTTACAAGATGGCAAATGGTTATTGAACAAAATGGTCAATATAATACTGATTAAAGTTATTTCTTGTATAAACTGTTTTATTATTTTAATGAAAAAAAAAAACAAAGTAGTTTCCAAACAACCTAATAATTTAATAAAATTCAAAGTTGAAAAAAATATAAAAACTGTTAAGTTTTTATTTGTTTAAAAATCTTCCTATTTCTGCTGTTTCTATCCCCCCCCCCCCCTTCAAATGGTGAGCAAAGAGGCTGGTTAGTTACTTTATTTAAACATCAAACTGTACAGTTTAATCAACCTGTGGAGAGTGCCTATTTTCAGATTTATCCAAAGGTTAGTGGTACTAATCCCTATCTGATGGGGACTAATCTTGTGGTTAGTGGGATTGGTCCTTGATCCCTCCTCCATGGGAGAAATGAAAACTTTCTTAGACCACTCTACAATATTTTCTCATATGAGGATTCCTGTATATGGATACAACATATGAAAGATAGATACATACACACTTCTTTGGATATAACACATAAGTTATTTTGCGATTTTTCATGGGTACCAACTAGTACTGTATATAAATGTTACAGAATGCTAGTTACATTGCTCGATAGTATTAGGAGTTGGAAGATATAAAACATCATTTATAGGCAGCCCATAACTTAACCTCTTAACTCTTTTGTTCATCATATTTGCTGCATTGAGATTTCCTATTTATTTCACTAAATGACATAAAATAAATACTTGGAATTATTAAATCATGCCCTCCCCGGAAAACTAACCTCCCCTTTAGTTTCAATTTGAAACATTTTGTGAAACAGCCCCCTCCCCCCTCCATTAAACACTAAGAAAAAAATATATAAAAATTTGTTGTCAAATTAAATAAATTTATTGATAAAAATATTATTTTATCTCTCCCCTCCCCCTCCTACATACTCTGACTTTCGATCACATTGAGGAAGTAAGTCAAGAAAATTCTACTTGATTCTTTCAGCAAAAAATTCCCAGAGCTCCCCAACATTTCCACTCACATTTGAGGGGGCGAGTTGATGAAATTCTATGGTAGTTCAAACCAGGGATCAATTCAAAAACACCAATTTCTATGTTAATAAATGCAATGGACTAAATATGCATCCTGCATATGAGACCACAATTTTATTTTATCTTCCTATGATAAATTTGTGTAAATTATATATTATAACACAAATCTTTTGTGTTAATATTTTTACTATCTGTGTAGTTGCAGATAGTAAAATACAATTTCAAGATTTCTTACCTCAGGTACAGGCCTTCCAACTATTGCGCGGAAGATTTCCATCCATTGTGAAAACACATCACGGCCTATTAAATCTAGAGGAAGGGAATACTGAACCAGAGCAAAGAAAATCTTTAGAATTTGTTTCTGCAGCAACACAGAAGTGTCAGATGCATCTGGCATTAACTGAATGCAGCGTTGATAAATCATTGGTAATAACAAATTCATAGCTTCATTTAAAGGCCCTCTTTCTTCTGCTTTCTTATATCTGGGGAAAAATAAATCATATTTAATAATCTTCATTTTGTTTCTATTCATACATCTTAACTAAAAACATTATTATATCCTAGCAAGTTTTAATATAAGATTCTTTTTCCTCTCAAATTAATAGAAATGAGGAATTGACAGATGAATACATGTATTACATATTAAAGAATGTTACAATTTATGATTAAAATATTTCAGAGCAGTTTTCCCAACTAATGTTTGACCCTTTGTGAACAGCAGAAGCATCTATGAAGCTGCATTCAATAAAGATAGTCGTGTATTCATGTCGAGGAGATATTTACCCTACAGAATGATAGACGCCAATGCACATTTTCATATGGAATGTTTTTATCTGAATACTAGATGACACTAAATGTCCATTCTAATATTTACAACATATTTTACTAATACTTGACCTTGGGTCTCAATGAATCATCACTTTATGTAGAGCTGTAAAACAGTTTTGTAATACAAACAGATCATTACTCGCAGACTCTGTTATATTGAGTATGGGTTCTAATTTTGATTTTGGTTTAATGATTGTGTGGGTGAATTATTGGAATGTAAGAAAGTAATTTTTTTAAAGTTTGGGCTTTAGAGGAATGTGTGGTAGTAAATTTATTAGGTTATTTCGGATAAAAGAATGGCTAGGTCAAGATATTTTATGTGTATGGAAGAATATACTCGCATGGTAATTGAACCAGACAATTCAGATAATAAAGATTCATAAAACTTGGGTATTTCTGATGAGCACACAAACAATTTTTAGGTGTGCAAAGATTGCAATGTTGGTCTGTGCATAGATCCATGTTTTGAAATACATCATGTATACAAGGCATATTAATTAGTGAAAATAGCAATGCTATTTTCTTCTCAAAAATTGTACATAATCTCTATTAGCTATATAAAGTTTTCAGTACAATCATTCGGATAGTTTTCCTGCATAGCAAATAAAATTTTATCATTTTTAACTTATCCTTTTTTAATCATTTAAATTTTTAATATTTAAATAAAAGATAATTTTTGTGGTACATCCTACATCAAATGGAAGATAAGTATTTCCTTTGTTCCTGAAAAAAGTAGAATGATGTGTTAAATGGGTAATTTTTAGTTAATTTTTTCTTGGGAGTTAGGCTTAGTGCAAAAAATGTGCCATCTTTTGGGAGCAGTTCGGCAAAGAAGCACTCCATCCTTTAGGTCACAGCATGCTGCTGTCCACACAGGGTTTAGGAAGATCTCTGATCTGGGTATCAATACAAGTTTTGTAAAAGGCTAACAATAATTCATTCAAACCAAACTCCAGTAAATAATAGCAGAGAATAAAAAACTTTGTTAGTAAACAGAATGAAAAAAAGGTATTAAAACCTTTACAAGACAAAATAAGCCTCATTCCAGATAAGAGAGACAGAGTACCTACTTCGACAAAAGCAGGAAAATATCTAGACATGCACTTTTCTACTGGAATGACCCAACTTTTTCATATAGATTTGTTATGGCTTAAGATATTCTGTTCCTATATTTCTATACAGAAATGCACAAACAAAAGAATATTCCAATAACCTATATCTTTTTACTATCAACTTCTAGTTGAAAATGATTATTACAGTTTATTTGTATTTAGGGTTCGCACCAGAAAAGAAAGTTTTGTGGTCGATAAAGTAAACATAGTAGACAAAAATTTTCCATATATCTGTATCTATTCTACACGTTTATATATGTATCTAAGCCTTTATTCAAAATTAGCACAAAACACATTTTAAATTATTCACATTAAAAATTCTCAGATGTTGAAAACAGTATACGAAAAATTTAATAAAAAAATAATTAGAATCCACAGTCAAACTCCTCTACACCTATAATATGTGCTGATTTATTTTTACACAGGGTTGGCATGGTTTAAACCAATTGGTATTTTTTAAGAATAATTTATAATTAGATTTTTCAAATTATTTGATGTTGTAAACAACTTCTACTTTTAACAACTGAACAACTCAACTCATTTCAGCAGCAATTTGCATCAGCCAGTTCATAGTTACAATTACATCTTATTTGCTCTTGTGTTTGTGTAGAAGTAGAATGGGATAAAAGTTAGGATTTGAGAAAAAAAAAAGTCTAACTCTGGTGGCAGAAGAAAAGATTTAATTTGGTTATATTTCGATGAAGCAAAAAATGATTAAGGAAAGGCTGCAGGGCTAAATGTAAAAAATGTCAACAAGAAATGAAAGGTCAAGTTGCTCAGAATGAAGAAACATGTGGGAACATGTAGCAATCTTGATCCTCATTCAGTTAATGAATCTGTTGGTAAGTAATTATTTTATTATTATTAATACTTCTATTATTAACTGTAAAAGTAATTTTTTTGAAAAGTTAAATGTTTGTTAAATCAAAAATACTTGTGAAATTACAAGTAATGTATATTGAGAACAAGAACATTTTTCATGTACACACATTCTAAGAATGTTTCTCTTCATTCAATCAAATGATTATATTCTTATCAAAATTGTTATTACTTGTAAATTCTATTTGGTTGAAAAGATAATAAATCAATACTAAATTAAATATACTAATATTAATTAATTTTATTATGTGTTTTTAAATTAAAAAAAATATTTTATTCAAAATACAAGAATACTATTACATCATATCAAGTTAATTTTAGCCTAAGTATTAAATAAATATTAAAAATAAATACATAAATAAAACAGTGTTTAATTCACAAAATGAAGAAAAAAATAAAGTTTAATATTGAATTATGTGATTAAAAATGTTGATATATAATATGTGTGCTATGTCATTAAGCCCCTTCTTAATTTTATGCAGATGGTGATGATGGTGTCTCAGCCTCACTTTCCAGTGCTTCCAAGTTCTTTGAATTCATCAATGACACAACCAGAACCAACTACAAGAGAAATCAGCTCTCAAAAAAGGAAAAGAGAAAATAAAACTCTGGACTGTTTTGAGAGTAAATCAACACCAGCTCAAAAACAAATGTTTGATGAACAAATTGCCAGGTTTATTTATGCTACAAATACAGCATTCAACACTGTGGAACATACAGAGTTCATTAAAAGGGTTCAGAATTTTCGCCCAGAATATTTTCCACCAACAAATTGCTTGTGATTTATTAGAGAACACCTACACAAAGGAAAAAGAAAAATGTGCAGAAATATTAAAAGACGAAATTATCACATTAGGATTAGATGGCTGGTCAAACATTCACAATGAACCGGTGATTTGTGTTACTTTAACAACAAAAGATGGGAACACATATTTAGCTGATACTATTGGCACTTCGGGCACTGCTAATATAAGTGAAAATCTATATGACATTGCTGTTAAAACTATAAAAAAGTGCCAGTTAGAATTTCAGTGTTCAGTATGTTCAGTAGTGACAGACAATACCGGAAATGTTGAAAAAATGAGAAAAATGCTTGACGAGAGTGAAAATGAGGAATTCAGAGTTATTACTTACGGATGTGCTGCTCATATTTTGAACTTACTGGTTGGTGATATAAGTTATCCAAACATAAAAGAACAAATTTTGCATGTGATTAAGTATTTTAGGAATAACCATTTTGCAGGTGCATGCTTTAGAAAAGTTGCAAACGCACCAAAATTAATATTGCCATAACAATTAAAACCAATTAGTGCTCTGGACAGGGCGCAGAGAGAAAATTGTTCAATTGGAGAGACTGGTTTTATTTTTAAAAAATTAAAAAAGCAGATGCATGATAAGAAATTCAACAAAGATGTACTGAAAAAATTAGATAATCATTATAAAATGGCAATAACACCAGCCCATCTTCTTGCTTTTCTGTTACACCCAAAAGCTGTCTAAAGATGATGAAGATGATCATGAATTATCAGCAGATGAAAAAAAATTGGCATTGGAATATGCTAAGAAAAAGTATCCTAAAAATAACTAATTAACTCTTGATATTGAAATTTTGTGCCAAAGGTTTTCCATTCCAAAGATATATTTTTCAAAAGGAATTTATTGAAAATGTAACAGTTATAGAATGGTGGTGAATGCAAGAAAATGATATAAAAAAGTTTCATGCTGATATGTTGAAGGAATTCTTACTGCAAAAGCAACTACAGCGAATGTCAAGAGAATTTTTTCTTCTTTTGGAGTTGTACAATCAAAATTGCGTAACAGACTAGGTTTAGAAAAAGCCGCAAAACTTGTTTTTTTGTTCAAAATGTTAAATCTTAAATTTGTTTTTAATTTTTAAATGGAATAAAGAAATAAGAATCTAGTTTTCTTTCTATTATTTTTTAAGAAAATAATTCACTAAATGAAATATCTACATTATTGGTATTTTAAACAACTTATCACCATTACTGATGAACCTAAAAGCAATATTCCATGTATTATGTAGTAAACAATTACTATTGTATTATATTGTATTTGTATACATTGAATTTAAAAAATAGTATATCTAAATAAATTATTAAAATTTTATATGATTTGAATGTCCACATAAGTAGCAACAATTGTTTAAACTTAGTTTAAATTATTTTCAGAAGGAATATTAATTGTTATTTGAACATTAATTATTCTAGTTAATGTCAAATTTTATTTATAAATATGTATAAATGTAATTAGAAAAGGATTTTTAAAAAAACTCGGTTTAAACCTAAAAAAAACCTGGTTTAAACTTAAAAACCCGGTTTTTTGATTTTTTCTCAAAAAACCTGGTTTTTTGCCAACCCTGTATTTTTACATACGGTTTAATATCATCAATCTAATGCTAATCAGATATATTATGCAGGACAGTGTTTTTCTTTCAGTTATAGATTTTATTTGACGTTATCTTCAAAAAAGCACCTGCTTTTTTCATTTTCCCATTTCAAGGTAGCTATCTTGAAGAGGATGACAGAAACTGATGGTCCTTCAGCACAAATTCTAACAAGGCTATCAATAGTTTTCTTTTACAGCTTATTTCTCAACTTTGTTTTGATTCGATTTTTTAAACTGAACAGTTTTTTCACATGAAACACTGCAGGCCAACGGCCGTACCGTGCGTACCAACTTTGTTTTGATTCGATTTTTTTAAACTGAACAGTTTTTTTCACATGAAACACTGCAGGCCAACGGCCGTACCGTGCTGAAAACACCGGTTCTCGTTAGATCACCGAAGTCAAGCAGCATCGGGCGCGGTTAGTACTTGGTGGGTGACCACCTCGGAACGCCGCGTGCTGTTGGCCATCTCGGGTGCGGTATCCCCGTGGTTTGCGCGCTAGATTTGCACGCTGCCACATATGCCGCCGTGTTCATGCGGAGTACGATCACGTTAAACATGTGGGTCCGTAAGTCCTTCCGAGAGGTTGGTGGTAGGGGAAGGAGGGTACGGTCCCTGTGGATGCCTCCCCCACTGGGTTCCGGTCTAAATTGGGTGGCACTTCCCGGCCGTCCATACAGTTACCTTACACCTTTCTGGTAGGTCGGACGGTCTGGGTCATCAACATCAACATGAAACACTGCTTAGTTTAAAACACTGTTTAAGAAAAAAAAAATATAAATAAATGTCCAAATCAAAAGAAATATATCTCAAAACAAATTAGTCACAACAGTTAGATTGACTTGAAAATACATTGAATATACATTTGGAGCAAATCTAACATCCCTGTTATGTTTGGTACTTTTGAATGATAAAAATAAATATTTTTTAGTGAGTTTCTATAATATGTGATCTGAAAACCTGTTAACTTTTCTACTTGTAAAAGAAACTAATAATAAAACAAGTTTCCCCAAAGTCTCCCACCACCACAAAAAGAAAAAGTTTTTGAATGTCCAACTCTTTAAAACATTAATAGACAATTTTTTTACGAATACCAAAAAATCAATAATATGAACATTGTCATGAGTGATATAGGGTAAGGGCAACTATGGTGCCTTACAGGAAAGCAAGTATTGACACAGCAAGCTTTTTTTGACAGCTCACAGCAGAAACATGTTTTATTTTGATTGTGATTGTAGATAAAGTTACACAGCACCAATACTTTCATTTCTCCTTTAATTGGCTTATAACCAATTTAAAGAAAAATGTTACATTAAATGACAATCAGAATAATAAAGAATACATAAAATTATAATTTTTTTTTTAAATATATAATTTACTTTGAAACACAAAAAAATGTTATAAAATATTTTAATGAGAATTCAATTGTCAAATTCTAGACTTACTCGAAATTTTTGACTAGCTGGTAAAGACATAACAAAGCTCCCATACAGACATTTGAGTCATTCATTTGTAGAAATATTGAAATTTTATCAACAATTCCAGTCCATTTTCCTGGAAAATCATGCTTCACAATGTTACTAACGCAAACAGCAAGCTGTACCCTTGAAGGAAAAAGTAAAACAAGTAACAATTCTGTTAAATGCATATATATAGTAAACTCAGAAAATGAAACCTAATTTATATAACTATTTTAAAAGTTGTAAACATTACTATACAACTCTTGAAATATGTGAATCTTGGATTAAAAGCTTTAATCCACTTTCTAATACATTAATTCCATGTTATTCAGATATACTTATCAAATTTGTGCATTTTTATTACAATGGTAAAATTATTTTAATCATTTTAAAATTACCCTTTAAATATTTTCTAGTTTTATGTAATCAAGTTACCATTGCATGGAAAATTCTCGAAGAATCTGAATATTGAAAAAGCATCCTTATACCTTTTTTAACATTTTGCTGACTGGACATTATACTCATGTTGAAACATCACCATATTTTAGAAAAACTAGTTACTAGCGTAAAGAAAATAATAAGAACTACCTTAAATTTAATTTTTCAAAAATCCCAGGTGAGGTGTGAGGGATTGTAAAAATAACTACACAGGCCCTATGGAATTTGGGTGAGAAAACTGGGAAAATGTTACACAGCATGATAATATCGTCAGGAAATTCAATTATACATCGAGGACTTACTCTGTTCTGTGTCCATACTGAGACCTTCTAAAGACTGTAAGATCAAGATGATTTTTATTTGTATTTCTTTAAACTTCCACATACTACATGTTATTGGCAATGTGTATCCCCCTACACTCCCTCTCTAATATCACAGTCGATGATAAAAGGCATAGATGATGTCCATGTCTTATAGCAAAGAGTATATAATCAGGACCACTCACATGAAAGTCTTGGTACATGTCATTTTCATGTGAACTTTTAATAAATTGTTGTTATTATACCTGACTGTTTATTGATACAACAATGTGTAGTGGATATTTGAATAAACGGTCACTTATTTTTGAGATTATGTTGCAATCTCCACTGACACTACGTTATCCAAACTGTGGGCTTTATATTTAAGGGAAACTTCTTGGCAACACTGCATGAAGCTGCATTGCTAAGTTCATAGTGCTCTCAGTACCCGTGAGAATTTTCTCGGACTACTTGTGGTAATTTTGTGTCTAACTGTACACTTATGATAACTTGTTTCCTAAACCCTAAAGCACATAATTAATAGTTCTTTAAGTGGAGTTACTTTTGAGCTATTATAAATAAAAGGTCAAAAGAACTATCAATTGTAACTAGTGGATCTTATATCAACATCATAGCAGGTGCCAATTTGAAAACTACTTTTTACTGAATAAATTTCAATTCTTATAGAAATTGTTAATATTTCTCACAAATAAATCGGGTGAGTACACTTTCCTTAAAAAAAATTTCAAGGACTTTTAAGTACCATGCAATTATTTTTCCAGGACATCATTTCTTCCATATTATGAAGTTGTATGTGTTTCTGGGAGGAAAAATCATAGCAAACTAACATTGTCTAATGTTGAAGCCGTAGAAGTTTTTGGAAAAAAACAATGTTGTTTAGGAAAATTTCAGCAACAGCATAACTGCTAGGGAAATTTCCAAAGAAAGCAAAATGTCTCAGAAAAAACACAATGCTGTGAATCTGCACACTTTCAACCCTGCCTTTTTCAAGCACTTTCAAGGACTTAACTAAAAAAATGAGAATTTTCAAGCACCAGTATGCACCCTGATAAATAATTAAAATTTAGAGCTTGTGGAATTAAATCAAAATTTACTATATTTTTAGCAAAATTTTTTGTCATTCTGTTACTGAGATAATGCAATGAAAATTACTCAATTTTACTTTATAAAATATACTTCTAAATATAAGTAAAAACTTTATTAAAGAGTAGAATTTAACCCATTTACGACTGCCAAGTGAAGGAAGAAGTGCTTCTGCGAGATTGTGCATAGAGAGAATTGCCTGCTGCTCAAGGTCCAGGCACTTTTGATGCTATGTGTAACATGGTGAAGAAATCATATTAAATAAGCTGTGGGTAAAACCAGAAAATAGACCCCCACTCATTTTTCTAAGTACAAAATTGCGCCAAGTTGGTGCATTTCTCCGTGTTTTGAAATTGACTCCTCCCAACTGAAGTGACGTATTTTCCCGTGTTTTAAAATAGGCTCCTCCTACCAAAATGACGTCGTATTCTATAATTTTATGAACTGGAATTTTGTTAAATGATATTGCAATTGAATATAAATAAAAGTGAATAAATAATACTCATAAAAATATTACAAAATACGATTTTTGTGCATTTTAAAAATATTGCGTAATGGCAGACGTATAAAAATATTGCGTAATGGCAGATTGTACTTTAACTAAATTTAAGGAAAACGATACTTAGAAAAAAGTTTGCACTTTTACTAAATTCAAGAGAAAGCGATACTTAGAAAAAAGTTTGTACTTTAACAAAATTTAAGAAAAAACGATACTTAGAAAAAAGTTTGTACTTTAACTAAATTCAATAGAAAACGATACTTAGAAAAAAGTTTGTACTTCAACAAAATTTAAGAAAAAACAGAACTTAGAAAAACGTTTGTACTTTAACAAAATTTAAGAAAAAACGATACTTAGAAAAAAGTTTGTACTTTAACTAAATTCAATAGAAAACGATACTTAGAAAAAAGTTTGTACTTTAACTAAATTCAGAGAAAACGATACTTAGAAAAATGTTTGTACTTTAACAAAAATCAAGAAAAAAACCGATACTTTAAAATTAAGAAACCCATTTTAAAAATACGGAAAAAGACAATTTCAAAACACGGGATGAACAAAGAAAAGAACTAACCTTTATGTAACGGATATCCATATTTGTTAATTACATCCACACCGGAACAATGTTTTCTTACACGTACATTCAACACCGCAGCACGTTTTCTTGAACATACATGTACATTTAACACCGGAACCTGCATATTTATTGAAAATTTGCATAAAATGTTAATGTCCATGAATTACGAGGAATGTTTTAAATATGTATTCCAAAAAGTTTGTACGTGTTTAAATCTTTGCAAATCGATCGAAAAAGATCTGTAAAAACAAGAGTCAACGAATTCGATCGAAAAAGGTCTGATGAAATACACAGAAGACTATTACTGCCTATTAAAATGCAGATTCCCAAACAGCCAAGCGCTGATTGGATGTCAGTGGGTTACCAGAAGCCGTGGGCTACCAGAATTGGCGAAGTATACGAAATGAAATTGCAACCCGATGAATCGCGCCAACTTGGCGCAGGGTCGTACTTTGAAAAATGAGTGGGGGCCTATTTTCCGGTTCAACCAAGCTGTGCTTTAAAATACATTTACCATTATCACAGAAATACATGGGTTTTATTGGATTTTGAGGGACCTGACTTGTGTTTTTAAATATGAGCCTTGAAAACTTATTTAATTTGTTTACTATTACTTGTATAATATCATCAATGAAATACATATTAAAAAATTAATTTTCTTTAAAAGAGGCTTTGAATTGTCTATATTTAGTTCAGAGTTCAGAAAACTGAAGAGATAGCTGATCTTCAAAATTTGAACTCTAATATCTGTACCCTGCTCAAAGTATCAAGAATATCATCCTCCCATCCACATTATCTTTTACATAAACTTCCACACTAAAGCACATAGAAACTGTTTCACTTTCTTCACTTATATCACTATAAGATTCATTCATTAATTGTTAAATTTTACTTTCAGAAATATTTTACTCAATTATTTATTGCAATAACTTGACATGGTTATTGCAATTCTTCTGAATAAATACCCACAAGCTTATATGCATTCTCCCCGAAAACCAGCGATAAAAATTTTCAGCCCTAATCACCTTATAAATGTACCCCCCCCCCCCTACAAGACCCTCATTATTAAAATAAACACAGAATAACTGCCATGAAAGAAACAATCACTTCTTTAAATATCTGTCTACATGCCTTTTAAATATCGGAACCACTACAACAGTTTGCATGTGTGTTTGTTTACACAATCAATTTACTCAGCATTCTTATGAAAAATAAAACTGAAGCTAAAATGTGAAGGTCAATGAATGATTCAGTAACTAGCTTTGCAAAAACTATAGGATTCTAAAAAAAATAAATAAATAAATAAAAATAAAAAAAATAAAAATATACCTTACGAGTTCTGGAGCATAAACAACAGCATCAACAATTGCATCTCTAATCATTGCTCTATCTTGCTCATGTATAGAAAATATAATCGCTTTTCCAGGTTCTTGTTCTCTATCTTGCCAGTACTGTGCAACCATATTTTTCATATAAATAACTCCAGCTTGCCGAACAGGCATTTCCAAATTTGTCATCATAACAACTTGTAATAAATTTGGTGCAAATCCTATAATTTTATGAACCTACAAAAGAAAAATTCAATTACTTCATTACACAAAATATATATTCCATGATACAGAATATATCTGTTTATATAACCATAGAATCTGGATTTGTTGTAAAGAACTTTAAATTCTATATTTTAAACAGGTATTTTTTGCTGACAATAGAATCCAAATTTTTTTGTAAAAATTTTAAAATTCTATATTTTAAACTAGTATTTTTGCTTGCTAACGTGGTTGTATTATTGATCACATAGACAAGCAAAATACCAGGTTGAAAGATGTTAAGACAATAGTCATAACAATACCAATCAATAAATTTATCAATCTCAAATCTATTCCAACGAAAACAGTTGTCAGTTAAGAACACCTACCCCTATTGACAGACCATGCAATTAAGGCCTTGTCCATTTCAATCACCCACTGTTTATTGTATTATTAAATATAAAAAGATTTGTAAACCCCAGAATGCTCAATGTAAAAATAACAATGTGTTTAATACTAAGAATTCTTCATAAGCCTCGAAATGAGATGATGGAAAGTTAATTTGCAGTAACCATTCACCCCCCAAAACAAGATTTTTGTCCCGGCTTATTTTTATCACTGATATGGTTAAAGTCCTTAAAGTTATAAAATAATGAATATGAGAGTGTACTCATAATTTTGCTAATCTGGCAACAGTGTAACCATACTGGAAATTCCAGGAATCTCAACAACATTTGGCCCTGGTCTGTCTAGTGAAGAACGAGGCAGCAGAGTAGTTTGATAACAGGGTTTAGTCATTTTCATAGAGCCAAGAGCTAGTCTTTCTATTTACTATGTGTGTTTATTGTATTATTAAATATAAAAATAATAGTGCATGATTAAAACTGCAGACTCATTTTCAACCCAAAGTAGGGATTGTGCCCTTTAAAAAACGATGTTGCGTCCTTGGAAACACCATAGGGAAAAAAGGTCAGCTAAATTTAAACGACAGTAAAGAAAGGCCAATGAAATATAAGAAAACTCTTGATAACAAAAATAAAATCCGGAAAACGCATTGAATAACAAGTTTACAGAGATTACAGCAGCTAAACTAATTAGTTTAAAATTATACTAACTTTAAATTCATAACATTTAAAACCATTAGTTGGGGCCCTTGAACTTTTGTCATTCAAAGAATTGCACGTGGCTACTTATGAAAGAGAGACGTTTTAAATTACACATAAATATTAACATGCGATCCTTGCGACATAAATAGAATTATCAGATTGAATCGAACTACATTAGTGCGAATCGCACACTATTCTAGCCACATGGAAAATCAGTAACAAGTATTATAAATCAGCAATAGAATTAAAAATTAATGAAATACGACAATGAAAAAAGTATGTATTTTAATATGTGTCATGTATGGTATTAAGCTATCAATTTATAGCTGTGATAGTTTACATTAGGCCTAAATAGATTTCAAACACACACATTACATATTAAGACCGGCAAACTGGAGTACCGTACCTGATCTAGTTGCTGCTCTGCGGCCTCCCTTTGATTGGGATCTATTGTCGCACGGAGTATTTCGATCAATTTATTAGGATCCATATTGTTTGAGAGAGATTTTGGATAGAGATTTAAATAATAAATAATCTCCAAGTGAAGGAACCCTATCTCACGTGAGTCACCCTTTTCAGAGAGAAATGGCCACGCTCAATTACATTCCGCAGCGCATGCTCCCGCGCATAGCGTGCACCATATGCAATTGCTGAGGTATGTTGAGATGTATGATATTTTACTAAACACAAACAATGGGTGCGTTTTTTTTCACTTCACCAGTCGTTTCATGGTCATAAAACTATCAACTATGACGTCATGAAAAATGCTCAAAAAGTGGCGAATCAGATTATTTTTCAAAACGTTACTTGCCACCCAGCAGTATTTTGAATATTGGTGAGAAATATTTTATTAGACGCCATTTCTCAATAGATTCCCAATAGGCACCTTTCTGTCAAATCCAAGGCTAACTAGAAAGACTTATGTGTTCCTAGTCAGCATTGGTTCAATTTTCATAGTAGTATAGCGATATTTTTGCCAGAAATACTGGATTTTATATTGAAACATGGTCTGAGATAAGATTATTTTACATCGTGATTGAGAATGAATAAAGTTCCTCAAACTTTGTGTGTTTGTGAAGTATGAGCCAGAACTTTGCACCGATGATGATCCTGATTCTCAGACTGTTCATTCAGGGTCCGGATTTACTATCTTGCTGATGCAAAAATTTTCATAGGGTCGAGATGTCATCTCTCTAAGCCACGGCTTAGTCAACTCTTCGGTAGATGCACCCAGTGCCACCCATACAAATTGCGGATCCCCTCAATACTATATTTTAGCCTCTTTGTGGATTTTTCATGTTTTCTTCAGTCTCAAAACAGAAATATTACGATATGGGCCCATCCCCCTCACAAATAGGAGTGGTGTCTGTCCTCTTATGGGTGGCCTTGATCCACCTGTAATTTTAGCCAGATCAGGCCGTTAAGGCGGATTTAAACCGATCCGAAAAGTTACCTTTTTCCGATAGATGGCTCTGAATATCGCAGGTTTGGCGAGATCTGAACCTGCGCCAAACAGCGATTATTGTTCAATTTGCGGTAGCCCTTATTTCACTTCCGGATTAATCCAGAAACCGGATGTTATGAAATGCATTCAATCTCAAAGACAGAGCCTGTTTTTCTCGGCTAATAAATTCAAATAATGGACTACTATACATAAAAGTATGTAGAAACTTTCTTTCTATAAAATTTCATGTTTATATTGCATGTTCTTACGTATCAGTACAAATCTTAAAATCTTATATGCGTATTGTTACTGTAATAAATATTGATATATAAATAATGAGTGTTGATGGGAAACTGACGAGTTAATTCATATATTGCTGTTGAAGTATATTTGAAATTTTAACACTTTAAATGGATTTGCTTGTCGTGCCTATCATCTGCACTCTTAAGCATTTCATATTTTATTAGCTCTATTTCTATTGCTCATGGGTTAGCAAAATTCATTGTACCTGCATTGGTAATGTTTTATATGCGTTCATAATGATGTGCTTATTGTTTTATGCTTAATTCTAAACTATTTCAGGAAACAGGAATAAATTGGTTTCTGGTGAAACTGAGAGATTCCTATTTATTGTTATTGGAGTGTATTTGAAATTTCAGCAATTTAAATATTTTGCCTTTTCTACCTATGATGTATGTTCTTAACTATTTGTGGAGCTACTTTGTATGTTGTTTATATTCTCTTAATAACATAACAAGCCAAATTCTAAGAAATGAATACTTCATCATCATTTTATAAGGAAGTTGCTTTACTCATCTTGAACCAAAAGGTGAATAGTAGAAACCACTTCCTTATTGTGGCCCTGCATCAGTGCTATTAAAACACACAGACTTAAATGAAAAAAGAACAAAATGAAAGTTGATATTGGCTTGAAATGATATTGACAATTTCATCCCTTTCCTTATTTCCTATAAACCCAGTGTTAGCGAGCATTGAAATTTTTTTCTGTTTGATTGGAAATTCAACTGTGTGCATTTTAAATTCAATATATTAGCGGAGTCATAACAGTAAATATAATGTTCAACAGTAATTGTATTAGGGATCTATGTTCCCTGCTCTCTATACATAACCCATATATGTGCGCACAGGGGTTAAACAGGTATATTAAAATCTTTAACAATTTTACTAAAATCTAAAATTATTTTAGAATTTTCCTATTTTTTTATCCAAAGTGCTAGTCTTGATTTTTTTAATATTAAAGTGAAATAGATATAAAGTGAAATAGATATAAATGTTTATCAATTACTATAGAATTATCTTTAAAATATAAATCACACTAAAATCTCAAATGTAAAATCATACTAATATGGTAATATCATTTCAACCATGAATAGCAGGTGCTAATTATCAAATATAAATAGAATCATAGACTAATTTAATATTCCAGAAACCCTAATGCCAAAATCTATAGAAAATTGGATTCCCTTCAGAAAATTACCAGATGCATATTATCTCTAACATTAATCATAATTTGCTATCTTCACAGCTCAAAGTACACGTCTCTATCCCTAGTCCCTATTCTTTACCATTGACCAATTTTAACTAATAATAAGATATGCAAATTTAAAAAATTTCACATCCTTTTCACTTTAATGCACAATAGAAATTCCTTTCACTCAAAATGCTCATGCTATCCAGAATCCTAGGACTAATGTTGTGTTTATGATTTTTAATATTTTAGTTAAAATGGCATGTTTTAACAAGATTTCTTTTGGGAAAATGCTAAATAAAACTGGCACAGTTAAGACATTGTGTACACATCAAAGTTAAGGTGGCTTTAGAAACACCCACTACCAACCAAGTCATCTTTTGTCAACAGATGATGCTGAATATTGCAGGTTTGATGAAATGTGGCAAAAGACGATTGTTTAATTTGCAGTAGCACTCTTCACTTCTTCCGGCCACACATCTTGCTACCATAAGCCTTCGGGTTCGTCGTGTGGTCTGGGTTTTCAACTCTTCACTTCTAATTTAATTCTGAACAAAACCCGATATTAGGGGGATAATCAAAATCAACACTCAAAATTTTTTCTCCGAGAAGTACTCAGCTTTATTTCAACATGTTTCCGAGTGTTTTTCAAATTATTTTGTATATTAATGGTAGGGTATGGCATGAAATATAGGATAACTATAGGTTTCGAAGAAGCAATTGCCTAATAAAAAAAGTAAGTTTTATCTTTTTCTTTCTTATTGATAATATTTGATGTTTACATTATATGCAAATTATCTTGAGCCCATAGAAATAAAGTAAAATGTTGTATAACAACATTTTACATGTTCTTATAATAGTATTGAATATTAGTACAAGAACTGATGCAAAACTGACAAGTTGATTTTATTGAAGTGTATTTGAAATTTCAACACTTTAAATATATTTACTTGTTGTACCTATGTTTTGTTTTTAAGCATTGTTTGTTAAGTTTTGTATATTTTAAGAGCTTTTATTTTCTAATGCACATGAGGTAGGTAAATTCCAGTATTTGACCTAAATAATATTTTGTTTATTTTTTATGCTCAATTCTAAACTGTTTCCGACAACAAAAGTTAATAGGTTCATACAAAAATGTCAAATATTTTTTGTTGTTTAAGTTTATTCAGCATTTTAAATATGTTTGCTTGTATGTCTGCATTTTTTCAAGCTACTTCCTATAGTTAGCTTTGTATATTATATTTTGTCTTGATAATATAAGTGAACAAATGGAAATTCTGTAAAATAAAATCTTTGACCATCATCATTCTATGAAAGCATAGCCGGACTCAAGGGATTATTTCCGATAAATTTGCTCAATGAATATCACAAGTTTTTACTAATTGAAATGCAGCTGTTTATTTGGTTATACATTTTTTATTTAATAAAATAGCAGAGTTTTAACAGTAAATGTAATAAGAATATACCAATAAAATAAGAAATTTGTCAAAATACAGCATACATTACATTTTAGTAGTCAACTGGCTAAAATTTAATGTATGCTGTATTATAAAGTTTATATTTTGTTTTTTACTGCATAGTTTTGAAGTAATTTTGACAGAAAATGTAATAATCGACACACTGTATATTAGGGACCTATGTTCCTTACGCACTATGCATAACCCTATTTTTTTGTACTTCAAAATTTAAGCGAAAGCTCTATATCTTTGTATTCTCAACAGATTTGGCTAAAGCAGATTACCATATCTTGGTTGTAATGAAGGTCTGGGGTGGGGGGATTATGCTTTTTTCCAGTTGTGAACCATGGAATTTACTTTTCACTTCAACAATAAATGTTAAGGAAACTCTCCCTTAAACTTGAAAATTCAAATGTTCATTTAGTGGCAAGCGCCCAATAGGCAGTTTTAGTTTAGTAGCCACTGTATCACAATTTTTTTGTAAAATCAGTAAGTGTGGTTACATATACTTAATATATATATATATATATATATATATATATATATATATATATATATATATATATATATATATATATATATATATAATGTGTTATATATATATAGGTATGAGGGATAAGAATTGGGGAAATAATAAACAGTTATCAAACTTTTGGACAGTTTTCTGATTAAAACAGAATAGAAGAGGGGTGATGTGGCCTAAAGTTGTTTCATTTAATCACCACAGTGCATTGTGTAATCAACCTGTGGTAACTGGCTAGTTCCTATTTTCAGGGTTATTCTAGGATAATATTGTAAACTTGCATTTTAATTTTTATAAAATTTCTCATACCCCCCACCTTCCTTTTTTAATAATAAGCCCTTCCTATTTTTATCTGCTTATCCACTGTTTTTTCCACACTTTTAGTATATATTTTTTAATTTTCTTTTTTCTTTCTCTTATTTGTTTTTATTTGTGGTGAACGTATATTTAGTTTAAGGATAAAAGAAAATATATTAAGGAAATGAAAGCAATGAAATAATTTTGGCATGAACTCGGTCATATTCTGTATCTACTTTAAATATGTTTGGTTGTATATACTTCAATTTTCAATGCATGTTTGTTTTTACATATTAAAATAGTTTTAAACCATTATTGTCTTTCTGTAGTTCTGCACATGAGGCAAGAACCCCACTTTATAAGTAGGGCTCTGAATATTTCTTTGGTAGGATTTAGTACCCATAATCTCAGATACAATGTAGAATACCATGTACATGTGAAAAATCACTGGGAAGAGTGATAATGTAACTTTGCACATTGCTTAGTCCCCTAAGCTTCCTTCTAGCTCTGACTCTGATTATGCCTTACTTATTTCAGGAGTAGTCACAAATTACAAGGTGTGTTACATTATATTTTATTTACGTATAATGCAGTATCTTTTTACTAAGAAATATATATAATTATATGCAAGAAATATAAATTTATTGTAATTAATAATCTTATATATATTCTACTTTCATGTTTTTGTTTCCATTCAGTGTAAGGTTTATATAAAGTATTTTGATGAAATTAAAAATTTCTAGATGTAGTTTTAATAGATGCTTTTGTAACTAGGTAACGAAAGTACAATAGACCTCTGGTCGCTATGTTAGGCTCTCTTTAAGCCACCCACCTCTAAGTCATAAGTCAACTAGGTAAAGAACATGTTTGGGGAGGATGGTAATGAGGATATATGTGATGAGTTAATTTTTGGTTCAAACAGAGCAAAAACAGTTACGAATAATGGAATGCTCGGGGAAAAGTTTCTTGTTATAAATATGTAATAAGAAAGATTGTAATGGGTTTGAAAATGTAATATACAGCTTTGATTGCATATCCACATTTTGAACCTCGCACATTACAAATTGAATGTGTATTAAATCTTTAAATGTAAAAGTGAGTATCTAATCTGAATATGAAAAAATATATTAATTTTCATTTGTATATAGTACCATTATAAGTTGATAAAATAATACGTTCTTCACTTATTATTGACATTTATATCCTGTGAAATATCAGTAATGCTAGACATTTACCTTTGGTGAATGAAATCTAATTTTTAATCTGAATTGGAGTAATTACTGATTTAAATCAGTTTTAAGATATCAAAACTTGAAATGTTAATGGAAATAGAATATTTTTTTAAACTTAATAAAATTGTAAAGATATAAAAAAAAAAATTTTCACTGCTGTCAAAAAGAATCATAAATCTACAACTTCATTAGAACACAGCATCACCTTTGTTGGGATGATGCTAATGCTGTATCTCATTTATCATGACGAAGAAGGTTCTTTATTGCTTTTGAAACCGGTTGATATTTTTTTTACAATTTTTTATGTGTTGCTAATTTTTTTTAAAGACATTTATAGCTGGGCTGCTCATAGAAATTACGAACCCACTACAAATATTTACCATGCCCCCACCCTAATTATGTTGGATTTTCTCCTCTTTGTAAACTTTTTATGTTTTCTTCAGCCTCAAAAATATTGAGGTTTGGGACCTTCACTCAAGTGGTATATGCACCACCCACCTATGGGCGGCCTGTTAATAGAATGTAAAAATTATTTAAATTAAATGATATGACTAAATATTTTCACTTTTTATTTTTGATTTATGTGATGAAAAGGATATAAGCAAATTAGACATCATTTCATACTCAAAGTCTTTATAAGCAAGATAGAAAAATACAAATTTTTTGTTAATTAAAAAAATATTTAACTTCTTATTTTTATTTTAAATTAACAAATTTGCCATTTAAATATTTTGATTTAAAAAATATGTTTGGATGTTTTTATTAACAATCCATTGTTAAAATTGCATGACAAATGTCGAAAATATATTTAAAGCAAATAAAATAACATTGATATTGAATTCACGAATACGTTAGCTACAGCTGTGCTATCATCCACTGTCTGCATAAAGGGAATTTATTTTAACATTTGATGTAATTTACAGAAAATTATGAAATAGATTAGGTGTAGAGAAAGCATAAAAATTTATTTTCTTGGTGAAACACATATGAACCATTTGGTGAGAAAACAAAATAGAAGTAGGCCTATACACTATTTAAGAGAAAGTCCAGTGAGGACTTACATTCTCTATATATATTTTTACTTTCCCCCCTCTCTCTCTCTCTGCAATACTCCTGCAATAATAATGTATAGGGAACATATTGGAATCGTGCCGAAAATCGCAACTCGAGTTTTCAACGGATTTACACGTTTCAGGATATCTAGAACACGAAAAAACTATTTTTAGCATGACGTTTGTGTGTGTCTGTCTGTCTGTGTAATGCATGTATCCACTCTAACTCAAAAACAAATCGACCGAATTTCATAAAATTTGGTAGGTAAGTAACTTGTGTATGACCTTGGTACTGATTAGTTTTGGGTAAGATTCGGGGTAAAAGAATCCGGCTTTTATTTCGAAATGGCCCTCAAAATTCGTCAAAATCTGAAATAAAAGATTACGTATGCTCAAATATGTCAATTAAATGCTTGTTTCACAAGTAACTTTTGGTGATGAAAAAATAAAGATCGACCCCATTACTCTAGGACTAGCCGTTCTCTAGATATTTTAGTTTTTTCACATTTTTGCTGCAGGGCGCGGTAGCCCATTGGTTAGCGCGCTGGAGTTGCACTCGGTAGGCCCGGGTTCGATTCCAGCCACTGCCAAAACTGCCGCCGTGTTCATGCGGAGTACGATCACGTTAAACATGTGGGTCCGAAAGTCCTTCCGAGAGGTTGGTGGTAGGGGAAGGAGGGTACGGTCCCTGTGGATGCCTCCCCCACTGGGTTCCGGTCTGAATTGGGTGGCACTTCCCGACCGTCCAAACAGTTACCTTACACCTTTCTGGTAGGTCGGACGGTCTGGGTTTCAACAACAACATTTTTGCTGCACTGGTTTGGAGAATAAGTCCAGTTACCAAATGAAAACGAAAGCTTATTTAAAAGTGCAAATTTAGTGTCATTTCAATTAATTATGCGTGCTCTTTAATGCAATTAAACTCAATTTAACGAATTATTAATGAAATGAAGTGGAAATGACTTTGAGTCTGCAGAGAAAGTCATGTGCTGCTCACATCAGATTTTGTAATTCACTAATAAAGCTTTACCGAATACGATAAGAGGTCTTTCCAAATGAGTTTCCACTCGACTTTTTATATATATTTACTAATATTCCATATTATTTACCCTGTCCATATAATGAAAAAGATGTCTGTTTGTGCAGTCTGTAGCGGAAAAATCTAATCTCCGTACGGCAATGAAATTAGATACAGAGATACCTCGACTCCTGAGAAAAAACGCCTAATAAAGATTTTTTTTTTATCGGATCGAGTGCAGCCCCATGAGTTCGCGCAGCGATCGACTACGTTTTTAGAAAAATTGGATGAATGAATTTAATTAATTCTTGCTTTAAATCTCGAGCAACGTCGGATACATTTTCTGCGTGGTCGAGAGCTACTGCAAGGATGCTGTTCTAATCAAGCTCTATTAGAAAAGCGCAGTGGTCATGGTGTAAATTTAATCAAAGTTTTGCATCTTAAATTCCGAGAGTAGAAGAGGAAAGCCGGTTCTGCAACAGAGGCTCAGCGATGCTCAGCGCTCAGCAAAATGGCCGCCATCTTGGATTTTCGTAATCCTGGACGGGGGTGTAAAAGAGGGGAGAGAATGAAAAAAGGTGGGGGTGAAAATTTTTCGAAACTTTTTGTTGGGTGGCAACGATGTCGTAGTCTTGTACGAGGGGTTGAGGGGGAAATAAATTTTTTGGAATGAGATTTTTTTTCTAAGTATAGGAGAAACTTTTTTCGGGGTGGCAACGCCTAGGGTTCTGCAACGAAGGCTCAGCGATGCTCAGCGCCCCCTAGCGACGGAAAGTGGAACTATGGAGGATGGAACTTAGAAATATTTTTTGTTTGGGTTGCCATAGCAACACCTGGGGGGGAGAAACTTTTTCGAGGTGGCAACACCATCGGAGGCGGTATGGAACCATCAGCGCCCCCTAGCGGCAGAAAGGAGAATTAAAATTGGGATTTTTCTATCCTAATGGGACTTTTTTTTCTTTTTTTTTTTAAAATGAATTAAGTACGAAATATTCGTATTTTTTTTTTCTTATATTTTTTCACAAATGTAAGTTTTTTACTTTTCAAAAACCACACTTGTGCCGTTTTCTCTATGGAAATTAACATAGGTTTTCGCACTTGTGCTATTTTTTAACGTTTTTTCACAAAAACATACTTTTTACTAGCAAAATTTCGTAAATGCAAGTTTTTTTCTTATATTTTTTCGCAAATGTAATTTTTTTACTTTTCAAAAACCACACTTGTGCCGTTTTCTCTATGGGAATTAACATAGGTTTTCGCACTTGTGCTATTTTTTAACGTTTTTTCACAAAAACATACTTTTTACTAGCAAAATTTCGTAAATGCAAGTTTTTTTCTTATATTTTTTCACAAATGTAAGTTTTTTACTTTTCAAAAACCACACTTGTGCCGTTTTCTCTATGGAAATTAACATAGGTTTTCACACTTGTGCTATTTTTTAACGTTTTTTCACAAAAACGCGATTTTTACTAACAAAATTTCATAAATGCAAGTTTTTTTCTTATATTTTTTCGCAAATGTAATTTTTTTACTTTTCAAAAACCACACTTGTGCCGTTTTCTCTATGGGAATTAACATAGGTTTTCACACTTGTGCTATTTTTTAACGTTTTTTCACAAAAACATACTTTTTACTAACAAAATTTCGTAAATGCAAGTTTTTTTCTTATATTTTTTCGCAAATGTAATTTTTTTACTTTTCAAAAACCACACTTGTGCCGTTTTCTCTATGGGAATTAACATAGGTTTTCACACTTGTGCTATTTTTTAACGTTTTTTCACAAAAACATACTTTTTACTAACAAAATTTCGTAAATGCAAGTTTTTTTCCTATATTTTTTCGCAAATGTAAGTTTTTTACTTTTCAAAAACCGCACTTGTGCCGTTTTCTCTATGGGAATTAACATAGGTTTTCGCACTTGTGCTATTTTTTAACGTTTTTTCACAAAAACATACTTTTTACTTGTAAAAAACTAACAAAAACGCGTTTTTAAAGTAGCAGAATCGCGTGAATCGGTGTTTTAAAGTAGCAGAATCGCGTGAATTGGTGTTTTAAAGTAGTAGAATCGCGTGAATTGGTGTTTTAAAGTAGCAGAATCGCGTGAATTGGTGTTTTAAAGTAGCAGAATCACGTGAATTGGTGTTTTAAAGTAGCAGAATCGCGTGAATTGGTGTTTTAAAGTAGCAGAATCTCGGGAATCTCGGGAATCGCATGAATTGGGTGTATGAGAGGGGGTGTGTTTGCCCAACCGGTCTTGGAGTTTAAATTAATATGTGTGCTATTTTATGCATATGTTATTTCTTTAAACCAACATGTTTTAAAAACCGCATAGCGCATTAAATCACGATGACAGATCTACCCCTCCCCACCTCGCGTGAATGTGGATAGTTACATCGTATGGCCAGTGCGAGAAAGATGAGGATACTGCTAACAGAGCGTGGTTCTGTATCTGGATATAACTTGAGGCTATTTGCCGCGTTGGGCTGGGTCGACTGAACCGCTCTCGCTGCTATTGTTAACATCTGTGGTGGGGGACAGTTTTTACGAGCTCATAGAATGCTTGTGTTGTTAGATGAAAAGACGCCACTAAATATCATTGTATTCTCAGCTGGGAGAGGCTCTTTTAAAGAAGTTCTTATTAAATTTTAACATGTTTTAAAAAGAATCTTTCATTCATTAGTGTTATGAATCTCACAAGTTAATTAAAGGCTATTAATTAAATTAATTGATTAAGTATTGAATGCCTGTATACCAGGAGCATGTCAAAGACATGTCAAGGGGTATGTCAAAGCGTACCAAGGGTGTACCAAAGGAGTATGCTAAAGACATGACAAGGTCTACACTATCCCTCTGCTATATCACGGTTACGAAGTGAACTGCGAGAATCTTGTAGGGTGTAGGGGTATGTCAAGAGGATCGAACATGAATTTTAAGAATGTGCCGCTTTTTGCGTTTTTTTCACAAAAAGTTTTCAAAACGTTAAAAAAACAACAAAAATGTGTGTTTTTTCAACAAGTTGAAGTTTTGGAGTTGTTGGATTTCTCTATGGGAATTAACATGGGTTTTCACACTTTTGCGAATTTTTTAGAAAAAAAATGTGGTTTTTTGCAAAAATGCGGCCAAAAATGTGTTTTTTGCAAAACGCGGAATCGGCCGATTTTTTTCAAACTGTTGGATTTCTCTATGGAAATTAACATAGGTTTTCACACTTTTGCAATTTTTTGAAAGAAAATGTACGTTTTTGCAAAAATGCGGCCAAAAAAGCGTGTTTTTAAAGTAGCAGAATCGCGTGAATTGGGTGTATGGGAGGGGGTGTGTTTCCCCAACCACTACGGTCTTGGGGGTTTAAAAAATTTTAAAAATAAATATTTTCAATAAATATTCCCAAAAATAAATATTTTTAATAAATATTTCCAAAAATAAATATTTTTAAATAATCGTGAAAGTGTCTAAAATACTTGAGTGTTATGAATCTCACAAGTTAATGAAAGGATGATAATTAAATAAAGTCTTAGAGTTTAAATAATAGCAGATACCAATGGCTGTATACATATGTTTTTACAAGTGTACTACTACTACCATAGGGGGTTTCTTTAAACCAACATGTTTTAATACGTGTGTTATTCTAAGAGGGAGAAACACCTAATATGGTGATACATATGACACACGCGCTCAGCACAAATCGATAGAAATAAATGGTGAGATAGTTTTTAAAGACGAGACTTTTAAATTTTTTTTTTTCGATAAATAAGGTATTTGAGGTTATTTAACGTGTGAATGAACGATACATACCAATAAAATGAGGAACTAGGCTAAGTTTACAAGTATGGGACTTTAAAGTTTTGATGTTTTAGGGGTAGAACTTGAATTTATAATTAAACATGATTTATACTAACTACTGCAAAGGGAGAAATGCATAGCGAAAGGGGTTATGTGTGTATATATATATATATATATATAATACATATAACCAACACCCACCGGTGGAATGCAGATCTAAGATAGTATGTTTAGGAGAAGACATGAGATTCTTAAGTAAATGGAGTATTGAGAGGCATTTAAAGAGATATAAACATATGATAAGGCAACATCCATAATACACACAACTAATATAGGACAGCGAAAGGAAAACTTTAGTATTGTTTAGAGACCGAACTTCAAATATGTAAGTAAATGTAGGTGTTTGGAAATTTTTAATGGGCTATGTGCAACACACATGTCCCCGATCACAGTGGTGGAAAAGTGATACCGGAGCAGTTTTTAAAGATGTGACTTTAACTTTTTTCAATTAAGTGAAGAATCTAATAAATATTAGAGGGTGCTAGCGCTTACCGAGGGTTTTATGTATAATACACATAAGCAGCATATAACATTAGGAAGGGGATATTAGAAATTTTTTTAAAGATAGGACTCTAGATTTTGGAACTAAATGAGATATCAAGAAACATTTAAAGGGGATGAAAATATCTAATGAGGCGGAATGGGGGTGTACTTACCCAAGATACCCAGCACTGAAATTATTCACTAAGATAAATTTTTTTAAAGTAAAGACTTTAGAAGTTTCACATAAAAGGCAATTTATACTAGTTTTTAAAGAAATGAAAACGCCCAGCGAGATGACTTAGAATGAATACAACGCCGATATATATAACAGTGAAAAGAAAACTTAAATATTGTTTAAAGACTGCACTTCAAATTTCAAAGTAAATGTACATACCCGGAAACTTTTAATGGACTAGTATAATACACATACTCGATATAACAGTTAAATGACGAACTAAGAATAATTTATAAGTATGTAACTTTGGATTTTTTTAGTTAAATAGGGATTTCAGCTAATTTTTAGAGGTATAGAAAGGTATACTAAAGGGTGTACAACAAATTTTTAGAAGGGACTTAGGGAATTTGCTAGCTAAATAGGGATTTCCACTACTTTTTAAAGGGATATAAAGGCATACTAAAGGGTATATAGCAAATTTTTAGAGGGGACTTTGAGAATTTTTTAGCTAAATAGGGATTTCTACTAACTTTTAAGGAATAGAAACACGTACTGAAGAGTATAGAGCGTAATCATTACTAACACCTAGTGCTAAAATGAGGAATTAGAGTAATATTTTGGGGATGGGACTTTAGATTTTTAAGTAAATGTTATGTTTAAAAACTTTTAAAGTAGCGTAAATACCTACTAAGATGACATATGCGATACACATAGCCAATACATAGTTATTAAATAGGGAAAAGCTAAGATGGCTTTTTAGAATAACACCTAAAATTTTTTCTAACTAAGCGCAATATATCAACACTTAAAGCGGACGAATACGAAGATTCAGACGGCATATGTGATACACATCGCGGGCACATAATAGTTAAATCTTAATTTAAGTAAGTTTTTAAGGATAGAACTCTGAATTTTTTGGGTAAATGAGATGTTTAAGAACATTTAAAGAGTCAAAAACACCTAATAAGGCGGTATGAGATGATTTCATCATCATCAGATAACAGCGAAATGGGGATACTACAAATATTTTAAAGGGGAATCCTTAAAATTTCTAAGTAAATAACCTTTAAAGGGGTGAAAAATATATAGTGAAGTTGTGTAGATAATACAGATCATCGACATTCTAAAACAGACAAGACATGTCTATACAAGATAAAAAAATGTTGCACGTTAATATAAACATACATTATTCTATGTAGCAATGTAATATATACCCCAAGATTTATATAAAGTAATTGCGAATACATTATACCAATCCCATCAGAAATCAGCTAAAATAATAAAATTATCAAGCTGAATAATATATCTAGGTACTAAAACCCCAACAAACTACATCAAATTGATAAAAATCTTAACTAAATAAAATAATAAAGCTGTAACATACTATAAAAATACTAAGTTTAATAAAATAATAGAATAAAATCATATTAAAGCAAGTACTTACATGTTCAATCCGACTCAAAATGCTACATTAGGTGTAGGCCGATGAATAATGACAGATATAACATCTCCAGCTTTACCAACTTAAACCGACATATTCCCAGAGCAACTTGAAACGCGTCTTGACAGCACGAAATCCACAGCAGAAGTGATAAAATCGATACTTCAACGACACCCCCTACACGACAAGGTCACATCAAGGTCATATCATGGTTACAGTTAAACTATGGTATAAAATAGAATCACATGTTAAAAAATAATAGATTTTAGTAAAATAATTAAAGAAAATCCCTCTGTGATTATGAATGACCTGTCTATATTTACCGTGTGTGTGTGTGTGTGTACGTGTGTGTGTGTGTGTGTGTGTGTGTGTGCGTGTGTGTGTGCGTGTGTGTGTGTGTGTGTGTATGTGTGTGTGTGTGTGTGTGTATGTGTGTGTGTGTGTGTGTGTGTGTGTAATTATACCTTAAAAAGCTATATATCTGTAGTATCCCAACGGATACTAATATTTGTCTTACACATTTAGTTAAAACTTTTTTTTTAATTACACTTAAAATAAGTGCAACTGAAATAAAGTTTTTCTAAGTTTAAAAAACAAATATTAGTATCCGTTGGGATACTACAGATATATAGCTTTTTAAGGTATAATTACACACACACACACACACACACACATACACACACACACACACACACACACACACACGCACACACACACGCACACACACACACACACACACACACACACGTACACACACACACACACACACACGGTAAATATAGACAGGTCATTCATAATCACAGAGGGATTTTCTTTAATTATTTTACTAAAATCTATTATTTTTTAACATGTGATTCTATTTTATACCATAGTTTAACTGTAACCATGATATGACCTTGATGTGACCTTGTCGTGTAGGGGGTGTCGTTGAAGTATCGATTTTATCACTTCTGCTGTGGATTTCGTGCTGTCAAGACGCGTTTCAAGTTGCTCTGGGAATATGTCGGTTTAAGTTGGTAAAGCTGGAGATGTTATATCTGTCATTATTCATCGGCCTACACCTAATGTAGCATTTTGAGTCGGATTGAACATGTAAGTACTTGCTTTAATATGATTTTATTCTATTATTTTATTAAACTTAGTATTTTTATAGTATGTTACAGCTTTATTATTTTATTTAGTTAAGATTTTTATCAATTTGATGTAGTTTGTTGGGGTTTTAGTACCTAGATATATTATTCAGCTTGATAATTTTATTATTTTAGCTGATTTCTGATGGGATTGGTATAATGTATTCGCAATTACTTTATATAAATCTTGGGGTATATATTACATTGCTACATAGAATAATGTATGTTTATATTAACGTGCAACATTTTTTTATCTTGTATAGACATGTCTTGTCTGTTTTAGAATGTCGATGATCTGTATTATCTACACAACTTCACTATATATTTTTCACCCCTTTAAAGGTTATTTACTTAGAAATTTTAAGGATTCCCCTTTAAAATATTTGTAGTATCCCCATTTCGCTGTTATCTGATGATGATGAAATCATCTCATACCGCCTTATTAGGTGTTTTTGACTCTTTAAATGTTCTTAAACATCTCATTTACCCAAAAAATTCAGAGTTCTATCCTTAAAAACTTACTTAAATTAAGATTTAACTATTATGTGCCCGCGATGTGTATCACATATGCCGTCTGAATCTTCGTATTCGTCCGCTTTAAGTGTTGATATATTGCGCTTAGTTAGAAAAAATTTTAGGTGTTATTCTAAAAAGCCATCTTAGCTTTTCCCTATTTAATAACTATGTATTGGCTATGTGTATCGCATATGTCATCTTAGTAGGTATTTACGCTACTTTAAAAGTTTTTAAACATAACATTTACTTAAAAATCTAAAGTCCCATCCCCAAAATATTACTCTAATTCCTCATTTTAGCACTAGGTGTTAGTAATGATTACGCTCTATACTCTTCAGTACGTGTTTCTATTCCTTAAAAGTTAGTAGAAATCCCTATTTAGCTAAAAAATTCTCAAAGTCCCCTCTAAAAATTTGCTATATACCCTTTAGTATGCCTTTATATCCCTTTAAAAAGTAGTGGAAATCCCTATTTAGCTAGCAAATTCCCTAAGTCCCTTCTAAAAATTTGTTGTACACCCTTTAGTATACCTTTCTATACCTCTAAAAATTAGCTGAAATCCCTATTTAACTAAAAAAATCCAAAGTTACATACTTATAAATTATTCTTAGTTCGTCATTTAACTGTTATATCGAGTATGTGTATTATACTAGTCCATTAAAAGTTTCCGGGTATGTACATTTACTTTGAAATTTGAAGTGCAGTCTTTAAACAATATTTAAGTTTTCTTTTCACTGTTATATATATCGGCGTTGTATTCATTCTAAGTCATCTCGCTGGGCGTTTTCATTTCTTTAAAAACTAGTATAAATTGCCTTTTATGTGAAACTTCTAAAGTCTTTACTTTAAAAAAATTTATCTTAGTGAATAATTTCAGTGCTGGGTATCTTGGGTAAGTACACCCCCATTCCGCCTCATTAGATATTTTCATCCCCTTTAAATGTTTCTTGATATCTCATTTAGTTCCAAAATCTAGAGTCCTATCTTTAAAAAAATTTCTAATATCCCCTTCCTAATGTTATATGCTGCTTATGTGTATTATACATAAAACCCTCGGTAAGCGCTAGCACCCTCTAATATTTATTAGATTCTTCACTTAATTGAAAAAAGTTAAAGTCACATCTTTAAAAACTGCTCCGGTATCACTTTTCCACCACTGTGATCGGGGACATGTGTGTTGCACATAGCCCATTAAAAATTTCCAAACACCTACATTTACTTACATATTTGAAGTTCGGTCTCTAAACAATACTAAAGTTTTCCTTTCGCTGTCCTATATTAGTTGTGTGTATTATGGATGTTGCCTTATCATATGTTTATATCTCTTTAAATGCCTCTCAATACTCCATTTACTTAAGAATCTCATGTCTTCTCCTAAACATACTATCTTAGATCTGCATTCCACCGGTGGGTGTTGGTTATATGTATTATATATATATATATATATATACACACATAACCCCTTTCGCTATGCATTTCTCCCTTTGCAGTAGTTAGTATAAATCATGTTTAATTATAAATTCAAGTTCTACCCCTAAAACATCAAAACTTTAAAGTCCCATACTTGTAAACTTAGCCTAGTTCCTCATTTTATTGGTATGTATCGTTCATTCACACGTTAAATAACCTCAAATACCTTATTTATCGAAAAAAAAAATTTAAAAGTCTCGTCTTTAAAAACTATCTCACCATTTATTTCTATCGATTTGTGCTGAGCGCGTGTGTCATATGTATCACCATATTAGGTGTTTCTCCCTCTTAGAATAACACACGTATTAAAACATGTTGGTTTAAAGAAACCCCCTATGGTAGTAGTAGTACACTTGTAAAAACATATGTATACAGCCATTGGTATCTGCTATTATTTAAACTCTAAGACTTTATTTAATTATCATCCTTTCATTAACTTGTGAGATTCATAACACTCAAGTATTTTAGACACTTTCACGATTATTTAAAAATATTTATTTTTGGAAATATTTATTAAAAATATTTATTTTTGGGAATATTTATTGAAAATATTTATTTTTAAAATTTTTTAAACCCCCAAGACCGTAGTGGTTGGGGAAACACACCCCCTCCCATACACCCAATTCACGCGATTCTGCTACTTTAAAAACACGCTTTTTTGGCCGCATTTTTGCAAAAACGTACATTTTCTTTCAAAAAATTGCAAAAGTGTGAAAACCTATGTTAATTTCCATAGAGAAATCCAACAGTTTGAAAAAAATCGGCCGATTCCGCGTTTTGCAAAAAACACATTTTTGGCCGCATTTTTGCAAAAAACCACATTTTTTTTCTAAAAAATTCGCAAAAGTGTGAAAACCCATGTTAATTCCCATAGAGAAATCCAACAACTCCAAAACTTCAACTTGTTGAAAAAACACACATTTTTGTTGTTTTTTTAACGTTTTGAAAACTTTTTGTGAAAAAAACGCAAAAAGCGGCACATTCTTAAAATTCATGTTCGATCCTCTTGACATACCCCTACACCCTACAAGATTCTCGCAGTTCACTTCGTAACCGTGATATAGCAGAGGGATAGTGTAGACCTTGTCATGTCTTTAGCATACTCCTTTGGTACACCCTTGGTACGCTTTGACATACCCCTTGACATGTCTTTGACATGCTCCTGGTATACAGGCATTCAATACTTAATCAATTAATTTAATTAATAGCCTTTAATTAACTTGTGAGATTCATAACACTAATGAATGAAAGATTCTTTTTAAAACATGTTAAAATTTAATAAGAACTTCTTTAAAAGAGCCTCTCCCAGCTGAGAATACAATGATATTTAGTGGCGTCTTTTCATCTAACAACACAAGCATTCTATGAGCTCGTAAAAACTGTCCCCCACCACAGATGTTAACAATAGCAGCGAGAGCGGTTCAGTCGACCCAGCCCAACGCGGCAAATAGCCTCAAGTTATATCCAGATACAGAACCACGCTCTGTTAGCAGTATCCTCATCTTTCTCGCACTGGCCATACGATGTAACTATCCACATTCACGCGAGGTGGGGAGGGGTAGATCTGTCATCGTGATTTAATGCGCTATGCGGTTTTTAAAACATGTTGGTTTAAAGAAATAACATATGCATAAAATAGCACACATATTAATTTAAACTCCAAGACCGGTTGGGCAAACACACCCCCTCTCATACACCCAATTCATGCGATTCCCGAGATTCCCGAGATTCTGCTACTTTAAAACACCAATTCACGCGATTCTGCTACTTTAAAACACCAATTCACGTGATTCTGCTACTTTAAAACACCAATTCACGCGATTCTGCTACTTTAAAACACCAATTCACGCGATTCTACTACTTTAAAACACCAATTCACGCGATTCTGCTACTTTAAAACACCGATTCACGCGATTCTGCTACTTTAAAAACGCGTTTTTGTTAGTTTTTTACAAGTAAAAAGTATGTTTTTGTGAAAAAACGTTAAAAAATAGCACAAGTGCGAAAACCTATGTTAATTCCCATAGAGAAAACGGCACAAGTGCGGTTTTTGAAAAGTAAAAAACTTACATTTGCGAAAAAATATAGGAAAAAAACTTGCATTTACGAAATTTTGTTAGTAAAAAGTATGTTTTTTGTGAAAAAACGTTAAAAAATAGCACAAGTGTGAAAACCTATGTTAATTCCCATAGAGAAAACGGCACAAGTGTGGTTTTTGAAAAGTAAAAAAATTACATTTGCGAAAAAATATAAGAAAAAAACTTGCATTTACGAAATTTTGTTAGTAAAAAGTATGTTTTTGTGAAAAAACGTTAAAAAATAGCACAAGTGTGAAAACCTATGTTAATTCCCATAGAGAAAACGGCACAAGTGTGGTTTTTGAAAAGTAAAAAAATTACATTTGCGAAAAAATATAAGAAAAAAACTTGCATTTATGAAATTTTGTTAGTAAAAATCGCGTTTTTGTGAAAAAACGTTAAAAAATAGCACAAGTGTGAAAACCTATGTTAATTTCCATAGAGAAAACGGCACAAGTGTGGTTTTTGAAAAGTAAAAAACTTACATTTGTGAAAAAATATAAGAAAAAAACTTGCATTTACGAAATTTTGCTAGTAAAAAGTATGTTTTTGTGAAAAAACGTTAAAAAATAGCACAAGTGCGAAAACCTATGTTAATTCCCATAGAGAAAACGGCACAAGTGTGGTTTTTGAAAAGTAAAAAAATTACATTTGCGAAAAAATATAAGAAAAAAACTTGCATTTACGAAATTTTGCTAGTAAAAAGTATGTTTTTGTGAAAAAACGTTAAAAAATAGCACAAGTGCGAAAACCTATGTTAATTTCCATAGAGAAAACGGCACAAGTGTGGTTTTTGAAAAGTAAAAAACTTACATTTGTGAAAAAATATAAGAAAAAAAAAATACGAATATTTCGTACTTAATTCATTTTAAAAAAAAAAAGAAAAAAAAGTCCCATTAGGATAGAAAAATCCCAATTTTAATTCTCCTTTCTGCCGCTAGGGGGCGCTGATGGTTCCATACCGCCTCCGATGGTGTTGCCACCTCGAAAAAGTTTCTCCCCCCCAGGTGTTGCTATGGCAACCCAAACAAAAAATATTTCTAAGTTCCATCCTCCATAGTTCCACTTTCCGTCGCTAGGGGGCGCTGAGCATCGCTGAGCCTTCGTTGCAGAACCCTAGGCGTTGCCACCCCGAAAAAAGTTTCTCCTATACTTAGAAAAAAAATCTCATTCCAAAAAATTTATTTCCCCCTCAACCCCTCGTACAAGACTACGACATCGTTGCCACCCAACAAAAAGTTTCGAAAAATTTTCACCCCCACCTTTTTTCATTCTCTCCCCTCTTTTACACCCCCGTCCAGGATTACGAAAATCCAAGATGGCGGCCATTTTGCTGAGCGCTGAGCATCGCTGAGCCTCTGTTGCAGAACCGGCTTTCCTCTTCTACTTCCGAGCAACGTCGTTTATTTGTTTGAGACCCAAACCGTCCGACCTACCAAAAAGGTGTAAGGTAACCAATTGGACGACAGGGAAGTGCCACCCAATTTAGACCGGAACCCAGTGGGGGAGGCAACCACAGGGACCGTACCCTCCTTCCCCCCTACCACCAACCTCTCGGAAGAACTTTCGGACCCACATGTTTAACGTGATCGTACTCCGCATGAACACGGCGGCAGTTGTGGCAGCGCGCAAACCACCGGGCTACCGCACCCGAAATGTGCCAACAGCACGCGGTGTTTCCAGGTGGTCACCCACCCAAGTACTAATCGCGCCCGATGCTGCTTGACTTCGGTGATCTAACGAGAATCGGTGTTTTCGGCACGGTAGGGCCGTTGGCGGCCCGAGCAACGTCGTGTACATTTTCTAGTATATATACAAGTTTCCTCGATTTTATGAAATTTAAAACTTAAATTACTTTTTAAAGGCGAAAATTTTTTAATTTACGTCCTATATTCTGTAAATGCACTTTATTCGGGACTTCTTATTACTAGTATATATTTTGATAAACTCGTGTATTGCCCATTTTTCCTTCTTCAACATCTTTGACGGTCTCGTTCTCAGCTCCCAGATCATGTAGGGAGCTAAGACTCGACACACAGTTCATCTCGCCGAACAGTTTTATTTATTAAATGTTCAAGGCATTGCGTTGCATCGTTACGTCATTTACGTATGTCATAACAATGTCCCCCTCTTTTCATGTTTTTTTTTTCTTTGCAAATTGCTGCTTAGAGTTTTCAGATGAAATGTTATTTTGCTTATTACGCATCGATCTTATCTATGTATAATACTGCATAGATTTGAAAGCAGATTACGTAAAAAAAACTAAAGTATATGCTATAATATAATTAATGAAATATATACTATAATATAATTAATGCATAATATTGTGATGGTTTCGAATTCGAGTTTTCGGTTGATTTACATGTTTTAAATATCCCTGAGCTCGTTTTTGAAGCGATGTATAAACCTTCCATGGGCGAGCGATATTTCACAAACGAGTTGAAAAGAGTTATTTAAATGAAATTCGGTACGATTATTACAAATGGTGAATAACGCAATAACAGGATATTATATAATATTAAATAAATAATTATTTTTATATCATTAGAAAACACATGTATGTAGAAAATGCATGCTTATTCAAGCAAAACATTAGGGTTATATCTACATATTGCCCCGTAGATATATCTAGATTTTGTCTAGCTTATACAATAGCTAGTTTTTGTCTAGCTTATATATAGCTAGTTTTTGTCTAGCTTATATATAGCTAGTTTTTGTCTAGCTTATTGCCCCATAGATATATCTTTCTAAATACCTTGGATATATCCCATACATTCTTTATGGAAAATGGAAATGGGGTGGAAAATCTAAAATTCAAATAATTTGTGATCTAATAGTGCAAATTACAAAATATTTGATTTAGTTCTGGTTTTTTTTTACGTAATATCATGACAAAATAAGATTTCATAGCGATGCAAGCATTTGTTTTTAGCTTAGTGTTCATATCTCAGAGACACACACGCACACATGGATATCGAAAAGTGTTCGAAATGTGTTCAGGTGGTCTTAAAACGTGCTCTCCCTCAAATTATCAAATTTAAGAATTTTTGAGTAAATAATACTTACTACATGCAACATCATACTATTATATACCATAAGAAAAAAATCTGATGTGGGCAACACATGACTTTCCTTATATAATGAAATGAATTTACTACTTTTACAGTAAAATAAATAGGTTTTTCTTCTAGTAGATACTAATATCCTTTCCAAGATATTGAATTTTCGACAATTAGTCGCGATTTTCATTGATTTATCGTCATTTTTATCCATTTGGCGAGATTTTCGTTAATTTGGCAACATTTCAAAAAGTCGCCAAGTTGGCGACATTCCGCCAATTTCGTCGCCAAAATCTCGCCAAGCGTTATGGACGAAGAAATCAGTTATATATATATATATATATAACTTATTGAATTTTCCACATATATTATATAGCTATTATTATTATATATTTATATATTATATAACTTATTAAATATTGAATTTTCCACAATTAGTCGTCATTTTCATTGATTTAGCGTCATTTTTATCCATTTGGCGAGATTTTCGTTAATTTGGTAACATTTCAAAAAGTCGCCAAGTTGGCGACATTCCGCCAATTTCGTCGCCAAAATTTCGCCAAGCGTTATGGACGAAGAAATAAGTTATTCTTACAGCAGATAAATTGGCGTTCAAATGCAAAAGTATTACTCAAAGTATCTTTTTTCATGAATGGAACGAGCTAGATCCGCGAGAATGATGTCACCCAATTTATCGCATGATATTATATATGAAAAGTGAACATGTTTCTCAATAGGGAATTTTTTTTTTCTATTTTATATGACTTTTTGATAATTTTTTTGAAAAATGTGCAATATCTCGAGAACGAAATGTTAGCGTTCTAAAATTTATGTCAATCGTTTTCTAATGAAAAATTACATTAAAAATGTCTATTTACGTAAATTTATTATTGGTTTTGATTTTTTGACGATTTTTTCAAAATTTCATTCGAAAATTTAGGGGGGGGTGGGGGTTCTGAACATTCGATTGTGTATAAAAACAATAGGCTTCCAGTGTTTACAGATTGTGATTTTTGTACCAAATTTGGTCCGAATCGGTCCATTCGTTCGTCAGTTATCGTCTCCACAGACCCACTGACACACACACATACACACACACAGACATCACTTCAAAAATGTTTGATTCGTGATCAGGGATGCTTGAAACGTGCTCTCCCGTCGAAAACTCGAATTCGAATTTTCGACCCCGTCACAATACTTTTCTTATACATTATACAACTTACGTATAAGGAAAGTAATAAGCTTACCAAATTTCGAGAAATTCACTTGATTATTTTGAGATATCGCTTTTTTAGGAAAAGCAAAATTTCAAATATCTGGAGAACTATTTATAAAACTACTCATACATAAAGCAATACTATTCATACTACTTTAAAAAGTAATAAAAAAAGTAATTTTAAGGAATTTCTTAGGACCTAAAACACTTTTTAATTTGTATTAAAATAATAAAATATGTCTGCTTAGAATTTTTGGCACTAAAATTCGCGATATTTCCGGCGAAGCACTCACTCACCTTCACAATATTTTGGGAAAAAACATTAAAATTCATTAATTTTGAGTAATGATTCTAAAATTCACAATTTTAAAGAAAAGCGTTAACATTTGCAATTTTAAAAAAATGCCCAAATGTATATTTTTATTTAAAATCGCTAAAAGTAGCAATTCTATTTAAAAACTTTAAAACTTGTAATTTTAAGAAAAGCTAAAATGTAAGAAAATGTGTAAAATTAAAAGTACTTCCATTCGCGAATGTCCCAGAGAACTGCGCTGATTCTAATGTTACATAAAAAAAAGAAAGAAAATATTTTGTCTGGCCTTACATTACTATCTTTTACAGTGACTGTACCTCTACTGAAAAAATTAATTGCTTACGTGTTGCAACCACAGCTGCTGCTCGATAGTTTTGAGGAAGCAGTTCTAGTATTTATCAACAATCTTAGTCGCGGGAGAATCCTAGACGCGGGAAATTAAAGAATACCTTTTATCATTGAGTATGCGGTAGAAGTCTCAAGCTTTGTTTTTAACGTTTTATTTGGAACGCTCCGACCGGTTATATTCATTGAGAAAATTTTAAATTAATTTTAAGGGACGCGACAGCCCAGTGGTTAGTGCGCGTGATTTGCACTCGGTTGGCCCGGGTTCGATTGCCGCCACTGCCAAAACTGTCGCCGTGTTTTCACGCGGAATACTATCACGTTAAACATGTGGGTCCATAAGTCCTTCCAAGAGGTTGGTGGTAGGGGAAGGAGGGTACGGTCCCTGTGGATGCCTCCTCCACTGGGTTCCGGTCTAAATTGAGTGGCACTTTCCGGCAGTCCAAACAGATACCTTATACCTTTCTGGTAGGTCGGACGGTCTGGGTGGAAGAAGAAGAAATTAATTTTAATTAAGTATATTAAATTACTGTGTTTATTTCAGTTACGTAGATATACATGCTTAAAAACAAACTTTTATCTCAATTCTTCATAGAAAATTTCCCCACATTCGTGTTTTTAACACATTTGAATACAAATCATATCGGGCTGAGACTCATTAGTCTTCGGGTCGGGTCGGATCGTGAATTTATATTTTTTAGATTCGGGCTGAGTTTAAACACTAGCATTTCGGGTCTGTCCGGGTGAAAATCTGGATTTCGGCCTTGCAGACCGCTTATGTACGGATACGGATAAATAAATATAGATGAACACCGAAAACCTAAAATAGACTGAAAAAATCGTATCCGAGAACGGCTCGAGATGACTTCTGAACAATGTTGTTCATTAATTTCAGATTAAAAATATTTACAAAACATTCATTCATTTGACAATAGTGAGTTTTTTCGATGTTTTATGAATTTTCTTATTTTGGATCAAAAACGGGATATATCGCGAGAACGGCGTATGTGTGCATCTTGTAAATGATAGTATTCGCATTTATATAAATATCCACATAAATATAGGAATTTTTGTAATATTTTATAACGTAATTATGTTTCTATAACATTTTTATCGATTTTCGGAATGAAAAGTTCGTTATGTCGTGAACCTATACCGACGCATCTCATTCTCAATTTATATATATAACAGCTGAAGTTATTTTTTATGTATCTATTATTTTTACTTTCCTTATATACATAGTATAACGTATAAGGAAAGTTATTGTGACTGGGTCGAAAATTCGAATTCGAGTTTTCGACTGGAGAGCACGTTTTAAGCATCCCTGAACACGAATCAAACGTTTTTGAGGCGATGTCTGTGTGTATGTGAAAGGATGTGTGTGTTAGTGAGTCTGTGGTGACCATAACTGACGAATGAATGCACCGATCCGAATGAAATTTGATACAAGAATTACAATCCGTGAATTCTGGAAGCCTATTGTTTTTACATGCAATCGAATGTCCAGAACCCACCTAAAATGTTAAATAAAATTTTGAAAAATCATCAAAAAATTAAAACATTCAATAAAGTTGCCTAAATAATCATTTCTTATGTAATTTTTCATTAGAAAACGATTGACAAACTTTAGAATGCTAGCATGAACCGTTCTCGAGATATTGCACATTTTAAAAATAAATTTATCAAAAAATCACATAAAATTCATAAAAAGTATTAACTATTGTGAAATATATTCACTCTTCATATGTAATATTATGCGATAAAATTATTATCATTATTCTCGTAGATCTAGCTCGTTCCTTCATGAGAGAAGACGCTTTGGGTAATAGCATTCTAATTTGACGCCAATAGTCGTTTATCTATTATAAGAATAACCTATTTCTGCAACCACAATGCTTGGCTAAACTTTGACAATGAATTTGGCGGAATATCGTCAACTTAGCAAGTTTTTAATTTTGCCAGATAGACGAAAATATCGCCAAATTGATAAAAATGTCACCAAATTGATAAAAAATGGCGCTAAATCAATAAAGACTAATTGATGAATATTTAATATCTTGGAGAGAATATAAGAATCTCCTATAACAGAAGATATTTTGGTTTGTATTTGGACGCCATTAGTCGTTTATCTACTATAAGAACAGCCTATTTCACCGATCATAATGCTTGAGGAAATTTTGGCGACAAATTTAGCGAATATCGCCAACTTGGCGAGTCTTTTAAATGTAACCAAATTTATGCAAATGTCGCCAAATTGATAAAAAAATGTCGCCAAATTGATAAGAATATCGCTAAATCACTTAAAATAACAACTAATTGACGAAAATTCAATATTTTGGAAAGAACATAAGAATAACTTATTTCTCCATCTGTAACGTTTGGCGGAATTCTGGCGACGAAATTTGGAAAATATTTCTTCCCTATTAAATTCATTTGTCACATGATGTTATGAAACATGACGTACATCGGCGTTGTTTATTTATTTTGCTGTATCCAGGCCAGAACATATTTTCTGTTACTGTAGTTTCAAACAACTTGAATGTTGGGAAGAGCAATTTTTCATTTTGATTTCAGAATATCGTTGAATAAATAAGTTTTCAATTTCTTATCTAGAATTATAATTTTTCTGTATCAGGTTCTAATTTATCCATCCACATTCTTCGTAGGGCAAACTTACTACTACTTAATATGGGGGACAGGGAGATTTTCATCCGCTAATTGAGAATCTTATTTCATATGTAATTTCAAATTTTTCTCTTTCAATTTTGGTCTATTTTTGACTTTATTATTTATTTTGATCCAACCCGACCCGAATATAATAAAACATGTCCCGGTCGAGCATACCGTTAATTTAAGACCCTTGAGATTGATATAAACTTAACTTAAAACTGCTCCCCCCCCCCCTCAAATTGAATTTCAAAATACGCCACTGCAAGTATTACAGACAGACGGGGTGTATAGATAACTATTGAGAATGAGTATAAAATTACAACATTATACAAAGTATCTTTTCTCGTGACTGGAACGACCTGGATGCTCGAGAATGATGTTAACAAAATTGTCGCATAATATTGTATATATACATATTTCACGATAGTTAATACGTTTTAATCTTTATTTTTGATAAATTCATTTGAAAGCGTGCACTATCGAGAGAACTGAATAAAAAATTACATACGAAAGCCAAGCCAAGACGCTTCATTACGGGCTTCCATGGGACCGAAGGTCCCTTACGCCCACATCGAAGATAACAATGTCCACTGTTGGTGAATTTTTGTTGTGTGTATAATAGCAATATGCACTCATCATATTTGGGTGCTTTGTAGAGTCCAGTGGCGACTTGGTGTTGATTGTCGCCTGCATCTTGGAGTGGCTGTCTCTTGAATGACTGAGTACTGAGCTGCTGTGGCTGCAAGAGAAGGGGAGGGCGGGGCCAAGGGCTGGTGACCAATAGAAAATGCTCGCTGACTATTTTTAAGATTAAGTTTTTACAATTTAAGTTTAGTGCAGAATTAAGTTCAAGTTATGCTGAATAAAGTAGTAAGTATAGATAATTTGTAATTCAGTTTATAATACAGTAATACTTTAAGTTAGAGGTTAAAGTTGTAAGGGTATTATAGTACATTTTATGAATATTACAATTAATAGTATATACAATATTTACAATTCCGTCGCTCGTTGTGAAAAAAGAAGGCCGTTTTCAGGCACACAATTCATTAAATTTACAGTTATCAATATATAAGCATTAGTTTAGTACAGTTAGATTTATTTACAGGTAGTATCAGAGCAGTCTCTGATTCAAGATGTGACCGGGCTGGCATCGAAGGCGCGGGCAAAGCAAGATCAAAGGGATTGAGGGTACACCGGGGAGGACGAATCAGAACGCTCCATTTCACTCTGGGTCTGCCGAGGCAGCTCCAGAGTGGAAAGGTGCGACTTCAACGTCTGCCGGCGTACTAGGGTTAGGAAACGCCTGCCTGGGGCGCAGAATATCTGGGGCGCTTCCACGGAGGCACCGCAGGCCCTGTAAGAAGGTGTCTAGGCCTTCTTTTCCCAAGATAGGAGGTCGTGGAAGTGTCGTAGCTACTATCGACACCTCTCAGGCAGGGTTTGCTAGTGTTCTTCCTGAAAAAATTTTGAGAAGTTTTTCGAATGAGCCCAGCAACGTGTGGGACTTTAAGATCATGGTGTATCACCTCGTTCTGGACAAACCAGGGCGCATTTACAATACTGCGCAAGACTTTATTTTGAAACACTTGCAATTTCTCTATGTGCGTTTTTGCATGATCATTAACATAACGTTATTGAAAGTTATGATTCTTTTAATGATATTCAAAATTTAAATCAAAAATTTGAGGATCTTGCTTAAAACTAATAGGGTTCCAGTATTTACCGATTGTAATACTATATAATAAAAGAAGTAAATGAATTTGAGCCAATAGAGTAAGTCATATGGTGCACACATCAGATTTTTTACTCTGCCTACATAATGTATACGGAAAGTATTGTGGCTGTGTCGAAAATTCGAATTCAAGTTTTCGATGGAATACGTTTCATGCATCGAACGTTTTCGAGACAATGTCTATACGTATTTTCGTGGAAACGATATCTTGACAAACGAATTGAGCGTTTCAAACGTAATTTTTCGCGATTATTAGTGAATGGATGTGGATCCCTATTAATTTCTTCGTTTGGTCGAACGTTCGGAAGACACCCAAATTTTCGAATGAATTTTTGAAAAAAATCTGTACATTCAATATTGTTAAATAAATTATTATTTTATACGCAATTTTTATTATAAAATGAATGATATACAAGCTTTAGAACGCTAGCTGGGACCGTTCCCGAGATATTGCATGTTTTTACAAATACATTTAGCTGAAAAATTGAACGGTAGTAAGTCAAATGTATGTCAACGGTAGTAAGTCAACTAAGTATTCTAAAAAAAAATAATAAAAGCACGGGGGAATAAACGAATTTACGTCTAGCTGTAGAAGAACTCTCATGCAGACCAACCCGTGTCCTTGAATAAGGAATGCAGGAAATGGGGTGGTTATTTTTTTCTTTTAGGGGGGTGGGGAGTGCTCCACATGTACTTTGTTGCCTAGAGGCTTCGAAAAGCAATCAAGATTCTAGCTCTTTGTCTAGAGGTCAAAACTGACCTCTCGCTTATCTCCCGTAGGATAGAGAAATTTGGAAGTAATATGAATGAATTTGCATCTACATCTACACATGATTATAAGCTGGGCCAACGGCCGTACCGTGCTGAAAACACCGGTTCTCGTTAGATCACCGAAGTCAAGCAGCATCGGGCGCGGTTAGTACTTGGTGGGTGACCACCTCGGAACACCGCGTGCTGTTGGCCATCTCGGGTGCGGTATCCCCGTGGTTTGCGCGCTAGATTTGCACGCTACCACAAATGCCGCCGTGTTCATGCGGAGTACGATCACGTTAAACATGTGGGTCCGTAAGTCCTTCCGAGAGGTTGGTGGTAGGGGAAGGAGGGTACGGTCCCTGTGGATGCCTCCCCCACTGGGTTCCGGTCTAAATTGGGTGGCACTTCCCGGCCGTCCATACAGTTACCTTACACCTTTCTGGTAGGTCGGACGGTCTGGGTCTCAACAATCAACAACAACATGATTATAAGCTAATTTGTGGAAAGCGATCACAGGCCCTGTTGTGGCCAGTGCGTCTCTGAGTCCGCTCGCTCTCTCACGCACTTTTTTTACTATTAATTAATAATTATTTACTAATGATTTTTCTTCCTACCAAATACATTTGTTAGTTTCCGTATTTGATTCTAAAATGTAATAGTTCTAATAGATGCAAAATGTAGGCCCTAGCATGGTTTTTATTTCTAAGCGACATTTTGTACTGCACAAGCCAGCATTATTAGCAACAAAAGAAGTGTTACTTTTAAAAATGACTATTAAAATAACTAATAAATTTAACTATAAAGACTGACTGTCATTATTATTATTTTTTTTACTTTACATTTTCACTAGTCCTTTAAAAAAATCTAATGTGGACAGCACATGACTTTCTCTGCAAACTCAAATTCATTTTCTCTTTATTTCTTTAATAATTCTTTAAATTGAGTTTCATTGCACAAAATAACACTGAATGTGCACTTTTAAATCAATTTTTACTTTCCCTGCAATACATGGTAGTGTATAGGGAAAGTATTGGAATCATGTCGAAAATCGCAACTCGAGTTTTCGACGGATTTACACGTTTCGAGACCTCTAGAATACGAAAAAACTATTTTTAGCGTGACGTCTGTGTGTGTGTCTGTTTGTGGTACGATTCGTAAAAGCAGAACCGGCCTTTTTTTGCGAAATGGCCCGTAAAAATTTCATTTATCCGCTCTAGCTAAAATACTAATTGACCAAATTACACAAAATTTGGTAGATAAGTTACTTGTTGGATACTCGGGTGCTGATTAGAATTTGGTACGATTCGGAAAAGAAGAACTCTCCTTATTTTACGAAATGGCCCACAAAAATTTCATGTATGCACTCTAGCTAAAATACTAATTGACCAAATTTCACAAAATTTGGTAGATAAGTTACTTGATAGATACTCTGGTGCTGATTAGATTTTGGTACGATTTGGAAAAGAACAGCCTGCCTTTTTTTACAAAATGGCCCGCCAAAATCTGAAAAAAAAGACTAAGTAGTGTATGCTGAAATGTATCAATTAAATTCTTATTTTACTCGCAATTTTTGAAGAGGAAAATAATATAACACACTCCATTATACTTTTGGACTAACCGTTCTCAAGCTATTTGAGATTTCTGGCATTTTTGTTATGCCGATTTCGGAAAAAAGTCAAATTACCAATAAAAACAAAAATTGAATTAAAAATGCAAATTTAGTGTTATTTGGTTCAATTAAACTCAATCTAATGAATAATTAAAAAAATAAAGAAAATATGAATTTGAGTCGGCAGGGAAAATCATGTGCTGCCCACATCAGATTTTTACTGTTCCTGCAATACATGGTAATGTATAGGAAAAGTATTGGAATCATGCCGAAAATCGCAACTCGAGTTTTCGACGGATTTACGCGTTTCGAGACCTCTAGAATACGAAAAAACTATTTTTAGCTTGACGTCTTTGTGTGTGTCTGTCTGTGTCTGTGCAATGTATGTATACACTCTAACTCAAAAACTAATAGGCCGAATTTCATAAAATTTGCTAAGTAAGTCATTTAGGTGTGACCCTGGTGCTGATTATAGATTTTAGTACGATTCGGAATAAAAAAAACCCTCCTTTTCTGCGAAATGGCCCGTAAAAAATGCCTGTATCCACTCTAACTGAAAAACTAATGGACCGAATTTCACAAAATTCGGGTGATAAGTCGCTTGTGGGTTACTCTGGTGTTGATTAGATTTTGGTAAGATTCGGAATAAAATAACCTGCCTTTTTTTTGCAAAATGGCCCCCCAAAATCGTCAAAATCTAAAATAAAAAACTACGTATGTTCAAATATATCCATTGAATGCTAGTCTTATGCGTAATTTTTAACGTAGAAAAGAATAAGTCCAACCCCATTACACCAGGACATAGCCGTTCTCGGGATATTTTAGTTTTTTCGTATTTTCTCTACGCTACCTTTGAAAATAAGTCCAGTTACTAAATGAGAACGAAAATTGAATTAAAAGTGAATTAAACTAAAATAAAGAGAACATGGATATAAGTCTGTAGGGAAAGTCATGTGCTGCCCACATCAGATTTTTGTTTCTATTTGGTAATTGGACATTTTTTCAAAGGCTGCGTAACAAAAATACGAAAAAACTCAAATATTTCGAGGATGGTTAGTCTAGAATAATGAAGTTGGGCTTATTCTTTTCCTCGTTAAAAATTACGTATAAAGCAAGCATTTAATTGATATATTTGAGCATACGCAGTCTTTTTAGATTTTAGCGATTTTTGCGGGCCATTTCGTAAAAAAAGAAGGTTCTTCTTTTTCGAATCGTATCAAAATTTAATCAGCACCAGGGTTTTCCCCAAGTGACTTATCTTACCAAATTTTGTGAAATTTAGTAAATTAGATTTTTAGCTATAGTATAGACACATAAGATTTTTGCGGGCCATTTCGCAAAAAAGGCGGGTTCTTTTATCCCGAATCGTACCAAAACTAATCAGCAACTGGATCACAAACAAGTGACTTACCGACCAAATTTTACGAAATTTGATCCGTTAGTTTTTGAGTTAGATTGAATACATACACTGCTCAAACACACACACAGACGTCACTCTGAAAAAAAGTTTTCGTATTCTAGATGTCCCCAAACGTGTAGATCCGTCGAAAACTCGAGTTGCAATTTTCGGCATGATTCCAATAATTCCTTATACATTACCATGTTTTCTAGGGAAAGTAAAAAGTGTAACTAGGGGCACGCACGAAATAGGAGATCCAGATTTGTGTGTGTGTGTGTGTGTGTGTGGGGGGGGGGGGTAAGTTTTAGTACAATCTCGCACTCTTTTTATGTAAGTGCAATAGCTTGATTGTAATAAGAATTAATAACAGTTAAATAATTTTTCACAGAAATATTCAACATTGAAGCATTTACTTAATCACACTGGGAAATAAACAAAAATAAAAAACTGCATAAATGACTATTTTTATATTTTCCATACAGTAACTTCATTTGCCGTGGGTATCTTATCTTCCTTGCATATTCATCTACCACTTCTTCTGGATTGATTAATACTGATCTATGGATGTACAAAAATACAACTAACAAACCTAAAATCAATGAGTGTTGTGTACTATAGTGGGTAAGACATCATACAATATAAATCAAAATGCTATTTTATCTAGTTGTTGTTGTTGAGACCCAGACCGTCCGACCTACCAGAAAGGTGCAAGGTAACTGTTTGGACGGCCGGGAAGTGGCACCCAATTTAGACCGGAATCCAGTGGGGGCTATTTTATCTAGTGTAAGAAGATTTCATCTGGAGGGAGGGGAGATAATTAAGTAATTTATGCATTTTTACTTTCACTGCAATACATGGTAATATATAAGGAAAGTGTTGAAACCATGTCGAAAATCGTAACTCGAGTTTTCGACGGATCTATACGTTTCGGGATCTCTAGAGTACGAAAAAACTATTTTTAGCGTAACGTCTGTGTCTGTGCAGTGTATGTATCCACTCCAGTGTATGTATCCTCCAACTAAAAAACTAATAAACCAAATTTAATAAAATTTGGTAGGTAAGGTACTTGTGTGTGAACCTGGTGTTGATTAGACTGTAGCTCGATTCGGGATAAAAGAACCCGCCCTTTTTTTCCCCTCTGCAAAAATCTGATGTATCTACTTTAGCTAAAAAACTAATTGACCACATTGCACAAAATTCGGTAGATAAGTCACTTATAGCTTACCCTGGTGCTGATTAAATTTTGGTATGATTCGGGAAAAGGAACTTGCCTTATTTTGCGAAATGGCCCTCGAAAATAGTATGTGCCCACTTTAGCTGACAAACTATTTGACCCAATTACACAAAATTTGTTAGATAAGTAGCTTGTGGGATACTGTGGTGCTGGTAACATTTTGGTACGATTCGAAGAGAGAAAAAAAAAGAATCTGCCTATGTTTGTCTGCAATTCTAAAATATACGATCTAAAATAAAATACGACATATGCTCAAATGTATCAATTTAACGCTTGCTTTACACGTAATTTTTGACGAATAAAGGAAGAAGATCTACCCCATTACTCTAAAGTGAACCATTCTCGAGATATTTAAATTTTTAATTTTGAGGAAATGAAGACTATTTTCACTGTAGTTAAAAAACTATTTAATAAATTTTTGTAAAATTTTGTAGTTAAGTCCCCTGATGGGTATCCTGATGCTGATTCGATTTTGATACAATTCGAAAAAGTATAACTGACTCTTTTATGCGAAATGGCCCGCAAAGATCGTGGAAATCTGAAATAAATGACAAAAATTGTTGAAATATATTAAGTACTTGTTCTTCAGGTAAATTTTGACAACTGAGCAAATAAGACTGATCTCATGACTGTAGGATAAACCGTTCTCAAGATTTTTTTTCTTTGGAATTTTGTGGAGCTCAAGAATTTAAAGTGAATTAATTTGCCAAATGAAACGAAGATGCAATAAAAATGAAAATTGGGTATAATATCAGAAAAGTATCCATGTTATTTTCTGTAATTAAACTCAATGTAATGCATAATGAAATAAAAAATTACAAAGTGAATTTGAATCTGCAAGGAAAGTCATGTGTTGTTCACAGATTTTTTAAAATAAACTAAGTCATAAGCATGATATTTAGACATAATACTTGTGGATAGCCTTCTTTTAACGTGCAAGCTGTCTGAAAATCTATAACCCCCTTACAGTCACTTAATGATTGAAATAGTTATATCAAAATTCAGATGAATCCAGTAATGTCGACAGATTTTTTTTCACTATCTGTGTGTCAGTGGTTTTGGTGTGTGTGTGTGGGGGGGGGGGGGGGCAAGGTATTTAGAAAGGTATTCACTGTGTGGTGGGTGGGGGAGACCAAGTATTTTGTTTCCCATTTATCTATCATTTTTCCGAACATCAGTGGGGTTCCTGGCTACACCACTGTTTGGATCTCTCAATTTGTTCGAGATATATCGTGCCCACAGAACTTCACATCCTGCGAGATAACTTCTTAAATATTTATTCCATTATTTTCTATTCCCCCCCCTCCCCCTTTATAGTTCTGCATCCTTCTCCCCTGAACAAAAAATCGATTTTTCCTGCGATTTCTCTGACATTTTACTCCACTTTCAAATTCCCGATTTCCAGAGTGCGCAAGAACCTTGAAAAAAAGAATTCGCGGAGTCCAACAATCTGGTTCCTCCTTCTTTCCCCCCAACGTCTAACACGTTACTCAAACTCACCAATGAAAGAAAATAAACCCTAGCTTTCCCACCAGCGTCATGCTGCATCTCCCTTCGAGGGGGGGAGGGGGAATCTATTTTTAGAATAGGATCGGCCACGTTAGTGAGAGCACGAAATACTATATAATATTAGTCTGTGAGTGAGAGAAACCGAAAATAAACATTCATCGCATGGACTCGTTACAAAACAAATGGGAAAACCCGTGTGGAAATATTTTCATCACTTATTAAAATATACTCTCGATCTCAACTGATTAAATTATTATTTTTTTAGGAAATTAATGAAAATTTTAGGAAAATGAATATTTTAGGAAATTAAGGAACTCAGAAAAAAATAAGAAATTTTAGGAAAAATGCGATCCCTGTATCATACCCATAGACAGTGACAGAACTTCATCCTGCCTTCACTTGCGAGTGCGACAGTCTAGACTTAGCCCTTACTAACTATAACTTTCTAAATATTTAGTCCACAATTTTCTCTTTATTCCCTCCGTAGATCTGTACCCCTTGCTCAAATAGATAAAGTTAAATAAAATAATTTTTGAAAATACAAATGAAATAAGAAATTTATAAAGAAATCTTCATAGGTTGGCAAGTAGTGTAATTTGCACAGTAATGACTGATATGGATTCAGTATTAAATTCTGGAGTGGAATGGGATAATTGACTAAGGATTTCCACTTCCTGTTATGCAGATGCCAATTTAGATTCAAAATTGTACATTTTTTTTTGCAACATCTATTTTTCAAGACCATCTACAAATAGCATAGATGACCACTGATATGGATGTAGCATCAATTTCAGAGAGGATAGAGGATTCACTAAAAATTTCCACTTTCGATTTAAAATCCCCCCCTCCCATGAAACACTTAATTGACTAGAGATAGAGCTTAGATGATGACTCATGGATTTAGCATCAAACTCCATGGGGGAAAGAGGTTTACTAAGGATTTCCACTTTTTTCTTTTTGACACATCTGTTTTTCAGAATTGGGTTAGATGATGACCGATATTAATTCACTATCAAATTTTAAATGGGTAGAGGGACTCACTAAGAATTTCAAATTCAAGTTAAAATGTTCCTTGAAGCATCTATTTCTTAGAATTGGCTATAAATGGAACTTAGATGATGCCTAATATTGATTCAAATTGAAACTTCAGAGAGAGTACGAGGGTTCACTAATGATTTCCACTAGCGGTTTTCACAAAAAAATGTATAACTGTACGAAATAAATGTGCGAATGAATATAACAATTTTTAATAGTTTCGTCAAAAATGGAGTGTACACAGCACTTGCTACAATATGAAAGCTTCTTCATAAATGTCTTGTTAAAACTCTTTCTGTTTATGTAAATGTACTAAATGTGATGTTTAAGAGATTTGAGTGGAGCCTTACACTCTGGACATTTTTCATTTCATATCAAAGACCATGCAATATCTTGAAAACAACATTATCACTCACTTTTAAATAAAACAAAATATATATATATATATTTTATCCTACGTCGGGGCGGAGACCAAATAGGCCATGAGCCCTCTGGCAGCTCAATAAAAACCAGTCTTGTTATAAAAGTAAAACAAATATGTATGACTCACTGCTTTTATTATTGTTTATAAAAAATATTTTTTTTTGTAATCATTTCTAATTTTAAATTTTTGAGAAACTAATAATTGAAAAATTATGACTGTGTTTTATGTCTGATCTACCTGAAAGTCCTCTTACTCTCGCTACTTGATTGAAATGACTATCGAAATTCATCTTAATTTCTCAATTTATTTAAAAAATATTGTGCCAACAGCCATTCGGAAATGCAAAATAATCACATTCATACAAAATTATTCTTCTCCTGATAATGAGGCTAGTTCATTCTTAAATATACCTTTTTTTTTTAAAGATAAAACTGAAAGGAACAAATAATGACCCACAAAGGGCTCTAGTATCAATGATGATCATTATTTAGTTTATATATATATATGCGTGTGTACTATTTTGACAGAAATGGCGCGTTTGGAATGCTCCTCGGACAACATAATTTAAAAAATACCAGGCAAAAGAAATTGTTTGTCATTAATGTTATTATATTTATGTGAGTATACATATATTTCTATTTATTAACAAAAATATTCATATTCGGTGTACGGTCATGAATCTCTGCATCTAGCAGAAATAGTACACATTACCTAGTATTTTAAAATGCTGGGTTAGACAGACAGCATTATAAATACATCATTTGTTCCAAAATCGATTTTGTTAGATAAGAGAAAATAGTCAACAAAATTTCCTTGAAGAAAGCAGGCATATGTCAGTTAGGTGATGACAATTGTTTCAACTCTGTATTGTAGTCACTAGAATAAGTGTGCAAAGATTCCGACTTCTAGGTCAACAGAGGAGGGTTTAAAAGTACTTATTAGTTTTTATTATAGTTACAACTAGTATAGCATCTCTTAGACAAGGAAAATAACACTCATAAAAAATGAAGTTGGAACTTTTTTTCATATTTTATTTTGTTTAAAAATATATAACACTTAGCACTGAAAACAGTTGTTAATCAAAAATTGGATCAGTTAGGTTCTGCCCTGTTGTCAATACAATAAATATGCAAAGTTTCAACTTTCTAGACTCTTGGTGTAATGTGCTTCTAGTGGGTCTTGTAAGGCATAAAAATTAAAATTATTTTCTACTCCCTGTGTGATTCCATGCAGTGAAAGATAGTATAAGTGTGTAAAGATTCAACCTTCTAGGTTACCAGTGAGCTTTTGGAGGTTATGGAAAGACTTTAACAAAAAATAAAACTCATATTTTGTCACAGGAATGTGTGCGTATGTGTGGAGAATGACAAATATCCTGCTTCGTTAAGTTTTGTCTCATAATTAATACTATAAGTGTGCAAAGATTCAGTCTTCTAGGTTACCAAGGGCCTTCTGGAAGGTCTTCAAAAAAGATAAACTTTCAAATTACAATAGTTTTGGTCACATATTTTAACCATAAAGTAAAGCATTTAACTTTTTATATGGGCCTTTTACAAAAGAAGCATTTTTAATTAGCAAATTGTTCTTTATGCAAAGATGTTTTGAAAAAAATCTAGGTTTTGGTTTTCTAATATAAGAAATCTGACGTGAACAATAGTCAAAGTTATAGGACTTAAGACTACTTTCATCAGATCAAATGAAATGGTTAAAACACAGATTTTAGTCTTACAAAAATTGAATTTTATTAGGTAAAATTTGCATTCAAAAACATGAATATCTATCTTTAGCAAAAGTTTTGTTTAGTTAATTATAATTAATACTATAAGTGTGCAAAGATTCAGTCTTCTAGGTTACCAAGGGCCTTCTGGAAGGTCTTCAAAAAAGATAAACTTTCAAATTACAATAGTTTTGGTCACATATTTTAATCATAAAGTAAAGTATTTAACTTTTTATATGGGCCTTTTACAAAAGAAGCATTTTTAATTAGCAAATTGTTCTTTATGCAAAGATGTTTTGAAAAAAATCTAGGTTTTGGTTTTCTAATATAAGAAATCTGACGTGAACAATAGTCAAAGTTATAGGACTTAAGACTACTTTCATCAGATCAAATGAAATGGTTAAAACACAGATTTTAGTCTTACAAAAATTGAATTTTATTAGGTAAAATTTGCATTCAAAAACATGAATATCTATCTTTAGCAAAAGTTTTGTTTAGTCCTCTATTACACACAAAAAACTTTAATGATATCTTTAATATGATAATGAAAACTTTTATTTAATGATAATTAAATTATTTTATGATATTAATTTTATTTTATGGTAATGAAAACTTTTATTTGATGACAATGGAACTTTTCTTGTTTAACTAATTTTGATATAGAAAATATTTTTATAATTGGCAATTATTTTAAGGGTTCATATTCAAACTTGACAATGAAATTCACTCAGTCTTCAGAAGAATTTTAGCAAACTTCCATAGCCTGAATAACAATTATCTACTCACAACATTTTGTAGTATAATAGTTTTATTTAGTGAAATTAATAACACAAAAATTAAAATGTAAATATAGCCAATTTAATGATAAAACACAAAATCAAATTTTGCAAATCAAAACTTTAGTTTTAATTGCAATAATGTAAAGAATCTTTAGAAAAAAAATTAATTGTAGCAATAATCAAAACATCAAATGCTAACTAGACAAAAGTTAATATTTGTTTAGGTTTTCATTAATTCTTTTTCTTTCATTAGATTATTTGCTAAAACATACAAATGGCATCTAACACAATTTTGTATTACTCCCCTCCCCCCCATGTTATCTAGAAAAAATAACAAATGTTATTGTTATAACAAAATAATGATTACAATTAAGGGTTAAAAAATCACATTAAAGGTTACAAAAAATAAGAAAACAAAATTCAAGGGTAAATATTATATTTAATACACTTAAAACACAACTCCAATGGCTTTCATTTATATGTCATAACAATATAAAGATTACAAATTTAAATTTTTGTGAATATTATGTAGAATGGAGAATTTTTGACCCTGATGAAGATAGACATGGTACATATAGGATAAAATTATAAAAATTCTACTTAAATTAAGTTTGAACAGATAAAAAACAAATTGTATCTTGGAATTAGAAAACTATTTGAAAATGAAAATAAATTCCTTTAAAAAGAATTTATATTTTAATGAAATGTTTTGCTTAAAATGACATATTTGATTAATATCAGGATTGAAGGTCAATAAAAAGTAATGCACTGATCCATATTTGCTATACATATGTGTAGCAAATATTATACACTTGCTATACTTCAAGCCTCGGCTAAGGTGGTGTTTGTTCCCCAACCTGTGGTGTCAAATGCATATAAAGTTTAGCTAATTAAAAAAAAATAAATTTAACAGTTTCCTTTTTGTAAAATCAAAAATATATATTTATTTTGTAAATATATATTGCCCAAAATCAAGTAGAATAAACTAATTTGACAAATCAGAGTTTTTTCTCTCATAAATAAGACCTGATTTAAACCAATGATTTAAAAAAAAAATAAATTGATTTAAATTGTTACTCTAATCATGATTTAAATCAATGAATCCTGCTTCTAATTTATAAATGAAAATCAGAGAATATAGGTGAAATCTACTCAAATAAAACATCTGGATATCTTAATGTCTCATATTTTTAAAAAATCAGCTCCATAAAAAATCGATTTTTTAGTGAAAACTTACATGAGAAATGATTATTTATGAAACAATATTGAATGTTTTTATTTTTTGATGTTTTTTTCAACATTTTATTCGGAAATTTGGCAGTTTTCAAAATATTCGATTTCATTTAAAATCAATAGACTTTCAGTATTCACTGATTGTAATTTTTATATCAAATTCATTCAAAACACTCCATTCGTTCATGAGATATCATCTCCACAGACTCACACACACACCACCTCAAAACTGATCGATTCGAGTTCAAGGATGCTTGAAACCTAAACTTCCATTGAAAACTTGAATTTAAATTTTTGACCCAGTCACAATACTTTCCTGACACATTATACTACATATATAGGAAAAGTAAAAAACAGTTCCTTCCTTCTAGCTTAGTCATGCCTATCAAAGAAATGTCGAAGCATAGGTAGAAATTGCATGCACATTTTTATTTGGTTCTATTTCCAATAGAATATCTTCTGACATAGGTAGACTGAGAGAGATTCGTCTCTGCTGAAAATCCCAATTGGCACTTAGAGGAAACAAAACAGGAGGCTTTGCTACTGTCTGTAATAGCTCTGTATACAGGGTGTCCCAAAAAGATTGAAATGTGCTTTAATTCTTTACCTTTTGGAGATAAGTGGGCAATGCAAATTGCAAAAACGTTGAAAGTAAGGTAGGAAATAAGACTATGTTAATGAAATAGTCCTCCCATTCATTTTCAAAAAGTTACATTTTTTCAATTTTTATACTACCCCCTTAGACAAATTGGGTCAATCAGAAAATTTTTATTTTTAATGCAACAAGATCATTAAAAATGACAGCATATCTGCATCTTTAAAATTGAGCGAGTTATATTTAATTGAAAATTGAACATTGTGAATGGGGGCCATATATTGAATTAAAAATGTAAATTTGTGACATATCACAAAAAAGATAAAACTGGATGATAATACATAGGAGACATTTTTGCAAATTCCGCTTAGACTCACGATGCAATCACGGATTCTTAAGTACTTTTCACATTGAGACATGCCATTTTTTATTTGAAACAATTAAAATAAATAAATAAACAAATGCAAGTATGTATTTGATTTTGAAATTTAATATAATTTTTCGAAATGAAGAATAGAACTCACAGATGATTTTTTCTTTCCTTTAACTTTAATTTAGCCGTTTCAAACGTTTATAGTAAAATAATTTTAAAAAACTGAAAACTGAAATTTTGACACATATTAAAGTATTTTTAATCTAAACAATTTCCATCGTCAATTTGTTTATGATCCCTATTTTTACTGATGAAACAGCCTTTCACATGGTAAGGAAAAGTGGCATAAGTCAGATTTTTTCCTTTATCATAATTCAGTTGATTTTAAAGATACAAATATGCGGATATTTTTAATGATCTTGTTGCATCAAAAATAAAAATTTTCTGATTGACCCAATTTGTCTAAGGGGGTCATATGAAAATTAAAAAAGTGTCTCAAGTAATCTTCACGAGCAGATCTGAAGAATAAAATGTCCTGGTCTTGTTTGTTAACAAATTTACAAAATATATGAAGTGGAATAAATATATGCAAAATAAAAGTGCTAAAACTGTATATAACCTGTACTACAACTTACGAGTTTCTAAAATCTTTGTCAAAATAAAACAGATAACATAATAAATTGAAAATATTAATAATCCAGTAATCTTAAAACCTAAAGGCCGTAATTGATTCCAATAGATGCCAAAATATGTGCTAATATAACCGGGCTTTTAATGTTTGTTCTACTATTTCGTCTTTACACAGTGAAATTGATTTCATCCTTAAACTTGGTCAGGATGCCGGTTACTCTTTTGAGTTTGTTTATAAAATCTTTTCAAATATTTGCCATAATTTTATTCAACCCAATTCTAAACTCATTCCCATTAATGAATGTTTGCCGTTTAAAGCTAGTTTTCCGTGCCACCAATAAATTTTTTATCCCCTTATCAAATTCAAATTTTGTATCGAGTTTAATTTTAGACCCACTCACTGATAAATTTTGGGATAAAGAAAACTTTAAAAGCCATGCTGTGGTATATGTAGTATCCCTTCTTTTCCTAGATAATATTTATAAGTTTCATATTGGTAGCACTAAACACTAGGTTGGTATACAGTTGGCTGAACATAATAGGGATGTTAAGAAAGGTAGATAATAGACAGCTCTTGCCCAATTAGTGATTAGTGATAACTTTCAATCCCTTTTCGAAAATTCTTTTCTTTTGATCAGCTGTAATAACTCCCAGTCTATTTTACTCTATGAATTCCTTTTTATTTATCTATATCGCACCTCTATCTGCAATTTCGACCCTGTCAATGTTTTAAGTTATGCCTGGTGACTCGTTCTCGACTCCATGCAAGTCAAAACTTTACAAAGTTACCTGTAAAATATAAAATATTAAAAAAAAGAATAATAATTTTTGTTTTCTTACTTATGTATATTTGTGTTTAAACTGGATTATGACAATTTGTCTTTCTTGTATTTGTAATTTTGTAAAATTTAAATCTGTTTCTGGTGATTTTGTGTGGATGCATTAAACATAGTTAGTAGTGATGCCAATTTTGTAATATGTAAATTCAACTTGCCGGTAGTGGATGGATATAAGCATATTAGCATAATTTTTTATTTAATGCCACTGAGAAAGGGTATGATGATGAAAGCGCTCGGGCTTTTATATTATATGTACATCTGATGGATGTTTTAATAAAATGACGATTAAAATCTAATGATTTGTCATTCATTTATTATTTAAATCGATGACAATTAACACATGAATTTTAAAATTCATCGGCAAATAACTATATAACTAAATGAAAATGTTTTTAAACTTCAAATTGGATATAACAAATAAATATCTATTTTTGCATTTTGTATAACGTGGAATGATATTCAGACTCATCTTAAAATAAATGGTATCCATTATTTTAAATCATTTGTAAAATACATCGCATACCAGATATATATATATTTGTTCCAGAAGTGAAAAATTTGGCATCAAGCAACGTAAACAGATAGGTATCAGTACAGATAATGAAGAAACAGAGCCTTTAGTGTCAAATTGCATATTATATTAAACAAGACTAATTGCTAATTGAATGTGGCAAAAGTGTCTGTATGACTCAATGTTGGTCAAATGTTCACATGCAGCTGATGATGGTGCAGGGGTACTTTGTTCAAAAAAGAAAACACTGAAAAATTTTAACGTCCAGAAAAAAAGATAAAATTATTTAGAATAAACTGGTTCAGTTCGACAAATTTTTCTTCTATTACTGAAGGAATCCATATTTATAGAATTAATATTTCAAGAATATATTTTAATGCCACGTTTTATATAAGGCTATATAATTTATGGATACGATGATTAATGCTGGAATGTTAAATCCTCATGGACCATGGCAATGTAGTATTAAACTTTTCATATATTTGGTTTAATATAATAGTATAAAAATGCATTGAAACGCTTTCAAGGGCGATAGCAGGATTCTATAAAATGTGATGAACGTATTATTGATTGATGTTTGTTATGGATATTATATTATTCTACAAGGTTCAATCCTTGGCTAAGATAGTATTGGGAGACTGTGCATCTTGATTACTCTATAAAAAACGGTGCGATTTTCGATTATAGCTCTTGTTTTTCTCCCGTTGTTTAAATTTGAACTCTTTAATTAGTTGCTTCACTGTAAAATATTTAACCAATGTAGTCAAATAACTATAAATAAATTTTTCATTCTTAAATATTTTCAGATAAATAAGTAAGTGCAGCACCAGCTTGCACTTATATTTGTATCTTAGAATATTGGTGTTCATGAAGTACAATTTTGGGAACGCCGACTGCAAACTCTCCAATGTTTTCATGCAATATTACCTACTGTTAAAAAAAATGTGTATTGCACGCATTTATTACCATTTAACATAATCTGTCTGCAAGTTACATTTTAATGCATTTACTGATAAGGTGCAAAGCTTAAGAGAAATTTTCTAACGTACAGCATCCAAAACTTACAGAAAAAAAAATTTCACTTTGTATTGCCCTTATTTGACTGCTGAAACAGAGTCCAATAAATAAGCAACAGCGTTATAAGAATTACAATCTTAAGTTTTATAGGAATAGTGGAGTTGTGCTAGAAATGTATCAAATATAATACTTACCCTTATTTACATTTTTTTTCTATATTTTTGAAGTAACAAAGTGTTTTTATTTACATTCACAGCTAGGGTTGCTGTGCTACTGATCTTACGCCAATATTGTCGGGCATTGGCTGCAAAAATGACCGAAAGTTCGCCAGCCACTGTAAATCGCATTATCATATAAACGGGCAAATTACTGAATAAAATATAAAAACATTGGATTTACATGATTAAGCTAAACCCCTATTTTCTCCTGTAGTCAGAAAATGTAAAATATTCGGTGTAGGAAATAAGAAAACGGCTTTTAAAGTACTCCATTCGCTGTGCGACGCCTCTATAGCGCCATCTATTTCAGAGCTGTTGAACTAAAACTTTATAATTTTGTTTCAGTATTTTATTTATAGATAATTAATTAATTGATATTATACGAATTTTCTGACTACACAAGAAACTACATATATCATTCTATCACTCGTACAAATTCCAAAAGGATTTGCACAGCCGTTCTTTTGCGGTTATGATAATAGGAATGGCCTATACTTTAACATGGGTGGAAAACGACCGAAAACCACCTTAAAATATTTCAGGCTCATTGTGGTTCTCCTATTTTGCGCTGGACTCGATTTTACTAGGGAAAAATCTCCCCAAAACATGTTTTAACCTATAAGTACTCATTTTTATTATTTGTATTTTCCTTATTTTTTAATATTTGTATATATGAAAAATGTATTTATTAAAATCTACATACCAAATTTGGACTTTCTAGTTCTCAAGCTATTCCTCAAAAATGAGCAAATTCCTATGCAGGTTCAACACAGACGAGTCGGATAAATACAATGAATACACCCCAAAAGACAACGACATACTAAATTTGGATATTTTAGTTGCTCCGATTCTCGAGTTATTCCCCGAAAACGAGTACATTCCTATGGCGGACACAAGACGGGCATGTCCAAGGCAATTACATGCTAAATTTGGAGTTTCCAGCCGTCCCAGTTTTTCAATTATTCTCATGAAACGAGTACTTTTTTATGGTGGCTCCAGGACGGGCTAGTTCTATAAAGTTCGAAATCAAAAGAACTATAGTGTACTACAAAACAAAACGGCATACCAAATTTCGTGCTTCTGTGATTGATGGAACCTGATTAGTTAGGGCCTGCTGGGACCAGTCCGATGATATTCAAAATCAAAAGAATTGAAATATACCTTAAAAAATAAACCGCATACAAATTTCATGTTATTATGATTCGGCTTCAAAATATTTGAAACACACTGACAAATAAATAAACACCAGATAAAATGTCGATAAAATAGGACTCTTCCTAAATGTCTGTGATGAGATTCTACTCCGTGAGGGAGTCAAGAAATATCCAAATCACTGAACGGTAATCCAATCACTCATATTTGTTTCAATTTCTAAGCACAAACATTTCTCATTCCGCAATCTGTAACCACAGTACAGGCCTTCAATTTTAACATAAAATCGAAAAACGTTAGCTTATAAAGTTTAAAATGTATGTAAATTACAGTTGATTATATAAATTACATAGTACATTATGAGAGCCAATGACATACCAAATTTAGACTTTCTAACTTCTTTGGTTGTCACCCCAAAAACGAGTACCTTCCAATGAAAGGCCCAGGATGGGCTGGGATGGTAAGATTAAAAAAATTAAAATATACCACGAAAGATAACGATATGCCACACCGAATCTCAAGTTATTCCTGAAAAACGAGTACACTCCCATGGCGGGCCCAGAATGTGCTACCTCGATGAAATTTTAAATTGACTTGAAAAGCGAGTATATTCTATGGCGGTCCTATAAACAGGCTGACCTTATAAGGTTGGAAACCAAAATACTTAATTTGTATTACAAAAGACAGCAACATGTCATATTACTATGAAACTTCATTAGGTATGGCCAATGGCCATAAAATTTGAAAAACGAGTACATTCTATGGTGGGCCCAAAACCCCACCGTAGAATGTACTCGACTGACAAACTTCAGATCCAGGTTATAAAAAATAGATTAATTTACACAAAAATAGTGAAGAAATATTTTCCAAAAATAACTGTGTTTACATGCATGAATATCAATATGTGTTCAAATCACCATGGGTAAAAGTACCAATCACGATCAATAACTTTAATTATTACACCTACACGAATCTTCTTACAAAACACAATTCTTATACGGTCTGAAAATGTACCTATATTATGAACACTGAAACTAGCTGTATTTTTTGAATCAAGAACATTAAATTAATAATTCTCACAAAGAGGCAGGGATAATCAAAGAATTTAATTCTCAAATATATTGAATGAATGGCCAACTTGGCATCATTTTCTAAAAGTTAGCTATATTGTGACAAATTTGTCACTTAGCATTATAGACTGACAGAGATACTGTTTTTTTATCTATACAGTTTTGCTGTCTATACGACAAGGTATCCTCTCAAATCATAGGTGTACTTTTAGGATACAAAAATGAGTCCACATTTCTGAATAGCAACACTTTTATTTAAAAGCACTAATAAGGGTAAACAGGAGCAATATATAGCGAATAGTTCGATAACTATCTTTAAAGATCACTAAGCAGCTGCCAAGTACAATAAAACAACAAATAAATGCGCAACTAATTCACAAAAAAGCTGGTACTATTTTCAAGGCATTGACGTAAACACACCGGACAAAATATTACGAAATCAGCATTCACCGCGAGCCTACACTGTAAGAGCACGTGCATGCAGCGCACCTCACGTATGCGAACAAAACAATTCCTGACTGAATCTCTTCTGCATCCCAGTAGGGGATATTCGCCTGCTCCCCCACCCTCCTTATCTTCAAAACTCTACAATAAGACCTCTATTTACAGCATTCTTTGTTTACTACTAACTTGTTTCATCAACATTATTGGCCCCTATTGAAGGATTAGGTTCAGTGGAAGACTGTGACCCACATATATGTTACCTGACTAGGAATACGGAGCTCTGCTCCAAGCGCCCTGCTATCGACAAATTACTGGCTGGCTGGAAGGTTGAACGTGTTGAGAAACCTTGAGATCAGTGTTCTTCGTCCGTTCGCAAAGTTAGAAATGGGGCGCAAATGAGGCATCACCGACTGGCAAAAGGGGCCATAGTGTTTGGCCGGGAACACGGCCACAAAGTTGTAGAGATTGCAGCGTTTCTGAGTGTGACAGCATCTACAGTAAGTATTCAGTGTATAAGCAATGGCGTTTGTCCGGAACAAATAGTTCCCGGCGATGCAATGCCGGCAGCAAGACGATACTAACCCCGAGAAATCGCAGCCAAGTGAGGCCCATGGCTACCTCTAATCGCTTCCAAACCAGGGACCAATTGTTGGCACAGGTTAATGCTGGACCGGGTCCGTCTATTTTCGAGCGCACCCAGTGCAGGGAGCTGCATCGCATGCAATTATTCAGCCGTATGCCCCGGCGACGTCCTCGGATCATAACAGCCTAAAAACAGAAGAGACTCCAATGGGCTCAAGAGCATCAACACTGTACTGTAGATGACTGGCGACGTGTAGTGTGGTCAGACGAATCACGCTTCTGCTTGTATGCCGATGACGCACGTTTCCGCGTCATCAGGAGGTCTGGAGAGGCCTATCATCCGGATTGTCTCCAGAGATCAGTGAAGCTCGGAGGTGAGAGTGTGATGTTTTGGGGGTGTATTTCGGCGACTGGCATTGGACCACTGGTGAAAGTCAACAATCGGGTGAAGGCCGTGGATAATATCCCCATCTTGGATGATCACATCCTCCCTTATATGGACTTTCTGCATGGAGAGGGCCTTGTCACCGAACCTGTCTACCAAGACGTCAATTGAACCGTGCATCACGACAGATGTGTTCAGGACTGGTTCGCAGAACATGAGGTTGATTTCCCACACCTCACTTGGCCCGCCAATTTGCCTGACTTTAACGTCATCGAGAAAATGTGGGATGCTTTGGAAATTTCTGTCAAGAGGAGTGTTGCACGTTCGCAATCACTAGCAGAATTGACGGCCAGATTGATGGACGAGAGAGCCAATATCACTGCAGACGCTATCCGGCTCCATTTGGACAGCATGCCCCGTATGATTCAAGCGGTAATCAGGGTACATGGTGATATAGCTAAATATTAAATTCAATAAAACCTTGCTTCGTAATATTTTGTTCAGGGTATTTATCACAGAATTCAATGTAACTCGTATCATGTCAACTGCCATCCAACTGAGCGATGACGTCTTTTATAACTCAGCGATGACGCCTTAGAGACTTCCAGAAGTGGCTAGTATCGCCGAAACCAGTAGATATTTCGAGAAAGTTCTGGTTGATTCACAAACTCAAAAAGCCGCAAGTTGGCGATATTTCGTAAAATATGGCAACCATGCCCCAAAAAGTAAACCCTACTTTTATCTAATAGTAATGATTGCATGTAAAAGTTGTTTTACTTTATAGATAGGCACAGCACAGTGAAACATTGTATCATCCAGTCTCAGCCTACTATGGTCCATATTGTGGGGTTAATCTAACCATTTGGACAACTTTTGGATTGGTTAAAGACGATTTCTAAATTCGATAAATAATACTGTTTATTCTCTTCATTATAACGTAGGATCCTTCCTAGTTGTTCTGTAGTTTTGGCGAAAGCCCTGGTCGTCACTAAGGGTTGAACAGCCACACTTTGAGGCCTTCATGAAATCACTCTTTATTAGCTCTGATATCGTACCGGGTCTTCATTATCTCGGTAGCCATGTTGATTCTCTCATGAGCGAAACTCCTCCAACCGTGCCTGCAGATTTTGCAAATATTCATCAGACGATGAGAAACACGCGTGTGTATTATGGAGGAGGTTGGACGTGGCACTTGCGCGAATTCTTGAAGTCGTGAGTAAATAAATTACGGCTTTCATTTATCTGTGAGGTTTAGTGAGGTCTTCGCTTTTTTCTTCTCTTCTTTTATTCATCTCCCTTACCAGCGGTAAGTATTTTAATTTTTCTTGGTTCCTCGCTTCGGTCAGCTTTGCTACGTCGGACGTTTTTTGCCTGTGAGTGGTCAGTGCTGAAGATGGCTAGCGCTTCGTCCGCCACAGTGGGTGCTTCCGTCCACCCCTTTCGTGTGGGCAACCCGTATGCTCTCAAAAGAGACATCCTTAACAATTTATTAGCTCCTAAGGAGATATCTCCTCCATACAAAACGAGAGCTGGATACATAGTTCTAACGGCCTTCTCTAAATCAACAGTCATAGATATTTTGAAAATCAAAGAAATTCAACAGACTCCAATCCCGGTAAAACTCAGCCATGATAACTTGCTATCGGATTACTTCATCCACAACGTAGATCAAGAAATATCATTAGAAGAAATTACTCAAGATCTAAGAGAACAAAATATCGAAATATTTGAAATATGTTAATTCACCAAAAGAGTTGATGTTGAAGTTACTCCGTTAAAGACGATAAAATTCCGAACTCCTACTCAAAAACAACAAATCCCATCTAAAGTACACATAGGTATGCTCATGCATCTCATTAGAGAATTTGAAGAAAAGCCACGACAATGTTGAAAATGTTGGCTATTTGGTCATGGTTTCAACGGTTGCAGATCACAATTCACTTGCAAGACCTGCGCAGGAACCCACGAAAGCAACAGCTGCCCAACTCCCTCCATCATAAAATGCTGAAATTGTATAAAAGACCACACAGCAGACTCGGAAAATTGCGAAACTAGACAAAAAGAAATAGCCATCCTGCGGCGAAAAGGAAACAAAAAACCGTATAGGGAAGCAAAAAACAAACTAAATTTCTCGTATGCGGAGAAATAAAGATCAACTCCAGACAAACTGACATCTCTATCTCAAACGACCAGGCTCAAAACAAAATTCCTGTTGAAGCCATAACTAAAGTCATTACGGAAACTCTTCAATCTATTATGGAAACTATGAACCAAATAATGCTAGCGCAAAGCTGGCTCATTCAACGCCTAGTTAATCTTGAAATCGTATATATGGATCCTCTGGAAGATGAGTATGTAAACTCAATCCTGAAGACATCATGCCCCCAATTATTATCGGAAAACAAAGCCGAAAAAACCAGCAACAAGTAAAACGTATCAACGAAGAATCTCCAAACAAATCGAATAAAAAAAAAACTGACACTAAGCTTTACGATCCTGAAAAACCTGGTGAATTAGAAGAAAATAACTATATGGAAGTACGAAACCAATAACCGCCGTTGTCCTGCCTGGCTCTTTTCACCTCTCGTTTTTAACACTTTACAACAAAGTTGAAAAATGTTTATGACTTTGTTCATTCTGTCTGCCTGTCCATTAGCACGATAACTGCCGTAAAAATAACTTCCTCAAAATGAAATTTTAGTATGTTGTTCAGACGGTCTGTAGGACCTATGGGAACATAAATGAATAATATCACCCAATTACTTTTGGATTGAACCCGGGTTGTAAAAATGAAATACATTGAGCCCTATGGAACCGAATTTTTCAAACATTTTTTAAGCGGATTCAAAATTCACAAATTGCTTCGAAAATTTTAGGTAATATTCAAATTGTTCCAAAAGATGTATATAAAAAAAATTCAGCGAGATATATTCAATAGTTTTTTAAATAAAAATTAAAATAATAATTACACCTCTTATATGAAGCGATCACGTGACCATGATATGAAAAGCCCACTTCAAAATTATATATGGTATCTATCTTGACTCAAAATCGGGATTTTTTAAGTTCTTTTTAATTCATATTGAGTGTTGTATCCGTCCTAAAACCACTTTATTTTTGCTTAAATTATACTGCAACAACGCAATTACAATATATTTGAGTTATTTCTACAATGAAGCCTATTTTTCACTTATGTAAAATGTAAACAGCAAAATATGTAGAATGAGTTGTATTAGATATGCTGTATTTCTTTAACACAAAATTATTTAGCTCATTTAGCCATAGCTGATATGAATGAAATATTCATTGATTTTACAAAGAGAAGGACGATTTTTTTCGATGAAGTTTTAAGCATAGAGTTTAATTACTTGTAGCTTCATGGTCTTAATTTTTAAATAAAATAAATTATTATAGTATTGTGATGAATGAAATGAATGGGAAAAAGTTATGAATGAAATGCTGTTTTATAGGGAGATCCAGGCGTGTTATTTTTTTCTATGACGTCATTTGAATGAATTTCAGTTGTTTTCGATGAAGTTTTCAAATATAATAAATTATCGTAGTATTATGATAGTTTTAAAAATATTACCGAGGAATGTATCGCATTTTAGATATGTTTAAACCAGGCAATTTATATTTCAATGCCGTCATTTGAATGAAGTTCATTTTTTTCAATGAAGGTTTTCAAATATAATAAATTAATGTAGTATTGTGATAAGTTTTAAAATATTACCGAGGAATATATTGCATTTTAGACTTGTTTAAATAAAATTGCATTAAAGTTGGAATGTGTTTCATAATCAATGCTTTAAGCATGATTGATCTTTCTTGTTTCTTTTTTCGTTTGCTGGCTATTTCGTTTGCTACTATTATAATGGAGTGGAGTATTACCGGTGCCAGAGTGCGCCGCCCGGACCTCAACTACTTTCACTACTTCTGCCAGGCTGATACTATCATTCTCCAAGAGACTTTTCTCAAGCCTCATCACATGTTCTCTCTGAGAGATAAGTTTATTTTTCGCTTTGACCGCCCTACTCAAAATAAAGGAGGTGGGCTTTTAATTGCAGTAAAAAAAACCTAAGCGCACGCCTTATCAACCAGAAATTTCTGACTCATATTGAATTCCAAGAAATTGAAATCAACACTCCAAGCCGTAACCTCCACATTCTCAACATTTACAGCAGAAATGGAATTTTAAGTCCAAACAGTCTCCAAGAAATAAAAATAGATCCCTCCACCAACTATCTCAGCTCAGGAGACTTCGAGGCCTCCCATCTCAACTGGGGATATACTACAAATTCTAGCGGAGAGCTCTTACTTGACTGGATTCACAACCGCCAGTTATACATTCTTAATTATAAAGCAGGCACCCGTATTGACTCGAAAGGAACTTTTTCTGCTATTGATCTATTTCTGTGCTCTCCGGATTTAGCTCCTATTACAACCTTATAGCTGCCAACCTCCAAATATGAAAAACCGGGAGATTTTTGTACGAAAATATGAAAAAACGGGAGATTTTGATCAGCCCAATTTTAGACGATGCAGACAGATTGCAAATGTGGAAATTATTTTCGTAATTAAACGAAAAATAAGGAGGATCGCGTACGAATGCCGTTTCTCGCGATACTGCTGCAAAATAGCCTTTCATTTCATTAATAATACGTTTAAACAATAGTTTTCTGTATGAAATACGAAATAATTATAAAAAAAATTTGACGATGTTGACAGATTGCAAAAGGGGAAATTATTTTCACAATTGAACGAAGTATTAGGAGGATCGCGCACAAATGCCGTTTTTCGCAATACTGCTACAAAATAGCCTTTCATTTCATTAATATTATGTTTAAACAATAGTTTTGTATGTAAAACAAAATAATTTAATAACATTTTAGTCGATTCAAATGCGTTTTTCCCACATTAATTAGATAATCATTGGTCATCTCTCTCGTGACGCTGTGGGAATAATCGCCGTTTGCGAGCGCCGATTACGCGATAGCTGGGAAACGGATTTTTAGATGAAAGAACGGGAACACTTCGATTTCAAAATTTGTGACTTCGTTTCTCATTTCGTAATATTTTCGGAATATTCGTGATCTATTTCCGATTCTTTTACTTTTGTACCCTGTAGACACAAATACAAACGTCAATCGCGATCCATTCCTACACCGCGGTAGCAGAAAATTGCACCGCGGAAAACAATTGAAAATCACGATTTGCATTCGCTTGATTTCTGCCTAGAAAGGGGGAAAATAAGGGCAGCTGGGTGAAAACCGGGAAATTGAGCGACTTACCCGGGAGATATAGCAAAACACCTGGAGTATCCCGGTAAAACCGGGAGAGTTGGCAGCTATGCAACCTGGATGGTACTCCCTGACAACTTTGAAAGTGATCACTTTCCGATTAGAATCCAAATTAATCCTACTACCCCTCGTAGGAACAATCGGATAACGACATTCAATTGGGGAAAATTTCAGAGATTCAAGAGCAAGCCACTAAACTCAACGACCCCATCGAGATTTTGTAGCATTCTTAATAAAGTTAGTACTTTGGGTAAAACCACCCATGAACTCCCCCCCCTCACACTACGTGGCGAACGGCCAGAGTGTCGAAAGCCCAGACCACCCGACTCGTCCGTAGACTTAGAGCAGCTGTTTGGATGGCCGGAAACGGCCGGAGTGTATACCAATTCAGCAATTTCAGAAGTAATCTCTCATGCCACACGCCAAACATCGCTTTATCGCCAGTTCTGGTTTATTCTCGCTACACGTGCAATTGGAGGGGAAAGACGAATTGTTTAATAAAGAATATTGTTCATAATTTGATTGCATATCAGATTGCGTATGAGAATGTCGTTAGATACATTTGTATCAGATTACTTAGAAGATTATTATTTGTAACAGATTATCTAGAAGATTGTTTAGAAGATTATTTGTATCAGATTATTAGGGAAGATGTTAGGAAACTTATCAAAATATACAGTAGTATTTCAAAAACTGGTTTGATTATTTATAAATCAAATAACAATCCGACTAATGTGGTTTTCAAGTAATACTATTAAAATACATGTATTTAAAAACTTTGTGTACTGCATACGGATTGTTTGAAATTAGTTAAAGAAATGTTCGACACACATACATATAATTTATTATTTGAATGAAACGATTCTAATTTCGTAGAAAATATATGTGTAGAATCCGTATAATATTCAATTCTTATATAGTACAATAATCCGTAACGAAATTTGAAGATTATTTGAAAGGAGGAAATAATAAAATATTTGTCATTTTATAATGCAAAATTTGTAACATTTTAAGGAAATTTGCTTGACATTTTTCAGTTTGTGGGAGCAATGTTGCTTTTTCGACACACGTAGGATAATGCAGCGTTTTTAACACTTTACAACAAAGTTGAAAAGTGTTTATGACTTTGTTAACACTTTACAACAAAATTGAAAAGTGTTTATGACTTTGTTCATTCATTCTGTCTGTCTGTCTGTCTGTCTGTCTGTCTGTCCGTTAGCACGATAACTGCCGTAAAAATGAGTTTATCAAAATGAAATTTTAGTATGTTGTTCAGACGGTCTGTAGGACCTATGGGAATATAAATGAATAATATCACCCAATTAGTTTTTTATTGAACCCGGGTTGAAAAAATGAAATACATTGAACCCTATGGGACCTAATTTTTCAAACATTTTTTAAGTAAATTTAAAATTCACGAATTGCTTCGAAATTTTTAGGAAATATTCACTCTATCCCATAGAATATATAAAAAAAAAATTCAGTAAAATATGTTAAGTAGTTTTATAATTAAAAAAATTATTTAATATAGGGAAAAAAACAAATTCAATTAAATTCTGACTTTGGGATATCTTCCAGAAAGAAAAGAGAGAGATATTATATAATAAATATCTCTCCATTTGTTTAAACGTTTTGCATATGGGAGTGGCTTTATATTTTAAAATAAATTTGGTAGATAACAATTTTTCATTTTTTTAAAATTTTATATAACTCTTCATGATAAATTTAATTGATGGCATTTTAAATGCACTTTCCTACGTCCTAGAGAGTTAAAATTTGGTACACAGCTTAAATTTGTTGAACATTTTATTCGACAAAAATTTGATGGATCTTTAAATATAGATCATACATTTTTTTCGAAATGGCCTGAAAATTATCCCCGTTCACTTCTATAAATCATTGGTGTAATATTGTTAAAAATTCTGATGTGGACAGCACATGTCTTTCCCTGCAGACTCATATTCGTTCTCTTTATTTATTCAATGATAATTTGTGTTTATCTGCACAACATAAGTATTTTAAATGACATTGAATTTACACGTTAAACTTAAATTTGGTTCTCATTTGATAGCTGGACTTATTGTCAAAGGTGGCGTAGCGAAAACGCGAAAAAACTAGAATATCTCAAGAACGGCTAGTCCTAGAGTAATGGGGTTAGTCTTATTCTTTTTGTTGTCAAAAATCACATATGAAATAGGAATTTAATTGATATAATTGAGCACACGTAGTCTTTTATTTTTATATATAACGATTTTTGCTGGCCATTTCGCAAAAATAGCCCGTTCCTTTTTCCCGAATAGTAGTAGAATAACCTACAAATGATTTATATACAAAATTTTGTTAAATTTGGTATATAAATCACTTGTAGGTTATTGAAATATTATACTCCAAATTTTGTTAAATTTGGTTCATTAGTTTTTAGCTAGAGTGGATAAAGGCAATTTCTGCGGCCATTTCGCAAAGAAGGCAGATTCTTTTATTACGAATCGTACTATAATCTAATGAACATCAGGATTTCCCACAAAAAACATACCTACCAAATTGTATGAAATTCGGTCCATTAGTTTTTCAATTAGAGTGGATGTAATATCCACACAGACACACAGAAACATACACAGATACACCCTTACACACACAGACGTCTTCCTAAAAGTAGTTTTTTCGTGTTCTAGAAGTCCCAAAACGTGTAGATCCTTTGAAAATTCGAGTTCCGATCTTCGGCACGATTCCAATACTTTGAGTACATACACATACACATATATATTATCTGTGTATCTAAATTCCGTGCCTATGCAATTACAATAGTTGTGATTTTAAATGATCCCTAAACTTCTATTATTTCTTGAAGGAAGCCTAATTTTAACATATGCACAATGCAAATATCTCAAGCGATTGTAAGATGAATTACATAAGAATTGCTGAATTTTTTTCACACAAAATTATTTAGCTCTGGAGTCTGGAATACAAGTTATATGAATGAAATATCCATTGATTTTGCATAAAGAATCAGATGATTTATATTTCGATACAGTTTTAAGTATTTAAGTATAATAATATACTGTAGTACTGTGATAATGTAAAAGATATTACCACTGAATGAATCACATTTTAGAAATTTTTAAATGAAATTACATTTCAGTTGGAAAGTGTTTCATAATCAATGCTTATGCATGATTGATCTTTCTTGTTCAAGATGTGTTTGTTCTGCGGAACCCTTGGGGTTCTACGACGTGATAGTTTCAAGTAAATTTTCTTAAAAATTTAAAAACGGGTAAAGTTTTAATGCTTTTATACTTTAAAATTATTTTAATTTTAAATATTTTATTATTAAATTGAAGAATTTTAAATGTTACTGGAAAATAAATAAAAATATTTCCTAATTTAAATATGGTAAACAAATATCAAAATTAATTGCACATTGCATTTAAAAATTCCCTGGCCAATTACATTTCCAGCAACTTACGTACGTGTAATCGTTCATTCAAATTAGTAATATATTTTACAATTATTTTTACGTCTAAGTTTGGCAAAATCGAAATTTTTAATACAAAAAATTAAAAAAATATGAAAAAGCCTTTATGCAATGGAAAGTGATGTGTACACTTCAATTTCGAAATAACTGTTAAGTATTTCTATACTTTTTAACACACTTATTTCATGCAGTCATATGAATTATTGGACAAACCAGAAGTTACATATTCAGACCAGGAAATCCTTAGTGAACCCTACCAATCCCTCCGGAATTCAATATTTAATCTATATCAGTCTTCACCTAAGCTGTACCTAAAGCAAAGTCTGAAAAACAGATGTTGAAATGAAAATATAAATTTTTGAATAGGAAGTGACATCTCTCTCCCGAACAAGAAGTGGAAATCCTTCATGAACCCTACCTCCTCCGTAATTTTATGCTGCATCCATATTAGCCACTATATCTTTTTAAACATCTAAATCCTACGAAATAGATGTTTAAAAAAAATTCGTTAAAAACAATGGCAAATTGTAAAATTTTCCCACCAAAATCTGCATTTCAAAATTATTTAGAGTAAAATTATATTATTATTTTTTGTACACACATGAGATAAATTGTCTGTGACTTACAGTTTTAAGTGGGTTGTCAACAATATACATTTACACTCAGTTTTATCCGTGACAGAAATGGATCTAATATAACAATTATAGATCTGAAGGACTAAATAAACATTAATTGTTGTATACCGATTTAAAGGTATATTTATGCCGTAGAACGTAAAATCTCACTAATTTGATATTTATGGATTTTTTTTTGTGAAATATAAAGATATATATATATATATATATATATATTCGAAATGTAATAATAAGAATTATGTAAAAATAAAAAAATACAATTCAAGCAATATCAACATCACCACAGAAGCAAACTCACGGCCATAACGCCGATAAGAGAAAAGAACAGCACTATCCCAAATTCGATGATTAATTAGAATTAAATTCATCGTCAGGTCTGAGTATTTAATTCCAATTAACCCAAACAAATGCCTGTTTCAGATTAAGCAATAGTACATTACTATAAATACTTAAGCTCAGACTACAGGCAACAAAAAATGAAAAAAGGATACATTAAGAAAATTGTATTACCATGCGGCATGAACCATTCTTCCACCACGTGTATACACGATCAACCCCAACAGCTTAATCTAGAAGCACCGGAATGAACAAGGCGAAACTCTACCAGGGAGGCAGTACGAACGTTCACGGAGTTACTCCCAAACCCGTCCAGTGAGTCTAAGCTGGAGACTGAACAAGCAATTCAGAATACAACTTCCCAAATATGCAAACATGAATATGAATATGAATCAAAGATGAAAATTCCCACTAAACAAGTAATTCATATGAAAAATGGATAATCGAGAATGCCACCATACACCACTACAAGGGCGCCCAAAACGTAGTTTCAATACTGACAAAAGTTACATTTTTTTGCGAAAATAAAATTCAAAACATTAATGTTAATGCATCTTATTTTCCGATTTTTTGATTTTTCTAATGTTTTTGACTTAGTTTATTATTTTTCATTTTTATTTATATAATTAATAATTATATATAAAATATATATACATATATATATATATATATATATATATATATATATATATATATATATATATATATATATATATATATACACATATTTTTTTTTTTTTTTTTTTTCCCCTACTGTATGTTAGTCACTATAATTGGGAATGTTTTCTAGGATGTTATCGAGTGAAATTTGATACACTGAGTTGATAATTTTAATAACAAACTTGGGGGGATATGCATTATTAGTCGCTGTACTCAATAATTCCATAAAGTGCGCTAATTTATAATATTCATCACAAATTTTATTGATTCTGAGAGCCTGATTTATTATAATATTTCTAAATACAGATATATGCAAACAAGAGTCAAAATGTTGAATTTTTGATGTATTAAATTTAAAATCCTGTCTTTTATCATACAAATTTATAACCATATTACAATTTTGCAAATTTAAATTTAAATCTAAAAAGTTTGCAACATTTGTGTCATTATTACTTGCATTTAATTGTAAATTTTTTGGATAAAAGTTTAATACTATAGGGATATTATTATTTGGGGATACACATAAAATGTCATCTAAATATCTAAACATGTGCATATTATGCAAGCTTGGATTAATGTTTTTTTCATAGAAGAATAAATACAGATTAGCTAACAATGATGAGGCACACCCCCCTTGTGGGATACCAACCTGTTGTTTAAAAAAAGTACCACCATGTTGAATATAATTCTCATAAAGAGTGAAGTTAAGTAATTTTTTAAATAGAAAATTTGAATATTTTAGGTTGATATTATATTTTTCAAAAATTCCTAAAATAACTTTATACAGATCATCTATATTAATATTATTAAACAAATCTTTGAAATCAAAGGTATAAATACTACGAATATTAGTAAGAGTTTTCAATTTCTTAACTAATTCAAAACTGTTTTTTACAATATGACAATTATTTGAGATTTCATCTGACAAGGATATTTCATGTAATATCTTTAATAATAATTTTCCAGCATTAGTAATGTAAGAATTATGCCCACTGGTAATGGTTCGAAAAGCAACAGGGGATTTATGAAACTTGGGTACTAAAACAATATATGGAATGTTATTACAACTATTTTTTAGATGGATTTGCTTATATTTGGCTGATATTCTATTGCATAAGATTTTAAGGTTAGTTTTATGTAAATTATAGATTTGATTATTAAGTAAGTGTGACTGAAGGGTATTTTTATAATAATATTTACATATAATTGAGTAGTTTCCACATGCTTTATCGACATATGTAATGACAAAATCATTTTGTATTTCTTTAATATCATTTTTAATTGAATTAAGTTTATATGAATTATTAATTTTCTGATTATATATGTAATGATTTAAGTATTGCTCTATTAAGACTCTCCAGGGTTTAAAGGCTTCTACAGGGATTTGATATTTATAACTGATTTTATAGATAAATTTATTTAAGTCAAGAAATAAACCTTTACAAATTAATTTATGTTTAAATTTAGTAGGTAGACGGTATTTAGTACCCAGTAACATCAGTGATCTTAGTGCATCATAATTAATAATATTTAGATTTCCCGTTATAACATGCCCATGGTGTTTATCTACGAAGTCTTTGTATTTTTCTAAATGACAGTGGCAATATGACTCTTTATCCAATTCATAGTTTTGATTAATATCTACTGATTTGGCAATTTGATTATAGTTGAAAATATAACGTCCTAGCGGTTTATCATATTTATAAGCAATTTTAGGATTTACATGTTTGACTGGAAAGTAATTGGAAACCGATTTTAAAAAATTATTTATCTTCAGATTATTTAAGACAGAATTAGTAAAATTCAAGGTACAATATTCGTTTATTTTAGTATTTTGTTTTGATTCGTCATTAAAGTTTACGTCTGTGACATATAAATAACCATTAAGATTTTTACTTCTGGTAATGAGCAAATCATAGAATAAATGTTTAAAATGAACGTTATCAAATGCAGTACTTAGAAAAAGGTTATATACCATATTTAATTGCTGTTTTTTAATTGCGAAAATCCAGTTTTTACATTGTTTCCAATCAAAAGTAATTTTAAAATTTGCATGTTGCTGAAGGATGGCATTTTTTAGTTCAGATAATGATGGCAATTTTTTATTATATTTACTTGCTCTTTTAGTTCTTTTTGATTTACTTTTATGATTGTTGAAGGAATTATAAATATTATGGTCTTCATTAGGAGAATTAAAGGACTTTTTAACTATATTATGATGATTAAATATTTGATTGAGTCCATATGGAAAAATAGTTTTATGTGCACAAATGAATTCATTTTCAAGAAACAATCTGTCATAGTAATTTTTTTGAATACACAGAATACTAATTTCAATGTTGTCGAACCCATGTTTAGAAAAATGTTCGTATTCAAATTTTGATTCATTAAAGGAAGTTGCATTATTTGAAAAAATTTTTATGTGATTCCTGTGTACGTTAATTCGGAGATGCAGAGGGTTGCTGGTTTGACCTATATATGACATATTACATTTTTTACATACAATTTGGTAGATACAATTATATGTTTTACAGAAGACAAGATTATTGTTACAATTGATCTGATTACTACAATTAGCAAACGGACAAGTTTTACATCTATTAGATTTACAAGATTTAAATTTAAGTGTGTTATTTAGTGATGCATGGCTGTACGATTGAAAGTTATGTGAAGTGAACAAAGAATACTGGCTGGAAGTACCGAATGAAGATGGAATAGTCATAGAGGATAAAGGATAATGTTGGTAGCTGGATAACGATCTAGGAGAACCCCAACAAGTTCTCGAATACCGAGCTTGGATGTTAGAGAGCATCCAGTTGCCAGTCTCTAATTTTTTATAATAAGACATCATGTAATAGGGAAAGATTGTAACCTTTATTTTCCCAAAATAAAGGCACTTGCATTAAAAAAAGTGACTCTTTATCCAAGAATGCACCTTAATTCAATTACAAAGGTGGAGACACAATTATAACATATGAAAGGTACCATTATATTTCAAACTAATGGATCATCTAAAACACTTTGAAAATATATAAACTAATGTGTAGACACATTAAAACCTGGATTAAATAAATGCTTAGGAATAAGCAAAACTAGGATAGATAGTGGAAAAATATACATATACACATTGACTATTCCAGAATAAATTGATTCAAATTAACATCCATCAATACAACATGAAACACAATTTTTACTTCAGAACTAATATAATCTAAGAATAATATAGGAATAATACAACCATTGCTGTAAATACAGGATTCAAACTCTTCCAATAAATATACATTTATTTAATGGTTCAACAAATCAGAGATTCAACGTATGAAAGGCTACGTACGATCACAAAAAACAATAAGATATTCAATATATGAAAAACAAAGATCGATCACAAAAACAATGGCTAAGAATAGAGTTATTACCTAGGAATACAATTACAAGACATTTTAAAGTGATAAGATTAGGGATAATGAGATAAAAATAAAAATAAAGTTAAAATTTAAAATTTGACACCAATTCAGCGCAAATGCAGCTAACTTTAGTGTAATTCAGTTCTAACTAATTAAAAATGAATATTACCACAGAAACTCGTAAACAACTAGACAGAAAATAAGAAACCAATATACAATACGCGCATAATGCAGCAGACAAATATATGGGTAAATATTTGAAATGTAATAATAAGAATTATGTAAAAATAATATATATATATATATATATATATATATATATATATATATGGAATTATTGAGTACAGCGACTAATAATGCATATCCCCCCAATTTTGTTATTAAAATTATCAACTCAGTGTATCACATTTCACTCGATAACATCCTAGAAAACATTCCCAATTATAGTGACTAACATACAGGAGAGAGAGAGAGGGGAAAATATATATATATATATATATATATATATATATATATGTGTGTCTGTGTGTGTATGTTATATATAATTATTTATTAATTATATAAATAAATAAAAATGAAAAATAATAAACTAATTCAAAAACATTAGAAAAATCAAAAAATCGGAAAATAAGATGCATTAACATTAATGTTTTTAATTTTATTTTCGCAAAAAAATGTAACTTTTGTCAGTATTGAAACTACGTTTTGTGCGCCCTTATAATGGTGTATAGTGGCATTCTCGATTATCCAGTTTTCCTATGAATTACTTGTTTAGTAGGAATTTTCATCTATGATTCATATTCATATTCAGTTCTGCATGTTTGGGAAGTTGTATTCTGAATTGCTTGTCCAGTCTCCAGCTTAGACTCACTGGACGGGTTTGGGAGTATTTCCGTGAACGTTCGTACTGCCTCCCTGGTAGAATTTCGACTTGTTCATTCCGGTGCTTCTAGATTAAGTTGTTGAGGTTGATCGTGTATACACGTGGTAGAAGAGGAATGGTTCATGCCGCATGGTAATACAATTTTCTTAATGTATCCTTTTTTCATTTTTTGATGCCTGTAGTCTGAGTTTAAGCATTTATAGTAATGTACTATTGCTTAATCTGAAACAGGCATTTGTTTGGGTTAATTAGAATTAAATACTCAGACCTGAAGATGAATTTAATTCTGATTAATCATCGAATTTGGGAAGGTTCTGTTCTTTTCTCTTATCGGCATTATGGCCGTGAATTTGCTTCTATGGTGATGTTAATATTACTTGAATTGTATTTTTATTTTTATTTTTTTATTTTTACATAATTCTTATTATTACATTTCAATTATATATTATATATATATATATATATATATATATATATATATATAATATATATTTCTCGAGCATCACTCAATACACAACTTCCTCCTCCTGCATATCATCACACTGGTAATAATTTTGAATATGCCCACTTTGACCATCATGGTATTGATAATATTTCAATTTCGATTCTAGATATGGTAAAGAATCCGGCTGATAGATTATATTTTGAAAATTCACTGATCAAACAGCATAAAACTATTTTTCCATATGGATTAAATCAAATGTATAATAATAAAAATGTAGTAAAAACTACCTATAAAAATCCAAATTTTGATATCTCTATATTTAACATCCTTAATTATAATTCGTTTAGTGCCTCATCAAAAAGATCTAAGCGAGGAAATTACAACAACAAAAAGTGTCAAAATCTGAACACAAAAGCTAAAATTACTGAGTTAAGAAAAAACTTTAAATCTTCATGTAACATAAATTCTTTAAAACCTGGGTATTCAATATTAAAAAACAAATATTAAATCAAGTTTATAATATATTCTTAAAGTCATTTAATCAGGATGAGCATTTTTCACACCTTTTATATGATCTAATTATAACAAGAGCTTATTTTATAAACCTCCATCTGTACATTCAACCCTTTTCTACCTCTAATTATCATCCAAATAAAACATATAATACTTATTGTGTAATTAATTACAAAAATTCACTTTACAATAATATAAATTTTAATTATTTATTTCAGCAGTATAAACACTGCTTTCCTGTTCCTAATACTCAAATTTTCAAAACATTTAAATATAATACCCCTTTAGGTAGGCAAATTTTCAATTACAATGATATATCTAAATCTATTATAAATCAAAATTCCTCTCCCAATTTACTATGTGTCTGTAACCAGCCAAACTATTCTAAATATATAGACAGCAATCATAAACACATAATTACTGGTGATCTCAATATTGTTCAAAATGTAGCACTTAAAAATCTTATGCTTTATGGTACCAAATTCCGAATCCAAAATACATTAAATCACTCTCTTTTAATTAAACAACTAAATATTGATCTAGAAAAATTCATATACAAAATTGCTTGCAGTAAAAACTACCCTATTGAAGCTTTCGATATGTGGAAGGTTAGCATTCTGACAAACATCAAACATCTTTTAAGTAACTTGCCTATAACTAAACCTACATTTAACTATACAAACTTGAAGCAGGAAATTAATGAATTAAAATCACAATTTGTCATCACATATGTGGATAAAGCTGCCAACAATTACGCCATCATATGTAAAAAATATTATGTACAAATCTTAAACGATTTCTTAAATCACAATGATATTTTTAAAAAAATTGATTCTTCAGCAACATCCATATCTAAGAAAATTATTGCTTTTCATAAATTATTAAAATTACCTTGCAACAATCTAAGATTCCCTTATATTGTCATGATCCCAAAATTTCATAAAAATCCTATCTCTTTTAGATCTGTAACTATAGGACATAAATCATATGCAACTGTCGCTAGTAAATCTCTTTTGGTTATTCTTAATAAAATCATCTCTAATATAAATGATAATTCAACTTCTCATATTATTAATAACAGTTATCAATTAATTCAAAAGTTGGATACGATTAATATTTTGGGTTTTAAAACGTATGACTTTAAGGACCTTTTCAACAATATTGACATAAAAGATCTATATAAAGTAACTTGGGATATTATTAAATCTTTCTATAATAGACAAAATTTGGATATAGATCATTCTTTCGTGCACCACCTTCTCAAGTGTGTAATTTTTAATAATTACTTGATGCAAGGCAATAAAATTTATATGCAAATTAAGGGTGTTCCACAGGGTGGCTCTGCCAGTTCAGCTCTCGCAAATCTTTATCTACACTTCTACGAGTCAAATTTTATAAACTCTGCATATACATTCTACAGATATATTGACGATGTTATTCTCATTAAAATAGCTCCCTCATCTAATGATATAGATTTTGATTTTTATCCTCCAAATTTATCCCTTTTACCAAACGAAAGCAACTTCTCGACTAGCGTTAATTTCTTAGATTTAACTCTATCTCTTGATAATGAATATTCATTTTTGTCAAACATTTATGATAAAAGAAAAAGTTTTCCTTTTAAAATTCACAAGATAATCAATTTTAACTCATGTATGAGTAAACAGGTATATAAAAATATTTTAATACATCAATTTCATAGGATTTTTAGGTTATGTGAAAATACACAATACAGTAACCATCTTGCAGATTTATTTCGACACTGTAAGACTGAATCATATCCAGTTAATTTTGTTAAATATCACTTTAGAAATTTTGAATACTATTTATAATATATTATTTATTGTTTTAGTCTAATTTGAAATTGCTATTGTATACTTTGAACATTAAAATATTCTTTGAGATTTTATTGTCTTAGTAATAAGTTTTGGATACATATTATATAATTGTTAATTATTAATTATTAATGAGTTTATTGCGTATTTTTTTTTTTTTTTTTTTTAATTTTTTTTTTTTTTTTTTTTTTTTTTTTTTTTTTTATCTTTATATCTCTAATTTTTGGGTTTGAAACTTATAAATTTGTACAGTCCTTTGGTTAAACATGCAGAAGTATTTCCTATAATTCACATCAGATGGCGCTCTCTTGTACTCTTTCCTAATACATAGTTTAGTGCAACGAGAATGTGTCTTGTATAATGGTGAAGAAAGGTATGACTTTAATTCTATCCGAATCATTGTGGATTGTTGGTTAGATTGCTTATATGTTTGCTTAATGCACTTTCATTATATTCCTTCCAATTTCCTTTTGCTTATTTTTTGTTATTTTCGTTTATGTTATAGTCTGGAAATGTGTCGGATCTTTTGACGTTATTTCGGCCATGTGGCTGTATCGTTGAGCGAAACACATTTGGAACCTCTGTGGATGCAAAGATCCTTGATAAGCTGGATTCACAGAGCTTCTATCCTATTTCATATTTTCGGATTGTATCTTTTCTCTTATTTTGTCATTTTAATATTTTGAGCCTCCAGATTTTGATAATCCTTTGTTGTTTAAACTTGAATAGTATGCTTCGCTCTTGAATGCTGATAAATTCATGTGTATTATTCATATTTAAAATTAAGATCATTTTGTCTTTTATGGTAGCATTGTTTTCCTTTTGTCTGATATTTCCTATCATATTATATTTAATTAATTTTCCTCCGTATTGTTTTTGAACCAGGGTATGACACTGATCATGTTTAAAATTAGTATAACTATTTTAATTTTATTTTTAATTTTATCTTATTATATATATATATATATATATATATATATATATATATATATATATTATATAGATATATATATATAAAAGCTATATAATTTAAAAACCCTATACCATACCATATATTTAATACCATATATATTATATATATATATATATATTTATATATATATATATATATATATATATATATATATATATATATATATATATATATATATATATATATATATATATATATATATATATATATAGGATGACCAGAAAAAAGCGCCCCAAAAGTAAAATGAAACGACAAAAAAACTGGTGAATAAATATGTTTTATTCCAATTACAGAAAAAATATATATATTCTAAATTTATGAAATCACAAGTTCGATATGTTTGCCATCACCTGCAATGGCATTTGGTTGTCAGTATTTCAGTATTATTTATTCCCAAAGTTTGAACGATTTATGTACAGTGGTTTTCGAGATATTACAGTTCTTTATTGGGGCGCTTATTTCTGGTCACCCTGTATATATATAATATATATATATATATATATATTTATATATATATATATTGACAAGTCAGGAAGTCTTCATAATTACAAACTATAAATTGTTATTTTTTCCTTGAAGGAGATAGATGCAAGTTCCAAATAAAGGTTTAAACTAAGTTTTATTTAGCATTTTGCTAAAAGAAATCTCATTTTGCTAATATATGTTCTAACATTAAGCAACAGGTTTCCGGTTTTCCCTAATTGTAATTTTGTACCAAATTTCGTTCGAATCGCTTCATTCGTTCGTGAGATATCATCTCCACAGATTTACTGACACACTCACGCACTCGCACACACATCAACCACATACATGCATGACTTTAAAAACGTCTGATTCGTGGTCAAGGTTGCTTGAAACATGCTCTCCCGACAAAAACCGGAATTCAAATTTTCGCCTATATATATGAAAGTAAAAATCAATCCATTGCCTTAGAGCAGTGTTCTTCAACCTGTGTTCCGCGGAACCCTAGGGTTCCACTCAAACGCTTTAGGGGTTCCGAGAGTCGATACTGCAATTCGAATGTTCGACATATGTATGTATAATACAAATACTTTATACGGAATATTTATCTTCTTGTTTGAATTAATGCAAATTTATATCTTATATAAAGTTTTTATAACAAAGGCAGGGGCGCACCTTGTTTATAACATGTAATACGTAATATGACACATCCCCCTAAAATCAAGTCTGGGTGTGCTACTGAACGAAGGGTTCCATAAAAAAAATATCTCAAGAAAGGGTTCCGCGGGATGACAAAGGTTGAAGAACACTGCCTTAGAGCTATAACTTTAACAAATTATTGAGTTATGACTTGAACGTAAATGCGACAGCACAGAAGAGGAGAAATATCACGTGTCTCGCTCCGAAATAACCTTGAGAAGTAAAGTCTCTCCGCGCGTCACGTGATACATTTGGCGATCGCTTCGAAAGCCAGCCAATATCCGCGTGTAATGTGAGCGGAGGGGGCTGGCTTCGTATACACTCTGGCCGATCGCCACTACGTGTTCCCTGGTGGAATGCAAAATGCGAATACATACATGCAAAAATGAGAAGACACCTAAATAGATCCAAAAAAGCAATTAACTGCACAGAGTGGGAAATCTACAAGACATACAGGAACAAGCTAAAAAAATTGCTGGTTGACCTTAAACGAAATTATTGGTCCAAAATCTGCAGCTATTAATAATATATACAAAATTCTTCTCCATTTCAGAAACTATTCAACCTCCTCCAACAGTAGCATCAATCGCATAATAGTGAATACTATCACCATCACTTCAGGTCATGATCAAGCAAATGCATTCAGCGAACATTATAACACGAATCAGAACCTGCCGAAATTGCCTCTCAGCTTCACGGAAACCACTCCCTCAACTCTGTTATGTAGCTTTTACTCCCCTTTGAAATTATACTATTTATACTTTATTATTCATCTTTAAGTTATTATATTTATATTATTTACATTTCATTATTCTAAGTTATTATATTTATTTGACCTGTGATCGTATAGTTTTTAAACAATAAAGTTTACTTTTAATATTATTTATTTCTTTATTTATTACCATTACTACAACTTGGTCTGTGCTCAACTGTGTAACACTTTTAAAACACTTCAACAACATATAACCTCTAAGATTCACTTACCTTTAAATAAATAAATAGCACAGCCAACAACATCTTAATAAAACACAACTCATTTGTTAAATTAAAAATTAACTTTTATTAACAATAATTAAAAATTTAAGGTTCTGAACCATTTAAGGTTTCATTACATGAATTGTATAAATTTACGTAGTACATTTCGTTTATAATTAAAATCTATTAAATGAAAACTCATTTTGCAATTAAATAATCCACTAACAAAATTACCCAGGTACAGAATCCACTCTGGTCTGAAGACCAGAGCTTGGTCTGCCTGGAGCTGGCTGTCCACCACCAAAAAAATGTTAAAACTTAAATGCAACGAGAATAAAAATCAACACAAATGGTACATGTTAAAAATGAAAAATATTTGGGTTCAAAACTCAAATGGAATAAAATTCCCAAGTTTAAAAATAAAAGTGTAAACGTCAGTATTCTGCATAAAATATGTAAAAACCACCAATTAATTTGAATTGCTATTCACACAGGTGACTATACAGATCACTTGTTTCAGACAAAGCGTTGCAGGAATGACCGGACAAAATCCGGTAGGACTTAAATTTGTGATTGATGACACTGGTGGAATGGATATGGATCACAGGCTGCTCGGGATCTCACACCACTGGAGACCACTAGGTTGACACTGGTTGCGCGGAACACACAAGCACCCGAGAGCACAGGCCCTATAAACTAAAACACAATGCTGTGGAACGCTTGAATGGGCCGGTATCCCAGATGTTTACTACTGGAGATCATTGCAATGGATTGGTAGAAAAGTCGATTCACTTTTGATGAAGTTTAGATGCAAGACATTTGAGACGACCGCGGGATACAGAGCACAGGCCTTATAAACTAAAACACCATGCTGTGGAACGCTCGAATGGGCCGGCATCTTAGATGTCCACTACTGGAGATCATTGCAATGGATTGGTAGATAAGTCGATTCACTTTTGATGAAACAAAGATGCAAGACATTTGAGACGACCGCGGGATACGGGCGCCCTTGCATTGGGGCCCCGTTCCACGGATCTTCGCGGCGATCAAAACACCACCTCTAACAGTGCTGGTCAGGAATCGAATGTGTCCAGGCAACACGCCTGCCTCCCAGGAGACGCCCAACTTGGCGAGCGAAACTCTGCGCTTCGCGCCCACGCATACACTGCGGAAATAACACGCTGTTATGCCAAGAATCAAAAAAGGATAACTTCCGCCAAACGGCAAGCCGCCGCGCAATAGCAACCCGCCAGCCCCACCGGATGCAATGGCACCCCAACGGTTCAAGGCCAAGTTTCGCTTAAAAAGTGCCTTTCTTTTGCAGATTCGTAAATGAAGTGAAGTTAAGTTAAAAGACGCGAGCGAGAAACCGAAGGATTAACAAAAGATTATTTAACGTTTAAAGGCACATTGCGCACAATTTTGAATAAAAACATTAAAAATAACAAATTATGTTAAAAGGGGGATAAATCGCCGAAATATTCAAAAACACCCAATAAATTTTGAATTTTTGAAGGGAAAGGGGAAAATAACGAATTTTAAGATATTATGAAATTTTGAACTATTAATTAAATTTAGAGCTGTCAAATCTCGGCATAACAACTCTCAACATAGAGTTTTCGTGGAGTGAATTCAAATCAGCGAACCAACCACATCCGGCAGTCTACTCCTGGCCATGATGGCATCTCTAGCAGTATGATTAAAAATCTCCCTGACTAAATCCATCAATCTCTCCTTGACATCTTTAACATCAGTTTCAAGACCGGCTGCATCACCTCCGATTGGACCCACTCCATCATCCTTCCCATTTTAAAACTCCACAAAAATCCTAAAGATATCACGGCCTACGGCCCGATTGTATTAACCTCCACAGTGGCAAAAATTATGGAAAGAATGATCCTGCACAGGCTCATAAACCATACTTATTATGAAAAGAAACTATTTCACAAGAATAACTATGGCTTCCTCTCCCACAAGGGCTGCATCACTCTCCTTGCTAAACTTCAACATGACATCCTACTGGCCGGAAACGAAAAAAATTACTTCTATTGTGCCTCAATCGGCTTTAAGGCCGCTTACGACACATTATGGATTGATGGTCTATTGAAAAAAGCAGCAGGCAAAGATATTCAAGGACAAATAGCCTTGTGGTTATATAATTTCCTCAGCCAACGCACTAACCAAATCAGATGGAGAAACACGCTGTCCCATTCTGTTTCCAGCCACAAAGGTCTGCCCCAAGGCTGCATCACCAGCCCATTCCTGTTCATGTTATATGTAAATGACCTCTTTTCGCATATACCAACAGATGTCCGATGCTAAGTATATGCGGATGATATTCTCCTCTATAGTCAACACAGAGATAGAAATCAAGCTACCAGAGACCTACAAACAGCTATCAACATTGTTAAAAACTGGTGTAATCGCTGGAAACTTTCAATCAGTCCAGACAAAAGCCATATTATTAATTTTTCGAATAAAAAGAACCAACCTCCTTGCAAAATCAAAATTAACGATATCCTCATCCCAGAAGTGAACCAGCTTAAAGTTCTGAGAATTATTTTTGATAAACATCTTACTTGGAAATCCCACTTTGCTCACATGAAACAGAAGAGTGCTAGGGCCCTTAATGCATATAAATTCATAGCTTCAAGAAAATGGGAAGCAACAACTCTGCACCTTCTTAAGATTGGCAACTCCACAATTAGAAGTCAATTTAATTATGGCTGTCCCATTTTCAGCTCAGCGGTTAACTCCCATTACAAAAAAAATTAATCTAGTATTCAATAACATGCTGAGAATCGCCACTGGTTTGCCTTGTTACACCCCTCTCCCCGTCCTTCATGCAGAAACCAACGCAGCTCCTCTTCAATCTTGACATGCCATCATAACAAAAAAATTCTACATTAAAAATGTCTTCTTCCTCGGAAAGTGGTCTCCCCTGTATGACATTATTTGGAACCCTTCGCTGCAAATCTTCGGGTCCTGGAAGCCAGGAAAAGTCCCGCTCACCTCCAACATGAGTAACTGTTTTGAAGAACTTGGTATTTATAAAACAGCCATCATCCCCTGGAATCCTCCGCCCCCCCTGCACAAATATAAAATCTCGACAAGTGAGCTTCTGTTTCAAAACAAAAATCTCCCGGACGTCATGATTCAAAGGCTGTTTCAAAGCTTCCTTGATAACCACCCGCAATATATCAACATCGGTACAGATGTCTCTAAGACCGATCATTCTAGCGCTCTCGGTATTGTGATCCCGTAACTTCAAATTCAAAGAAGCTATACTACATCTAAATATAACTCCATATTCACCATTGAAGCCCTTGCCATACTAAAAGTTGCAGAAGATTGGATTGAACAAAATAATTACTTAATAGTTTCCAACAGCCTCAGAGTACTTACAAGTTTTAAAAACATAAATAGGGATACTCCCTGTATTATTATGCAAATTCATAAAATCCTTACCAAGAAGGCGACAGAAAATAATATTCACCTTATTTGGATTCCAGGACATAAGGGAGTACCCATCAATGTCCAAGCTGATTATGCTGCTTAACTGGCACTTCCCTACAACACCATCCCGAGAATCTCTGGAGAAGACTTAATAAGCAGAATATACGATAGAGCAATTAAAGACAACGTGACAGCATGGTGTAATTACCCAAAACATCTCCATTTCCCTCACATATCTCCGAAATCGATGTGGTTTAAAAAATGCCATCTCAACAGGAAAAATGAAGTGCTGATTCAAAACGTCCGCGCCAATACTTTATTTCTCAACCCTATCCTGCACAAGATCGGGATATCGCAGACTCCTAACTGTCTTCGCTGCAGTGTTTATGAATCACTTGATCACTTTTTATTCGTCTGCCCGTCTTATCGTGATGCTCGTGTTATGTTTGTAAATATTCTCAATCAATACAAGATTCAGCATTCTCTTCATGGTATTTTCCAGGATTTCTCTGATGATGTCTGCTTTGCGCTTTCCTTGTTTTTTTCTTCGATCTGCCGCTTCTAACTCTCGTTATTCTATCTCCCTGTATTTCCTCCCCTTTCCCTTGAGGCATAAGGCGTAGTGCCGCGCCTCAACTCCTCTCTCCCGAAAGGGAGATCAAGATCTATATCAAAATCAGACGATGAAGGAGCGTCACATTCATAGTCGCCAAACATCAGATCACACGGTAGTCGTAGATCCCGGAAAGACAGCATTTATGATGGAGAATGACCGGCCGATTCGTGGACAGAACTTCTGTAAGCCATCAGGAGCAAAGGAAGGCGACGGTCCCAATCTTGCTGATTTCTGGATACGAATATAGACCCTCTCTACCATGCCATCCCGATTCAGGATGAAGAGTAGTTCGAATTTTCTTCATTCCGAGTAGTGCGCAAAGTCCCGTGAATATGCCAGAGTTAAAGTTTCCTTTCTCTAGTTAGGATGGATGAGCGGGGGAACTCCGTAACGATATATCCAGTTCCGGGTTAGAACTTCACTTATGGTTGTAGACTCTTGGTCAGGGATTGAATAAGCTTCTGGCTATTTTGTGAAGTAGTTCATTACTACTAAGATGTATTTGTTGTTCGTGGTAGTGGGTTCAAAATGTTGAGTGGAATTACCTCGAAAGGAGTTTCGACATTGTAACACTGAAGAAGCTCACGTGTTTTTTTTCAGTTCCTTTCGAGGGCCGCATTCGGTGCATTCTTTACACCAGAGCTTAACATCGGATTTCGCATTGCAGCAGAAGTCTTCATGAACTTTGTAGCGTCTTGCTAATGCCAAAACATATATCTTTTAGTATGCTGGATACTCTGGAAGGGAAGCCAACAACTGCCATCCGACGTTTTCCCACTGTTATTCTCCTATTTACGGTATATACTACTCTGTTCCTCAAGTGCAGAGAATCCCATAGTGTCTAGTATCCTTTTGTAAAGAAAGAGGAAATTTCTTTTTTTTATCCTTTTTGGTTGAATCACCATATCCTATATTCTTGAAGTAGCCAAATTCATAAAGTTCTTGAAACTGAGGAGCCAACAGCGTGATCAATCCGCAACGGGAAGAATTTCCTTCGTAGAGATGATGGAAATGATCTGCAGATTTAACAATTGTTAACAGGTTTTTCCTTGTAACATAATAATTCCTTTCGGACTTTAACAAGCACTTGCTAAAATATGCTTCTGTTCTCATTTCTTGGGAGAGAACTGCCCTTATTTCTTCTTTACGAGCATCGATGTCTAGTATAAATCTTTCCGCAGGTTGAGGATTTGTTAGAATGGGAGCTGAAAACAGAATTTCCTTAAGTCCATTGAAGACGTCTTCACATTCCGCTGTCCATTCAAATTTCTTGTTTCCTTCCGTTAATCGATGTAAGGGCCTGTAAATATTGGAGTTTTTCACAAACCGACGGTAATAGGTACGGCCAAGGAAACTCTTAGATGAAGAATATTCTAGGGTCTGCACCACTCTTTGATAGCATTGATTTTTTACCAGGATTTGTCCTTGCACACTCCCCAAAGATGATTTGTTCTAAATAAGTGATTTCCTTCCGAAATAGTTTGTATTTTGAAGGATTTAGCGCGCTTCAATTTTTCAAATATCTGCCAAAGGGTTATTAGATAATCGTCAAATAAACGTCCAACAATAATTATATCGTCCAAATAGAAGAGGCAGGATTCACAGGAGAGTCCTTTCAACACAGTCTCCACTAGACGTTCAAATGTTGCGGGTGCATTACAGTCTAAAAGGCCTAACTTTTAATTGTCAGAGCCCTTGTCCCGTTGGTAAAAGCTACTTTTCACGATCATCGGGACGGATTTCAACTTGCCTGTAGTCACTCTTGAGATCGAGTCGAAAACCACTTACTCCCAGAGAGTATCTAAAGTGTCGTCAATTCTTGAGTGTTTTGCTGTCCTTCTTTGTCACGGAGTTGTCTTCTACAGTCGATGCAGAATCATTTAGAACTATCTTTCTTTTTCCCTAAAACGATTGGCGAGGCTCAAGGACAATCCTATTTATGTATATTTAATCCGGTGCATCCTGTCTTTTGAAGCTGTTGAGAATATTTCACTGAATTCGCTAATGAGGCTCTGTGGACGGTCATCCAAAGGGTCTTAAGAAAACAAAGCTTAACCTAAACAATTTTTTACTGAAATTTGCGCCATTCGGCAGAAATCAAAGGAGTTTATACTGAATTTAGGTGGATGAAGAGGGGTGAGGCATAAATCGAATCTCCCATTCTCTACTTATCTGTTTGTTGGGGTTTGTCCAAGGTGTGGTAAATAATCCTCTTCCCAAGTAGCACGATCTGGATTAAAAACGTTGCAAACTTGTTGCTATCGTTGGTTTTTCGTTTGGTTGCAAATATTGCGATTTAAAAATTATTTTAAAACGAATTATGTGTTACGTTGCAAAATGGATTATATATTTCGTTTTTAAATCATTTTACTTTTGTTGCATTTTTCTAAAATTTTTACACTTATTCATGATAAATATTTTCATATCTCCTCCTCAATCAACTATTTTCCTCCAAAAAATAATCGGATGCTAAATTTCTTAATACGTAAATTTAACTCATTAGCGTAAAGACCCAATGTGCTATTAGAATTTATGATTTTTAATGGGTATTTTTAATATTAAATTTCTATTTTTTTGCATATTTTGCTATTTCTATTTTGTTTAAATTTGTTAAAATTGTAAATTTTAAATTTTCGACAGTTGATAAAATTTAAAAATTTATTTAAACCATTGATATTTGTAGGCATTAAAAGGAAATAGTTGTTTATTCTTATTTTAGTTTTTTTATGATTGAATAAAAATTGCATGAATTCTGCTAAAAATGGTCTCAGGGAGTGTGTGTATGTGTGTGATGATGGTGGTGGTGTGTGTGTGTGTGTGGGGAGAAGGATACCAATTTATCCTATCCTGCACAACGCTCATAAGTAAAATTACTTTGAAATATATAAATATAGAACTTTGGACTAGTTAACATCGGCGTAGCCGAAATGTCGTGAGTGAGGGAGGAGGTTGACGGTCAGATTTTATCGATAGTGACTAAATATGTTTAACTAATGGAGAGTAAATGACCTTGAATCAGTGCATGAGTGTTGAGATGGAGGAATTGGTACTCTTGCTTATACTTTTGTATAGTACACGAAAAGAATATTCAAAATAAATTTAATGACCGAAAATTTATCTGTACATAAACTTTAAGCATACATTCGATATTTCCTTGTGCAATTAGTCGAAGTTACTTTTCTCCTGGATTTTAACATATTTATCTGATCTAAATTTAACAATCAATATTCATGTTTAGACATAGGCGTAGCCAGGATTTTGGAAAAATGGAAGGGGGTTGACGATCGAATGTGTTGAATTTAGTTATTCGGTATAGACCATATAAAGAACTAGTATATTTTTAGAGCATTCTGGCATTAACAGGGTAAGGGTAAGTTGCGTCACCCACGCATAGGCGTAGCCAGAATTTTGACAACCTAATAGGGAATATTTGGAAAGGAAATTCAGGATTGCTACCTTCCCTATTAGGTTGAAGACCCAGACCGTCCGACTAAGTCCTCGGACGAGTCGGACGGTCTGGGTCTTCAACCTAATAGGGAAGGTAGCAATCCTGAATTTCCTTTCCAAATATTGACTTTATGTATAACTAATGGTTCAGACAAGGAAGGGGGGTGCTTCCAATCAGTAGTTCTTTCAGGCATACCTCTGGGGCCGATGCGCCCCCCTCCCCCTCAGAGATGAGTATCGCCCCCCCGGAGACATTTTATATTACCTAGTTTCTATTTATGTGGCATAGCGTTTAGATATTTTCTGTCGAGAAAATAGAAAACTTGCCCCCCCCCCCCCCCCACACACACACACAGACACATACACACCAGCCGAAAAGTCCTGAAAGAAATACTGTTTCTAAGCCCCATTCCACACAACTGCACCCTGCTTTAACGGAGGGGGGGGGGGGGCGTTTCTTCGTTTTTTCATTTGCTAACCTAACCGCGTCATCAGCAAATTCCATTAAACAAATTATTTCACCTTATAGCAATATATGGATAACTTCAATTTCAATACATTCTCTAGCCCCCCCCCCCCCCCCCACCTATAAACTTTTATAGAATTATTGAATTATTTAATTTAATCACGTTATTTAAGGTATATATTTAAAAATTATTATTAATATTATAAATTTATATTAATATTACAATAGTATTAATATTTCAAGCAATAATAAAATTGACTGAATAGATTTCTAGAAAATGTGGAAGTTTATTAGACAGAATATTTCCTCGCTAGACTGCACGAAATTTGTGCCAAATCAGCGATAAGTATCCTTTTTCCTTTAATGTATGGTAACTCTCTACAGCAGCGTTCCCTAGCTTGTGACACGTGCTCACACCAACATTGGCGCAAAAGTGTTTGGCAACTTGGCGTGGAACTGTTGAGACACCTCGTGTTTGTTGTCTTCTTTTGTCTAGTTAGGAGTCAGGGTAAGTAAATTGTTTTTACATTTTAAAACTGATTGTTGTATTGTTGATTTAATTGTTTTTTATATTCCATGCATTGTAGATAAAGTAAATTAAGTAGTGCTAGTGCTATTAAAATTATAAGACGTTTCAATGTGCATTTGAAATTACACATAAAACAAAATCCTCAATTAGTGGATAAAAATATCTTTGCCCCGTACTAAGTAATAACAGTTTGTTCTATGAAGAATGCATATGGGTAAATTAGAATCGGATACAAAAATAATTATAATTCCAGATAAGAAATTTAAGGCTTATTTATTTGACGACATTTCAAAGTTCAAATAAAACACTGTTCTTCACAACATTCAAGTTGTTACAGTAACAGAACAAAAAATGTATTTTCGCCTGGATTGCAGCAAGATAAATATACGACGCCCATGTACCAGATGTCATATTTCAGACAGAAGAAATTGAACATCATGTGATCTGTGAATTTAATAGAGAAGAATACATTTTAAATTTATTTTTGAGGAAATGATCATTCAGTTATCATTGATCAAGTGCGAGTTGCAATTTGTTATTTTTAAATTTATTGCAAAAAAGTTGAATTACTTTTGCACTATGATTGCTTGATTGATTGTGAAAATTTGAAATTCAATGGGTACTGTTTACTTTAGAATTTAATAATGATATTTTATTTTCAATTTCTCCTGTGGTTTTAATTTCAATTAGGTAGATTCTGAATGTTTCTAAATTATCAAAATTAAATGAATTTTAATAATAAATTAAAATCCAATTTCACCGGTTTCTTTCCGATAACAAATACTTAATGAAAATTTATTTGAGCAAACTGTTATAATTTAAAATTAATATATGATTATTCAAAGGAACTTTTTATTTATTTAATTTTTTTATTTTGGGGGGGGGGGGGGCAATGAACCTCAACCCTCTCCTTTAAATAGATCCCTGGTATGCTTAATTTGTTGCATGGATCCTAATGTACAAAAAATGATTAGTTTCCGAAATTTGCTTCAAATTTTAAGTCAACATATATGTTTGCAGATACTTTTCATTTTTATTTTCCTCTGTGTAAATATTTGAACATTGAGCACAAAACTAATAATAATAATTTACATATATACAAAATAATTCGGTCACTATCTGCTATCTTACCTTTTGTTCCCAGAAAAGTAATTTGATATATAGTTTGCAGAAGTGGGTCAAAAACGATCCAATTTTAAAGATCACATTCCCATTGAAATTTTTTTTTTATTAAAATACAATATATTTATTTTAACATTTTAAAATGCTTTTCAGTTGATAAATTTTAACTTACCAGTTTTATCTGAGCACGAAAACAAACTCCATCATATGCCAAGTACAGGTCGCCACCATAATTTCACATTTTACACTAATAATTCATTCATTAATTTTATTTATATTTTACAACATTTACACAATTCTAAAACTTTATTACGATGCACATAAGTTTGTAATGTACGAAAGTATTATTAATATTGTATCCATGAGAAAATATAGTATAAATTATAGGTATGCTTTTAAAATGAGTAAAACAAGAGCATTAAGTTTATATAAAATGGGTGGAAGTTGATTACTTCATACAAATTACATGAATAGGAAAGAAATCGGATGGACTACAGGAAAGGGATAGAACATGTAGAATAATTATGTGGAACGTAAGATTACAAGATCAGGAAGATGTCACATAACAGAGCACAGTATCAAGCAGGGTTGTGGAGTCAGTACTTCAAACCTTCGACTCTGACTCTTGTATTCTAATGTCAAGTATGATACCAATATAAATAGCAATTAATATTTAATGTTTTATATTAATAGATTTTTTATTGGTGTCTTTTTCTTAAATTTATTTCCAAAAAACTATTAAAAAATTAAATATTCCAATATAAAATTATTTTTAAATAGTTTTATTTAGCATTCTGTATATTTTTACTGACTCTGAATCAAGCAAAATATGATAATAGAACGTGAAGCATAAAGCTGTTTCGAGGAAATGTTGGATCTTCTTCATCAGTGCCAGCAAATCTAAAGTCAAAAAGATCAAAGATCAAATTGACAGAAATAGAAGAGCCAGAGAGGTATCCTATAATTAAAAGATGCGTTCACAATTATAAAACAGAAAACTAAAGAAGGATTCTGGATACTAGAAAGTCAGTCAAGCAACATAGAACTAACACACAAGCTGGATTGTTCAAAGACATTACAAAAATGTCCCAACAAGATGAGACAAGACACAACCTGGTGAAAACAATTCCAAATGTCATTGAAGAGTTCCTTAAGGTATAAAACAAATATAAAGAAAAATGGTACAATTACAAGGCATCTAACAAGACAGTAAAAGGAAAAGTTACTGAACAAATCATTAGCTAAAATACTTAACTATTTCTGAATATGAAAGGTATAGAAAAGTCAAGATTATAAATTAACAAACATTTTTGTATAATACTAGTGGAAGAAAACTTAAAACGATAGACAGAATTTCTACAATGTTGAGCAGTCAGAGATTTATTTTCCCATTTTATGATATAGTTTTCATATTCCTTAATACATAAGTTAAGAGCATATTTAGTTTTGTCAATATATATCAAAGGTCATTCTTGGAAGAAATACTGCAAATACTCTAACTTGGAGACAGCAGTGCGGACCTAGCCTACCTCTCGGTTTACAGGTTTAGTTCCGCATCCCTGTGGACTTATGGACCCACATGTTTAACATGATCGTACTCCACGTGAACACAGCAGCAGTTTTTTTAGCAGTGGAAGGAATCGAACCCGGGTCTACCGAATGCAATTCCCATGCGCTAACCAATGGGCTACCACGCCTGCAAATACCCTAACTATTTAAAATATCTGTAGGATTATTTAGATTGAAAAACTTGGGCATACTAGATGGAGAAAATGCTTGTGTTTACTAACAGACATGTAAGAAGAAAAAAAAATTGTGTGGAAGATCCACAATTTCTGGATGAAAACATAGCACATTTTTAAAAATAAAATGCATTTATAATTGATCAATATATTTTTGAGATATGTATACATTTCACAATACATTTAAAAATATATTAATTGAAAAAAGCCTGTTCTTTCAAGAAGTGGCTTAAAAAATATATATATAAAGAACCTACATTATTTTTTTAGTGCGGAGGGGAACTATATCGCTGGGTATAAGCACAATATTGCTGCAATTAAATTTTCTGTGGATTTTAGTAATCTGCCAGCTCAACTTGAAAAATGATAGTAAAATATTTTTCAGAAACATGTTCATATAAAGATTTAGAAAAATTTTGCTTAACTTGAACAACAATTGTAGGAGAGAAACTGTTTTAATAGTAACAGCATTTAGATACTAAGATTGAGCAAATCCATTGTAGAACAAATGTTTAAAATGCAATGTGAAAACATATCAAGAGCCGACAATTTTAATTTGGCAGAATGGCAGAAATTTTTATTTACAACGGTAATTGATACAAGTTTATGAAAAACCATAGGAAATTATTTTTGCATATAAATTTAAAGATCTTGAGTAGAATATTTATATTTCCTAGCTCAAACGTCTCAATACATTGTTTTCTTCATCATTCTAGGAAAATACTGGAACCATTGTGGGGTTGAACCCCACTTTTGGAGTCAATTTTGTCTTCCTGCATTAATCTACCAAGTACATTGTACCGTGTCAATTAACAAGTCTTGAATTAATTCACCTTTGACAGTCTATGAGGTAAGTCTGTTCCTTATCGTATCAAAAATAAGCTGTTGGGAGTTCTTGAAATAACAGCTTTCCTAGCTGATGTCCTTTGTCTTAGAAACGATAAAACAATAAAATATTTTTAATTAAAACTCATCCGACCATGTTAGTTATACATATGAATAGGTACATTAATTTAAAACCCTAATTCTGGACTCGATAGGAAGTCATGTTTTATACTCCATATTTTTATTACTCGTTATTGACTTAATTCAAATGGCAATGGCTTAAAGGTAGGCTACTCTAAATTCAATTTAAATTGTAAAAGCTATACTCGCACTAAATAAAAAAATTTAAGTAATTCAATATTGGTATACCATAGTTACCCCTTTTCTATGGTTTCAGTCAATCACAATCAAAAAATCATAAATGGAAAATTTCGGAAATAAGCAATTCATAAAATGTAAATTACACACCAGTGATTGGAAATCATCAGTATTGTTGACACAATAACATTTACTAAAACTGCAGTGAATGAATTAAAACTAGTAACATTAAATGCCTGCAGGAAGACCTTATGATTTTAAAGGTTTCCCAGGGATCAGTGGAAAAGTTGAAAAAATCATTTATGTAGTCACAAGTTGGTAGAAAAGGTTTTTTCTCACATTCTTGATTAAGAAGTGAAGGAATATCGAAGACCATCAAGATGTGGTAACAAATGCAGAATTGAAAGAACTTGTTAAGTCAAAAGTATCCTGTCTATGAAGGTAAAGAAATTGAAGCATAACTAGCAGTGTCGACATCACTAAAATCAACTATCGAGAATCCTCAACCATTGACAAGGTCTGTTCCTTACATCCAATCACCAACATTGTCATGTCTTGATAATTCAGGATCTCCCAAAGCAAATGATTCTCAATAATAGTCTAACCTTGCATCACAATGCCTACATTATTTTTCTCATTCCATCAAATATGCATTGTATCATTATCACCAGAACAAGGATTAGTCTAAAACTGTACAATAAGCTATATTGGGAGGGGGAGATCACATTCACAACTTTTATTACAGTATATTATTATACTTGTTCTTTTTTATTATTAGTTATTGTTGTTTATCTTATACAGTGTCTAATTTATAAATTTAACTTTCTCATAGAAAATAGAACGGTTTTTCATATTAAACTTTCTCATATGTGAAGGAAAAAATATAGTATAATATTGGGTTTAGTACTATCCATGGTTTCAAGCATCCACTAGGGATCTTGAAACATATTTTCCTGCTGGGGAAACCTACTGTAATTTCGTTTAAAACTTTTAACTATAATTTTTTGTGAAATTGCACATTCTTGTCCCCAAGAATGGGCGACAATGTTCGAAGAATAATCTTTTTCTTTCTTCCACTCGATTGTGACAGCAGCCACATTAAATTCTAGAATAATATCACAAAGAATTTTGTTTAAAATTTTACCACTTTACAATAGTTAAGGAAAGTGAAAAACACAATTTTGTTCATTTTCGATGCCTATATTTATTATCCCTCAACTGTGTCATGCATTTAATTATTGTTAATATGGATGAAAATTCAAAAGTAATATGTCTTGTGTTAGCATAAGCGTGTTTTGCATGTACATTTTATTTTCAAATGTTTCGATTTCTGTGCAGAATAAAAATATACACAAACATCAACTGTTTCTTGCGGAATGACACACAGCCAATTCGCGGTTACCTTACACCTTTCTGGTAGGTTGGACAGTCTGGGAAGTAATATGGCAACACTGCTTGCTGTTTGGTCTTGCATTTAGTTTCAGTTAGGCATACAAACCCCCTAATGGCAGATAGCAGATTGCCTTTACTTCGCTGACCATTGGGTGAGGGTGAAGCATCATCGTCATAGTTTCAGTTCTATTTAATTAGTTTAGTTAGTTTTTATTTTAAATTAACAATAATTATTTTCGGATAAAGTTAGTGATACTCCAAATATTATGAAGAGTAGACGTCCTCCAACCTGGGGCTTCTAAAAAAATTCAGATTATTATGTAAAAAAAAATCAGTTGTGCTGATAGCAGTGGTTGTGAGAGCATCCTACATTTTTTTTTCCATAAAGCAAGTTCCAAGCAGATTAGAAAAGTAATACTTCCACAATTACAACCAAATTTTCTACAAATCGGAATGCTGATAAAGTAGTAGAGAGCGCATCTGAAACGACAAATTTCATTCAGAAAAGTGACGCCAAATATTATGTAAAGAGGAATGCAGAAAACGGTGCAACTGAATTATCGAATGAAGATGAGGTTGAATTTTTCTATAGGAGAAAATGCAGTGAATTTGAAAAAGAATGCTGAAATTGAAAACGATGTTGAAAATGATGTAGAAAAGAATACTTAAAATGAAAACAATATAAAAGAAAATATTGACGTTGGACTTGAATTTTCTGATGATGAGGTTCTGATAATGAGGTGATGAAGAAAATATAGATAAGAAAATATCTATATATTTCTGATGAAGAAAATATAGATGATATGTTGTTAACTACAGAAAACAGTAAAAAAAGAAAAGCTTATTTCATAAAAACATATTATGAAAGACAGTATAACTGGTTTTACTAGTCTAGCAGCTTCAGGCTTTTTATGTAAAATATGTTCCATTGGGTACAGTGGTAATAAGCCTTGAACAAGTGTTGGTGTGAGTTTTAAGGGAGGTCATCCTACCAGAACTATAAAGAAGCTTGAAAATAGTAATAGACATAAACAATCTATTGCCTTTCCAAAGGATGCCGACAAACAAAAAATTGCTAAAAAAATACTGAAGGCACAGAGGCTGTGAAACAATCAAAAACAAATTTCAATAGAAGGTTATTTATTAAGCAAATGTGTCGAAATCTTATACTTCATGGTTAAAAAACAGTGGGCGGTATTTGAAAACTTTGGGTCAGTTGTAAGATTTTTAGGTGAAAATTTAGAGGATAAAGAAATTGCACAGTATTTAAATACATATGGGTAAAATGCAACTCATTTATTAAGCATATCTGTTGACAATATCTTATATTCCATTTTTACTTACAGTGAACAAAAAACCTTAACTGAATTATCATGTTCAGAATTTTATGCAATTTTGGCTGACGAGTCGATTGATGAATCTCAACGTGATCAGCTAGGTATAATAGTACGTTACCAAATGTAGGGTGATGAGAATGTTAAAGAAAAGTACCTTGGACTTGTACACTTAACTACTACCACAACGGCCCTACCGTGCAGAAAACACCGGTTCTCGTTAGATCACCGATGTCAAATAGCATCGGGCGCGGTTAGTACTTGGGTGGGTGACCACCTGGGAACACCTTGTGCTGTTGGCACATTTCGGGCGCTGTAGCCCGGTGGTTTGCATGCTGCCACAACTGCCTCCGTGTTCATGCGGAGTACGATCACGTTAAACATGTGGGTCCGTAAGTCCTTCCGAGAGGTTGGTGGTAGGGAAGGAGGGTACAGTCTCTGTGGATGCCTCCCCACTGGGTTCCGGTCTAAATTGGGTGGCACTTCCCGGCCGTCCAAACAGTCACCTTACACATTTCTGGTAGGTCGGACGGTCTGGGTCTCAACAACAACAACTTAACTACTATCAATGCTGAAGAAATTATGAGTGCTATTGAGAAAACAACTGTAGCAAAAAATGTTAAGCTGTTCAATTGTTTATTTATAGTTTTAGAGGGAACCAATGTAATGAGCGGAGAGCTTTCAGGTGTTCAACGTCGAATTAAACTGTTGGAAAAAATCAATATATCGCAATTCACGTTCCCGTGAATGGGCGTTTATGCAAATTTAATATGAACGACTCTTTCCGTTCACCGGCGTGAACCGTGACATTTTTCAACATGAGGTTTCATGCAAATCAGTTCTCAATGCGTACGCATCTGATTTGCATATCCGGGGGGCGTTTCCGGAAGTGTCCATTCTTGGATATATAGGGCAGAGGTTTCTTGAAGCAATCAGACGACTTCAGCAGACGACTTCAGACGACTCAATCAGAAGACTTAATCCGATCACGACGATCGATTAGACACATATGCTGATAGTCTGATGCAGGCAGACAGAAATGCTTTAGGCAGAAGCACTGCGGGATATCGTTTGACGACGGTTTTTAGTCGAGACGGATGCAGATGTGGTCAGTTTAGACCAGCATGTATTGAACGTTAAATTTACTTACAAACGTTCGGAAGTCACTTTAAATATTTTTCTGATGTCTTATCCTTTGGTTTTCCTTTGCCAAGTGTGATACCTTCGATGGTGGCTGGAAATACACACAAGTGATAGAGGTAGTATAGTTACTTACTACCAATGCTTCAAGGAATCTCTGTCTGATTATTTACAACTGCAAACTTTTTGTACATAGTATATTTTGAAGTTTTGTGGCATGGAAAATTACCTGGAATGTGTAATTTGCCTAGTTATGTTTCTCACGAAATAAAGAGAACAATGTTTTTCTTTGAAACTGGATCTGTGTACTTTTATGACCCAGCCAACACTTATTGACTCTATGCCAGTGCGTACTTTGCTGTTCATCTTCAAATTTATAAATTTTCCAACAAGAAACAACATTTACTTCATTGTATCTACGTAAATTGTAGAAACCACAGATTAGCTTTAGTATTCGTTCACTTATTAAAGAAATATGACAATCAATCTTCAATCAGTTGACTCACTTTTAGTTTTGTGGAAAATGTTCCATTATAGCCCAAAGAATGGTGAAATTTTTAAAGAAATTCAAGGAAACGTATACAATTTAAACATGCTGAAAATGATTAAAGTGTCCACCTCTCGCTGGCTTTCACATGGACGGACTTGTGAAAGAATCTCCTCACGATATGAACAACTAGTTGAAACGTTAAATTCTTTGTTTGTTGAAACAAGGGAACCTGAACTTAGAGGGTTACGCCAAATTCTAATCACTTACATATCTCCTCAAATAATACCTTCATGCCGAGTTTCACGGCTGTAGCTCAATTTCTTATGGGTGCATATATTTTTTGCAACAAAGTGTATTTGTTTATGCAATAATAAAGTAATAAGCATTCACTCTTACATAGTTAGGCATAATTTATAACCTTTAAGCTGCACATGTTGAGATTGTGACATCACATTCATCATTCAATGCTAGCATGTGGTTGGATGTTTCTGGAGGATGGAGGCCTAACTTGAGCGTTCTTTTCCAAATAAGTTTGTGGAATACATGTTACAGCTCGATATGTTATTTTTCTTATTGATCATATTCTGTTGTCTCTTTTTAATGAATTTTATATAATCTTTTTTTTACATAAATTTTGAATTTCGATTTCCAAATAACAAACTCGGTAAAAACTAGGCGAGCCATTATATTGTTGGATTGCGTGGCAAAAATATCAGAAGTTGAAAAGCTGAAAATTTTGGAACTGGTAATTTCAAAAGCGAAGAACAGTTTAATAAAAATATTATCTCATACTTACTACAGCACAATGAAACCATTGTTTTGTGGGTGCTATTTTCACAAGTAAATCAGAGGCAATCATATACCAGAACATCTACTGACACAACCTACTGGACGATCTCACACAGCAACCTGAGCAGACTATGTCATTATCTTTCATTATCAACAATGCCCTCATAACTATGTGATTTGGTTGGCTGTGATAGTTCGTCGTTCACACATTTGCCGATGCTTCTTATTCTTTTTTTTTTATTATTATTCGACTTATATACAAGTTTACAGTTTTAATCAAATTTCTTACATTACAATTACATATTCGACTTGGCTTATATACTGATTGGATTATATTCAGAAATATACAGTAGTTACTTGGGATACAACAAATAGCTATTTGCCAAATACTGAATTTATTATCTGAAAGAGAACCATAATCAGCAAATCATATGCATTTCTTTTGCATGTCCCATTAAAATATGTATTAATTACTTTTAAAAGCCCAGCATTAATAAATTTTAATTTGTTTTTAACATATGTTTATACTGAACAAAAGTATTCAGTCTAAGAAATAGTCAAATACCTTATTAGAAAGTACTCAGTAGTAAAGCTTTTAAGAATATAATTTATTTCATAAGACATTTTTGTAATTAAAGCTTAATTTTTTTTTCTTTAGTAAATTTAACTTTTTAAAAAAAAGTTGTATAAATGTGTGCATCTTTACTGAGGATATTAAAAGAAATAAATGTTATTATAAATGTAATACTACACGAATACAATAACATCAAGATGTAAAAAATAAATACATTTGATCTACACAAAGAAAATAAAAATATAAGCAGAAATTTTTTTTAAAGTAAACATGTAATAATTTCTATATATGTCTTACTTCAACTGTCTAAGAAAGAATTAAAATTGTTTTTCTATTCTACCAAACAAAATTTGAACTTATTTTCAAGCTAAAATACTTTGTCTGACAACTGCGTTATTTTTTTAAGCTCTACATATGTCTTGAGAAAAATCCTTGATGTTTAAACAAACAATACTCAAACCTATCTGTAACATAAATTAATTGTTTAATAATCTTTAACAAATATAATTGCTTCATTTTTAAAGATATTTATGTCTCTTGTTTTCTTAGAAACACCGTGAAAGTAACATAAAAAGGATGATGGTGGAGCTATGGAACTGATAGAATTATCATATGGAGCCTAGGATACAGCAAAGTGCGCTGATGGTGGATCCTGTGAGCTGTCAGTAGTAATCAGAGGCCCTACTGTATAGCAGTTTGTCTGCAACACTTGCTGAGTTTCAACATGGAAAGCAACACAGTCTTGGAGTTCATTGTAGCTGGTGATGAAATCTGGTGCATAGTATGGTTACAAATCCATAGCATGGTTACAAATCATGCAATGACAGCATTTGACCTCTCCATGTCCAAAGAAATTCAATAGGCTATGATAGCATATATTCAATATGGTGGCAGTTTGACCACAATGGTGTTGTAAAGAACATGTGTTGAACACCCACTTCTTGTGCAGAACAGATTGCAAGCCTTTAAAACTGAGACTGAAGCAACCGTAGGTCTCTCTTCAGAACTCTCTCCTTGCAATTTTTACTTCTTCAGTCTATTGAAAAAGACATGAAAAGGACATTGCTTCTAGTTGAATAATGATATGAAGCATGCTGTATTGGATTTTTGAATACAGCAAATTTCTACCGCAATGACGTCTCCAACCTTGCTCGTCAATAAAACAATTGTCTTAAAATCTATGGAAATTACTTCTAAATATCTTTAACCGATATCAACTTACAGATTCCAAACAGAAACTCATTGATCATGCTTTAAAAATAAAAAATATATGGTTTGCTATTCATCTTAAAGTATATTTTTGAATAAAAGTTATTTCTCTTTTTTAAGCATATTTTAGATGTTTTTCAATTTTAGTATAAAGTTTTGTGATATTTTTAAATAAAATATCTGTTTCAGAGTCTTGTGTGGAGTTCGAAACCTTATTATTATTTTTAACTTAAACCTTAAATCTTGCTATAATTTTCATGTACACTGCATGTATACAAGAGTGAAAAATTACAGTCATTAATGTCTGAAGGATTACTTTAATAAAAATTTTAATTTTGTTTATTCCAAGAAACATTATTTGTTTTTGTTGAAGCTGTTTCGTGATGGAAATAGAATACATAAATTGCTTCTTAAATTAGGGTAGTCTTTTAATATATCTATGTCTCATATACAAACATTGTTCTTTAATTATTGAGAATAATATGTTCTTACAAAATATCACAAAAATATGAGCCTAACAATTTATGGTTCCCAAAATGGTAGCAGTACAGTTAAGGTGTTTGAATAAAAAAAGTTGGGAATATCTTATGATGTTGACTTCTCCAAAAGCTCCATTGAGCTAACACGCTCAACAAAAATGGCATCATTCCAAAATACAATTTATATATGG